>VZTA01003869.1:787170-804593 GCA_013398855.1 Mohoua ochrocephala
GAAGGAAAAAAATTCACATTTATAACTGTTACCTATAAATGGGACATATATAACTACATAATGTCATTATTTCCCTTTTGATTACAGAGAGGTGGACACAAGCCCTTCAGGAGTCAGTCAAGGCAAATCAATGTTGGCCACAAAGTCATGCCCAAACTTCTGGCTACTGAAGGCCACACAACCTCTGATGAAGATGTACTCAGTGCCTGTTTGCCACAGCTTACCCTTGGTACATAACCAGAGATACATGAGACTGCAGAGTACAGCTGGCCTGTGCAGACCTCCTGCCATTTCAAAAGCTTTAGAGGTACTGTGCATACACAAATTAACATCGAGTCTACTGCTTTCAACTTGATGAACAAACACTACATAGCACATCTGCACTTCCCTTAATCTACCAAATCACATTGTGCTTCAAAAGGTCCTGGGCAAGACAGAACTGGATGCTGTTGCCAAAAAAATTATTCAGCCCAGAGCAACCTAGCATCAGCCCCAAGGCATGGTAACAGAAGGGTTCCCAGCTCCAGTGAATTGCTGGCCATCTGCAGACACCTCACTTTCTCACAGCACTGTGGTCCCTCCCTGTTTACATGCAGAGGTATGGTTTTGCCAGGGGAACATGATGGGTTCCCCTCTATTGTAACTGCAGGACACAGGAAGAACTATGCAGTCCCTCGAGGAACTGGCATCTAAGAAGGACCTGCCCATGCCCAAAGGAAGGTGGGAGTCTGCAAGCTGCCCACAGTTTGGCTGAACCAACCAGACTCAGCTTGAGCAGCAGGTCAGTACAGCTGCAGCAGCAGCAAGTGCTCCAAGTGCTCCCTTCTTGCTGCAATTATGCCCCCCTTGGAGTGTTCTCCTACACAGGAAGGGAAATAGAGTCACCGCTTCACCCACAGCCCTTCTACAAGGAATTATGGCCACTCCACCCAGCACCACTCGACACAGAAGATTTTTTGCTTTCAAAATGTCATATGTAGTAGTGTAAAGCATTGTCAGCAGGGAAAATGGGAGCTCAGAGTTCTTAAGCGGAGTCCCAGGGTTTTCCTTCTACATCATTAGCATACATGCTGATCACAGAAACAGTAACTGAAACCATTAAGAAGGGTTGGTGTTGGATCCCTCCAGGGCAGACAGAAATTCCAGTCACAAAAGCCATTACATGTTGCATCTTCCCTATTCCAACAGAGAGATGAGCCCAAGGGATGCACACCACCACACCTTTAAAGACAGCCCCTATCCTGAAGCAGACAGCCACTCTTTCCTCTGGGGCTCTCAGAATCAGGAACTCTTCCTATAGGAATTTCTAGCCTAACTCTGAACGCATTAATGAATGCATTTACTGACAATGTTAATGCAGTATTTTATATAACAATATACCTGTAGCATAAAACCCAGAATACTGTTTCCACTTATTAGAAATTATGATTTATTAATTTATGTTTTGGAATTTGCTGCCTTTTTGACTTACCAATTGTCTTTTTCAGAAGTGGTATTTCATTACCACAAAGAAATGCCAATGGACATAACCAGGTAATCACTTTTTCTGATATTCATTAATTGAAACTATAGGTACCAGAAATAAATACATTCATTAAAATTCATAAATAAATATGCAAAGATTAAATAAGCACCCAGACATGAACTGTGGAATGATTTATGTACAAGAATGCTCCAAATTTCAATTCATTAAATGTCCTGGCTGTTTTCTCATATCACCAGACAGCCAGCATAGCCCAGATCTCTGAACCTTTGGTCATGGGACAATGGAGTGAACGATGCTAAAATCAGTCTCTTCACTCTTCACTAACTCCTGTGTATCTCTGCCACAAAATCAAGACTTGCACAGGAGCACCTGTCAGTGCCTTCTCACTGCTTGGGTCTGTAAAGCCTGAGCTGCTCAGGAAAATCCTGTGGTGGACTGAAGAACAACAAGTCCTGGAATGGCAGCATGGACACTTCCTAATCTCCTGAACTGCCTTAGATCTTAAACTGTCAGTCCCCTGTCTACCCTATCTCATGGGCCTCGCAGGAAAAAAGTAACCCCTACAAGCACTACTGGCCAATTCCTTTCAATGCCCTCTGCAACAGCATTAATCTTGAGCCCAAATTCTTCATTTCCTATAGCTAACTCTCCAACCAAAATCCTGCCCATGAGCAACATTTTAGACCCTCTTCTTTACAGTAAAATCATGACAACCAAGTTACAATTGCTACTTTTCTTGTATAGATTGGTCTGGGTCAGTGATGGAAACAGACTTGTCTGCTTCTCCTCTGTATTCATTGTTTAGGGCATTTGAATTTCACACCCTTTAGGAATTATATAATGCTTCACATCTAAAAAAAACCCACAGAGAAGTTATAAAACACTGTATTTTATCTAAAAGGATATTATTTATGCAAAGAATTTCTCTGTAGAGAAGTAACTCATCAGCAATATGAGAAGAAAAATCCAAATAAGAAATAAAGTGTTTCCTCTGACCAGAAACCTCTTTAAAACATATTAAACAAATTATCACCTCTGCAAATGGATTTTTGACTGAAGTGATTGTATTGGAACAGCTCACAAATTGAGGAGAAAGCCACTAAACACAGGTTCTTGTGTTAATGCAAAAATGACCTCAGCTACCAAGCAGGTGTTTTCACTTCTGCCTCTTCAGATGAATCCTCCCAAATGTAAATGAAGTGGGGAGGAAAAAGTTACCTGTCTGATTAAGCAAATTAGCTGATCTTTCCAAATTAGACCATCCTTCATTGTCATATCCAAATCTAAAAGGCCAGATCATAGCAGAGAAATCCCTTTTTGGAACCTCAAAAAATAAATGGAAAAAAGTTAAATACAATTTGAATTTTATGTATTATAGCTTTACAGTAAACAACATCAGACACATGGTGCCATAAAAGACACACACAAAGAGATGTTTTAACCAATATATTTTCCTAATAAAGCTGTCAGAATTACAAAAGACTAAATCTGCTATTAACAAGGGAATAAAAGTCATTATACTTGAAATTAATTTGTACAAATAACAGTAAACAAAGAGGAAAGAGGCAATGCATCTTTTCATCTTACTAAGAGGCACTACCCACTTTTTGCCACACAATAAGGTACTGCAAACCTGAACTAATTGAAAAGAGAAAGCCAACTGTATAAATCTGTGAGTGTTTGTGAATTTAACACTAAACTTCGTGAGTGTTAACTATCTTGTTATTACCATTGCAATACTTATTTTCTTGCCAGATAGAAAATTGGAATCTTCTAATTTTTATCCAATTTCCATAATTAGTCTAAGTCTAATCTAAGTCAACCAACTTTTCAGAGAGCTTCAATTCAGAGTTATGATACAATATAGAACCATAGAATTCCTTCATCTGGAAGAAACCTCTAGAGGTTATCTGTTCAAACTTCCCCTACATGAGGTCAGGCTGCTAACAGCATTGTCCAGTTTGAATACAGTTCAAATAAACTCATTTATAAAAGTAATGTTCAAATTGAACATATGAGGCAAGAATCTCTCAAATTTTCAAAACATTTTTTCCTTTGTAGCATCACCATAAATCTCCGAAGACCCAGACATTTCAATTCGACATGAATTTATAAATTAAATTTTTGCATCTTCATTTATGCACTAGTTTTTCTGAATACTTGGCTACAAAGATTTCTTCAGCAACAATTAACACACCTAAGGTGTCACACACACATTTTACTGTACATTTGAAAGTTACCATTCTCACAAACACCCTACTCACCCCTTGGCCCAATTTCTTGTGGTAAGTTTTATAACGTAAACCCAATCCAAGCAAACCAACACCGACAAACAGCCACAATACTTGAAATAGAAAAACACAGAAAAAACCGTTTTTAATGCAAGAAAAAATGATGTTATTATTGCTGTTAAACAGGACACCGTTATTCTAAGGTGTGCTATGCATAGAATGAGAAATGTGTACATTTAAGTGACAACACCAGATCAAGGCAGTACCTCTGCGTGCAGAATACGTATATGTGTATGCAAATACACTCTCCAAAACACAACATGCTGAGCAGATAAAATGTACCAAAACTCCTTGGAATAGTTATGTAAAAATTATACCTACTGAAGAATTCATTATAGGACATGAGTAAGAGCATCGTGTAAACCCTTCAGTGTTTTCCTCTCTGTGTCCGAGTATGCATTTGTAGCACACAATTTTTATTTTGTATTAACACAATGTGTGGAATAAAATTTAATTTACTTCACAAGCCTTTAGATGTCAGAAAGATGTGACTCTTGCCAGTCTTCCAGAGTGGTCATTTGTTTGACACACTCTTGGAAAGGCAGTGCAGCTTCACAGAAAGCATATTCAGAGCTTTCCCATTACTCCTGTAGCCTTAGAAATAACCACAGTGTGCACTTAAGAGCTCTCACCATTCAGCACAATGTAATTTGATGATCAAAGCCCTCTGCAGTTATTTCATTTACACAGTGGCATATGCTATCCACAACAATTTCAGTAACTCCACTTTATTCTTTCCTATATTTAAAAAGATATGAAATTATTTTAATGCAAGTTTTCTGGAACAGTTTTGTGTAAAATTTAAATCCATTTTATAATGGATGATGTCAGAAGGAAGAACATGCTACTTATATTAGCACATGTCAAATGATTTCATACTCTGCAAGACACAAAGGTGCTTAGAGAGGAAGCTGAGAAACAGTACAAGTCTGGGCACGATGAGGAAGTACAAGAGGTACTCTTGCAATGTTACAAGATTAGCTGAGCAAGGGCTGTGCTTTGTGACAGGTAGTATTTTGAAATACTAATTTACTTTTGTGAAATGTTTCTTAGCAGTAATATTCAAACCACTTGAAATGGTGCTCATGTTGCCTCTGACACACAAACTCTCACAGGCCACATTCTTTTGGCCCCTGAGTATACAGGGTAAAGACGTCCATAAAAATTCCAGAAACAGCCCTGAAAAACTGTGAAGCGCTATTGTCTCCTTTTTCCAAATGCAGCAAAGTGTACACAAATGGCAAGCAATTTGTTTCAAAGTCACAGAAGAAGAAAAGATGCAGGAATTGGAATCTTCAGCATCCTGATCTCTGTAGGGTTACCACGCCCTAATGCCTAGCATTTTGTTCCTTCACCAAACTTCACACTATTGACAGACTTTTTTCTTTAGAAACAGTAAGCTGACAATGAAAACAAATCAAGGGCTCAAAAGATTGTAGAGAAATAGTTGAAAACATTCGTATGGCTTAAAAGCCAAACAACGACAAAACCTCAAACATTTGATTTTCATTTCTCTTCAAAACCTAAGGAAAGAAGCAGACCCCATATATATATATATAATCTGAAAAGCTGGGATCCTTAGGCACGGTTTACAGGCAGCAGGTGACAATGGCTTCCCAAGGACAGGCCTGGTCTGAACACAGAGCCAGGCGCAAGTGCCATGCTGCCATGTCGGCCACAGCAGGCCCTGCAGCATGGCCTCCTCACGCAGGAGTGTCACCCTGTACAGCAGCCCCGGGCCAGCCCCGTCCCACCACGCTGCCAGTCAGCTCACACGGCCCTAGCAAAGCTGTCACACTGAACGGGCTGGGAAATCATTCACATCTTTTGTACACACCACATAAATCCCAAGGTCCAGAGAGGCCTCCTCCTCAACCACTAAAATGAAACCACAAATGATGTTGAATGCATTTTCACATTTTGGGTTTTGCCCAGTTTCTGGTCTCTGTTTAACACACTCCATTAGGAATAGCCTCTGTCAGCCACAATCATAGTGAGTCAGATCCTCCAGCAGTATATGTCATCACTAACCTGGAACTAGGGAAATACCAATTACAAGTCTGTCTCTAAAACTAGTACCAAAAAGCATTTCTAAAACATCTGAGCAAAACACTCCGCAGTGTTACTTTTTTTCCTCAGACAGTATTCCTAGAGTCATGGAGAGAAGGAACTAAAATTATACTTACGTAGTTTAATATAGTTTTTACTCTTTTTGAAGAGTGGTTTTTGATTGCTTTTCACTTCAAAGACACAGCTAAGGTCTTTCTTGGGTCCTGTTAGAAAGTCTACCCCAATACATAACATTATAAAACCTGTAAAAATAGAAGTAATTAGTTTTTTCATAGGCCTTTAACATATTAAACATTGCTCATAAACACATCTTTTATAAACTCCCAGCTGTTGTGTTACAACACAACAACCTTATGGCTCCAACAACAAAGATGATTCAAAGCACAAATGCAGATAAATGCCACACCTAATGTGACAATGCAGGAACTATGAGATTTATTGACAGCACTCTCAAGTAAAGACTGATTTCTAGTAGAGTTCCAGGGTATTATGTCAAAAAGGCTAACACATGGTAGATAAATTATGCTAAAATCCTTCCAGGCCGTATTGATGGCTACATCTCTCAGCTGGGCCCACTGTTTTCAAAGTTTACTGAAACTAACCTGGGCAAGAACAATTGAGTTACACCTACATATTACAGAACCTTAAAATAACAGCTTGATGAAAAAATTACATCGATGATTGCAGATATCTATTATCTTTGACAATGAGCTGGTCTGCCACCAAGATACAAGTAACACATTTTTCACATAGGAACTACAAAAGCAATTGCTCAGCACTTTGTTCTAAAACTGCGTAAGCAGACTGCAGCAGGTTGGAAGGCCAATTTAACGTGGCAACAACTTGTATTCTGGAACTCCAGAGCCAACAGAAATAGTTCTGCTTTTGAAGAACAGACAACTAAACACACCTACAAAAGCATTTTAAAAGCTAGTAAGCAACTTCAGTGCACTAACTGTTGCGATGTGTGGGGATGGTATCTTTTCAGTAAGTAGCTCAGACTAATAGCACAAGGTCTTTTCCAATCCCTTGTGAGATAAAGGATCCAATTACCTTCAAAGAAAGCATGGGAGGATAATGAATAAGACTGGATAAGAGCTCTGCTGGAGAAGATATATGCCCTTAATATCTTCGTGGCATAGTTAATTAATTATAGAAGCCATGTTTTACTTCAGCTAATAGCCAACTATTACTCAGGGGTTTTTTATTGCCCTTACTTGTTACATTAGTTGTAGTGAAAGTTTGCAAACCAGGACACTGGATCTAGTGCAATGACTAAGGGGGCACACACAAAACCTTTCTCAAAAGGGGACTGATTCACAGCCACTAAAGTTGATGAAGACCAGGAATCTGATCCCTCAGCATTACATCACGTCACAGTGAAGCAGCGCAGAAGTTCTGAATATAATGATCTTACTTTCATTGTCACTTTTCCTGGTGCAGTTCCCTACCCAAACTGCAGCAAGAGAAAGGCAGGATATTGGACAGGAGAAGAAAGCAAGAAATAGCACTTGCACCTGAAAGAAACCAGAAGAAAACAAGCAGTTTGCCAGAAAGTCAAGCTGTAAGGGTAAAAGCACAGCAACAAATACACAGTCTCATGGTATAATCTTTGATAAGCTATGGGATGGCATCAAAAAGATAGAAACTGGATTCTCAGATGGAATTTAAACTCGTGTAGTGCCATCAGCTGAGATATGTTCCATTTACAGTTTTCTTTACCAAAGAAAAAATTAGGACCATCTCGGTGTTACTACCCAGTGATCATGCCAGGTAAATTAATCACAAGTGCACATTTCAAAGGAAGTAACAGAGAGGGATTTTGAACAAAAGTATTTCTTTTGTCAAAGCATTGCTCAAGAAAGCATTTGACACTTCTCTACCACGTGCTTTCTTCATATAACTCAAAAAAAGAAATTTAATTAGTTAAGATAACTGTTTCTAAAGACTCCTCAGAGTGCTTTCAGAACAAAGAAAATAAGGCAATAATGGAACAAAACTCTTCTCAAAACATAATGAGCTCAAATCCCTCATGTGATTGCTGTAAAATAAGAAACACACATGGAGAGTAAGAAACTGGAATGACATAAAGTGGTTGCAAAGACATTTTTGAAATCTAAAACCTTTGGAGCAACGAGTTAAGCACAGTGTTCATTAATCCTTTCCAAATAAAATATGGGCTAATGCGTCACATTTAAAAAATGTGCCACACAATTAGCCCAAGACAATGTTTGGCATTGTTTAAATATAGTTAGTGAAATATGCCATTGAAACATGTTAGTACCTATTGCAAAAATATTTCTGGAGACAAAACCAGGAAGGGTTGGCTTCCTTTCCACCTCTCCACCCTCATCAAGTGATCATTCTGCTAAAGCCCTTATATTTGTTTAACTCAGTTCTTCCTTATTTGCAAATACCTGACAATTTCTTTTCTTTCTGTCCTGTTCACGTGTTTCTGACGCTACAGGCTCATCTAAATTCCCTCAAACATGCTGGTGTGTCCACAAAACATAAGGTAGGGCCACATGGGAAAGAAGCTCAGGTCTCACATGTAGACTAGCTAGATCAGCAGGATGCTGCACTTTGCTCTGCAGAGCAGGGCTAAATAAGGCACTGAATTATGTTACAGCCCCAGTAGCTAACCCTGTTACCTGAGGCACTGCTACCTTAGGTAGCCAGCATATTTGTGCATTCACACCCTAGATTGCAGCCATATTTTTAGGGTGACTGATTAACAGATCTCTTCCTCCACTGCGTACTTAGTTATCAGACATCTTTTCACTTTGTCATTTTCCCTCAACTGAATTCCATTTCCTGTACACATTTTAGACTATTTCTAACAGTAAAGAAACAAGTAGATTATTTTTTGCATGCCTCATTAATTTTTGCACTGAAACTCTTACTATAGTAAATCAAACAGTAACTGAGCACTTGAAAAGACTCTTTACACACTAGATACATTTCCATATTTGTGTTTGTTCATTATCACAAATGTACCTAAAAGAAGATGGGAGCTTTCTCTAATGTAAACTCCTCCAGGTACGAATTTATAAGCTGTACACCACACACAGAAGAATAATTCAAGAACATAGGCAAACATGGCTGTACTCATGGCTTTCCCAGGATGCAGACAGCTAACCAAGCGTCCAGCCAGCTGAGGCCACGCGCACATAGTAAAGACACCAAGAATGTTGCCTGCAACAGCAGCACTCCAGGTAGGTAAATAAAGGAGACCAGCTGAAGATGCTAAACCTGTGAAGGGATAGAAAAGAACAGAGTAAGTCTCAGTCAGGTATATTATCCACCACATTCATTTTCATATTCTGTCTAGGGAAAAAATGGAGTCTGGGAAATATAATTGCGCTTTGCAGCCATGAAAACTGCATCAGTAGAAGGACAGTTATTCACAGCAGCCAAAGACAGTCTTTTATTTTTCCCAATATCTCATTCTTTTAAACATTGCCTATTCAGCTGAAAACAGTATAGCAAAAAGACAGTAGAGAAACATCATCAAGAGCCAAAACTGAGCAGTTTTTCTTACAGGGTTCTTCAGCACAACAGAGGAATGATGCAGTTCCTAAGAGAGTAACAGGTTTGCCAGTTATGAACCTCTTTTACCACAATACAGAAAGAATGAAATAGGTTAATATGAAGAGAAAACATATCTTTTCCTGATCTTCTCTCCCTGTAGATAACCCTGTGATGGGCAAGAAAGCAACTATTAATCTTTTACTAACTGCAAGATCCTTGACTTACCATGCTGTCTTTGATTTGGGGATTTGACCCCAAACAGAATATTAACAACCACAGAAACTCTCTGTAACAGGACAACTTCATTTAAAAACATTATTGTAGGCAAGAATGTTTACTAACTGTCACACCATGAAAGCAAATTTATAGAAATACTTTTAATATTTATCTCTTATACATCAAGGTTCTGAGCATTTTAGAATACAATGCTTGAATCAACTAAAGAACCTTTCTGTACTTGTTTTAAATAATCAATGTGTATACATCAAGAATCAAATGTTCATGCTTACATTACAATCTGCACACACATTTCTTAACACTAAAACCTGCATGTTCATGCTATTTTACTGCCTGCAGAACTTGGAAAATAAAGAGATAGGAGATAAGCTTTGCCTTCAGGTGGACTGCTTGTTAAATTATAAGTTATTTTGCCTCCTGTGGAATTGAGAGGCTTGTGTCATCTCAACCCCATAACCCTAGATATGGCCTTATCATAGAATCACTAAGGTTGAAATAGACCTCTCAGATCATCAAGTCCAACTGTTATACAATGCAGATGGTCAGAACTGAGATGCTGCTCAAGGGAACAGAACCTCAACAGGGGCTTCTGAAGACAGTAACACTGCTCTGCAATGGCCTGGAGATTTGGCCTGTAACCCTTAGTCAACTGGTCAGACATATGTGTACTGCAGTCAGTGGCAGAGAAAAGGAGGCTTTGACTAGCCACACTTTTCTGAGATGTGGTGTAAGGTCAGAGGATTTGAGTAAAGGGAATAAGGTAATAGACAAAAATTCTGCTCAGGATTTGCACCTACCCATGAGAAACAAGGCAAAACTGATGACAGAAGACCAGCTCCAAAATGAAAGCATCAGTCCATGAGCAAGGCCCAACAGAACTGTACCTCTAATACAACAATAAGGAAAAAGAAAACATACAGCAATATGATTTTAAAAACACCTGGCATTGAAAAAGAAACTTCTAGATACACAGACAAGGGTCCTTGGTAATATATTATAATTCTTTTACTTTAAACAGAGCTAAATTTTGCTCACACCCAGCTACATTTTCTCCCCTTTACTGGATGTAAAAAACATCCAGTTGAAAATAATGGCAATTTATTGTAATGTATAAGTGAGCTGTGTTCAGCAGCAAAAGCAGTCCACTGAAATCCTGGTACAAAAGACAAAAACAACTCAGAGGAAATGAGAGGGAAGAATCCACTCCAAACAGAAGTATTTTCTTCATGTCAAATAAGGGATCCTACAGTATCTAACACTGCCATCAGTCTTGGGTAGCTCTTTTGTATACCAATTCTAAATGATAAACTCTGTCACCTGCCACCACAGGTAGTTGACTCAGAATAACTAATTTGGTCTCTTCCTAGATTTTGGAATCTGAATGAACCACACACAGCATTAAGACTACATTCCTACTAATCAAAACTTCTACAGAAGTACATCTTTTAATATTGCACACAGTTTATTTATGTGCATCCATCTCTGATCATCTCCTCTCTGAAGGCAGCTGCTACACTAATTTACCGCATATTATAGATGTACTGCATTCATGAGTCCTTGAAACTCATCTAGAAATCGTTTTGCAATGTGGCAAACCAAGATTTTAGTGCTGAAATAAAAATAATTCTGTATCAGAAAATTTTAAGATTTCCAGATCTGGACAAAATGCTCAGAGATACCTGAAAAGAAGAATGAATCCTCTGTGTGAAGTACCTTGTATCCACTTTTTTCTATCTAAATTCTTATACCATCATCTGGTTGAGTTTTAATTTGTCACCCACTACAGCACTGGATTTTGATTACAATTTTGAATTCGTAATAATAATAATAATAATAATAATAATAATAATAATCATCCACTTACCCATATGGATTAGGATCTGGACCTGTATGCGGATGTCCACTTACTGCCCATCTAGAAATTAATGAAACCTCCCCAAATATCCACAGAGTGAGGAACATGAGGCTGCCAAAAGCAATCCCTGATAAAAACCAATGAGGATGGGAAGCAGTCTCTCTAACCACATTACCAG
Source organism: Mohoua ochrocephala (assembly GCA_013398855.1). Lineage (NCBI taxonomy): Eukaryota > Metazoa > Chordata > Aves > Passeriformes > Acanthizidae > Mohoua > Mohoua ochrocephala. The sequence goes on from VZTA01003869.1 coordinate 798,819, forward strand.
TTTTGTTTGTTTCTTGTTTCCTCTTGTCTCCACCTAGAACAAGAAGAGAAATACAGCTAAGCAAACTGTCAAATCCTATTAGCAAGAGTTACTGAGAAAAAGAAATAGCCAAAATCACAAATTTACCAGAATAAATCACATGCACAAAAGCTAATTTATCTGATTAGGATTGTGTTATCAGAAATTGATAATGCCAAAAAATTTAAAAATCTCTACTAACAACCCCAGGTTTGTCAAAAAAATATACTCACCACAAGTGTACAAAAATGACAACCTGCCCCATCTGATTATTTTCATAATATTAGAAATTAAATATTTAAATTGGCTTTGAAAATCAGCAGAAAACTTATTAGAATTTGTTCAGAGGATTCTGTTGTCTGAAACTCTAAACTCTGATAAGAACAAAACCTGACACTTCCAAATAAGCTGGAAATAAACTCCCTTCCTTCTCCTTTTTTCCATGCACTTTAGAACCTCTCTCATCTAAGGAGAAAGCAGCACCTTTAATTGCATAGGTATGCACTTTGTCACCCACGAACAAGACAGATTTCCTTCCTAATCTCCTGCAGCAAATTCCCTTTCTAAATTCTGGTGAAAGCTCAGGCTTAATTTATATCGTGTAATGCAAACTTACAAACAATATGCATGATGCTAATTTCTACCCATTTACACATAGATAAGGTTTTATCTTTCAATTTATTCATCAAGGTTATACTGAGAAGGAAGGAGATTGTGAGGATTTAACATGAGCTGCCTTAACCGACCAACCCAACCTTGCTGTCTTCCTTGGCAGTTTAGCCGGTGCCAGCCCCCACTGCTGTGTACTCCGTACAAACACTCCAAGAACTTGGGCAAATTTTAACCAGGACAAGTTGTCCACTCTTCCAATTCTTTCTGTTTATTCTGACATATCAGATGTTCCCCAGCTTTGTCCTGTCTCCCCTTTTATGTCAAAAGATTTGCATTGGCAGAGAAACTCAAAGTGCAAACTGAATTAATATAATAACAAAAATACCACAGATGTTTAATGTTGGAAAGATAATAACTCATTCTGGTTTTATTGGTCTAGCTTATGCCTTTGTTTGTGTTACTGTCATATTATTGACACTGCAAGCAGGAAAAAGAGGCAGTTCCAGTACCAGCTTACTACAGTTTGTATGAATTGTGATACCAGTTCTGCTATGTCATGGGCAGATGGAAGTACCCCATGGCTTCTAAAGCCAGCAATGCTCATGCATCAGGTCAAAAACCAGACCGTGTTGGGCAAAACAAATCAAAGAATCGAAACCAAGTAAGACAAGCTAGGTATACTCGATGTTCTTTTCATAACCACCATCTTTGCTGCAATATGCTTACCTGAGTGAATTCGCTCCACTGCTGCTACAAAACCAATTGTCAGTATGACAGTGTTGGCAACTTGTGAGCTCCAGACTGGATTAAGTGATGTATACCAGATACGAAGAACAAGGAGCATTATCTTGCCTAGCATGAAGCCCCATATCCTGATGAACCTGTAAGAATCAGTTTTTGAAATAGTGAGGCATTTGGGGAAAAAAATAAATCTTAAATTCTAGGGGACAAAAAAAAAAAAAAAGAAAACAGCTTTTAATATAAAGAAATGTCAGTTAAATTCCATCCATATAAGAAAATACCTTTGTACGCTGTTTCCTGACCACCATGTTACTGTTTGAACCAGCAATGAAGAAGAAACACCAGCAGCCAAGATGAGTAGTCTAATTGAAGCATTTGGTGCCTGGTATGATGCTAAGCTTCCTACAAACGAATACACAAACACAGAGGTTGCTTTAATGAGCAGTAGAGATCAGGTAATAAGGATTAGTTCATCCTTGTCTGTAATTTGAATGGCTATACCATTCATCTGAAAACACGTGACACTACACTTTTTTAAACAAACCAAAGAAACGTAGGTATGCATAGAAACTGGGCATACGTGACTTTATAGCAGTTATCATTTTCAAAGAAAAAATCATATGAAGCAATTATCCAACAACCCAAGTGATTGCACTAATTTAAGTACTTATGGTGATTGATTCCATAAAGAGGATATATGGAAAAAATATCTAAGCATACAGATATTCCTCAACCATGCACTTAGATTAATTCAAAAGCCATAAAGTTTTATGTACAGTGACTGCTCCTTTCTCAACAGGATATGGCTTTTGCCGCAGCCCGCTTATAAAAGTAAGTACACTGTGGCAAAAGCCATGGTCTTTATTAGACAGGAGCAGTCACCATACATAGCACAAGGATTAGTAATCAACTGCCTTAGCAGGGGTGAACAAGGCTTTCTCTGGCCCAGTACCTGGTCTCAGAGTGGTCGCTACCAGCCTGTGCCATCTTATCACTGAAAACTATCACTTTCGCAGTCCCTGAAAGAGAGCACGCGCACACGTCTTTGCCATTTCCCAGGGCACAGTGACCTCACGTCACCAGCAGTTTTAAACTCTGCTAACAGGTTTCCAATTCAAGTGACAATGGACCACATATATTCTCGTAACTCAAGTCAGTGCGGCAAATTCTGACCGAGGACCAAAGACCAACAGCAGAAAAAGCAACACTGTTATGCTACCAGCCATTTGCTAAACGAGTATGACTCAAACTTGAAGACATGTTGAGCAAGTAATGTCAGAAATGGAGCTGCAGATTCTGGCAACACGTGCTAGGAATCCTCCAACTGTTTATCTGCTCATTCTGCTCAGAGTAAAAGATGCCGAGCTTACAGCCAAGATGATAAACAAGATCAATGTGTGGTGAAGGTGTACTTGTATGGACTTCAATAGAGGTTGCATGTACAGCACACACAGACTTGTGTCACTAAATCGTGCTGGCAATCCATAAACCTGCCTCTTCAAATATTTCATCATGTGGCCTACCCTGATTAAAGCTAGCATGGGTTTGCCAAGTTAGAGCAGACACACCTTTTGTTGCTGGGCAAGTACACCCAAGACTTAAATATATCTAAACAAACACTCAATCTTAACATATGTTGTGTGAAGACACAGATGCAAATAGACACTACGCAGGGTACTTTGTTGTTGTTTGTTTGTTTTCAAATAGAACATAAAGTCAAGTAGTATGAAAGGATACAGAAATCAGAAGTTGCAGGGAAAATATAGCTTCCAGAAAAGGCAGAAAGAAACAGAACGGAAAAAAAAAATCGTCCCCGTAAATATTCTGGTTTTAGCTAAGCATGAAGAATTTTCATATTATTTGATAGTGAAATTGAAGACTGAGTAGAATGGGGTGGAGCATGCATGGGGTAGATTGTTCTGCCTGACAGTTCAACAAGTCCCAGAGGAAGGCCATGGCCTTTCTGAGAAGGAGAACAGATCAAAAACAGAGTGAATAAAAGTGTCTCAGTATGAAGGAGGAAAAAAGCAGGAAGAATTGAGAAAGAGCAGAATCAGCGGCACAGTATGATGGGACAGAACTAACATAAAACACCATCACAGGCCTGTCACTGCTCTTTATTTAGCAGAACAAAAATTACACACTTTTAAGTGATTTCCATTTCTTTTGGTAAAGTGAACTAATAAATACAGCAAGGTGATCTGAAGGACTAATCTTAAATAAACATGGCAAACGTTGTGTTACTGTCACATTTGAAGGAAGGTAAGGTGCCATTTTAAATGCTTATACTCACTCCTAGTTTCTAAATTAAAAGATCTTGCAGAAAGCAATACACTGAGCACTGCTGAAGGAAGCTGAAGATTCTGCTCACTGAGAAGCTTATTACAAAACAACAAGAAAAGTATTGGGATGGATATAATGGGAAGAGTAGGAAAAGAAAAGAACATGGTAAGACTATTCTTCATCAAAATCTATGACACGAACAAACTGTGCTCAGTTCTAGTATTTTTCCAGAGATAAAGAACAAGAATTCTTTTTAAATAAACTACACAGGGAAAGTAAATAAGATGATCTTCCTCTGTCTTCTAACAGTAAAAGAGAAACTGATTATCTGACTATCATCTTATATTAACAAATGAGGAGCCAGGAAATGCTGCTTCTAAAACACATCACTCGGCAGCAGCATTTTCACCTCTACACAGGATGGAGACCCTTGTCTCCTCCAAGTTCATCCAGTGTGGCAATCTCTTTAGCAATAACTTGCTTCTGAACGTGGCCGTAACTGCCAAACCTTCCGCCAAAAAACTTTCAAAAAATCAGCAAGAGCTAAAATTTGCACCAGTTAGCTGAAGACCAAAGTGGGAATCCCAGCAAGTCTACGTTTAAGGAGGAGCCTGTGGAATGGGAAATGGGGCATCTTTTTCCTGAGTTTAAGATCAAATTTTCTTCCTGTGCAGCTGGCCATATAAGGGTTAGTTCATATTTAGGATGAGCCTATAACCCCATCATTGTGCTACAGGCATGTAGATAGATAGATTCAATTTTAAAAATACATTCTTAGAAGGAAAAAACTGCCTCAGAAACTAAAAAAGAATGTTTTACTCACAGAAGACTACTTTTATAATAACCCCAAGCTGTTCTGTAATGTTTCGTCCCTACCCATTGTCACAATACAAAAAAACACCTGCTGATATTTGAGTGATACTGAAAACACCTTTCCTGTTGGGTGTCACTCATACTAAATCAAAAGCTCCTAGAAGTAAAAGTGAAATGAGATTTTTCTGTATTTATGCAATACAATGGCTGAAACAATATTTCTCTAACTATAGCTAAAAGCTTGAGAGAAAAAAAAGAAACCAACAAAACATGAGTATGGGGAGAGCAAGAACTTCTTATACATCTTTTTGTAATCATCTGAATTTTAAAGGCAATTTGAACTGTTGGTTCTTATGCATTGATACCAAAATGGAATCTATAACTCACTGCAGTGCATACTTACCAACCATAGTCAATCTCAGAAAGGCCAGGACATACTCATTGTTGGCCAACCTCCAAAAAGGGCCAATTGTCAAGAATATTGGAGAAAAGAAGGCAACAGCAAAAACTTCTAGGCCCGTGAGTGCCAGTGTCTGAAGAGGGAAGTAGTAGATCATTGGTGGCAGTGCATGGTAAAGAGACCAAGAAATGTAGCCTAAACAAACAAATAAACAAACAAACAAAGAAGGAAAACCCCATCATGTATTTTCAACAGCAAGATCGTCTGGAGATTACTTTAAAAGTACCATTTTGTACTTCTGCCTATAGACTATCCAATGTATTTGAAAGTAGTTCAAGCAACAACAGCTTGAATATTTCAGTGAAGAAATATTTGTTATTTCAAGTTAAACAGACATTTTCCGAGGAAATAGAATGATGAGAATAAAACAGCTCTTCCCCCACTCAGACAGCAGTTCCTACTTTGATCCTCAGTGAAGTGCTCAACTTCGGAAAGGATTAGTGTTCAGAGGGCTGGCTAAATAAGCAGTCCACCCGCTGTCTCAGGGCTCCTCAAAGGCAGACTGGTGGCTAAAGGAATTAGTCTGGTAAATCGGTGTGCTGTTCTCCCCTGGAGACACCTTATCCAGGCAGACCAGCACAGCGCTGGGAGTCTCCGTGCTTTGCAGGAGATGCACCGAGCAGACGATACCGCGGGTGCCGGGTCTGGCGACCATCCCCGGCGCCCTGCCTTGAGCAGGGCGGCACAGCACCGGCTCTGCAACACCTGCACAAACATTTGGCCGGGAGCAGCAATAAATTCTAGGCTGATTCAGGAGACAAAAGGCATTCCAGCACTAGAGGAAAAAAAGAACCCAAAGAAGAACACTCAGATGTGAGCACTATTTACTCATTCCAGAGGGGAGCCGT
>VZTA01003871.1:0-12895 GCA_013398855.1 Mohoua ochrocephala
TGAGAAAAAGTCTGAGGTACTTAGTGCCTTGTCTCAGTCTTTAACAGTCAGACAAATTTTTCTCAGGTTATCCAGCCCCCTGAGCTAGAAGACAGACACAGGGAGCACAATGAAGCCCCTATAATCCAAGTGGAAAAGGTCAGTAACCTGCTGCACCATGTAGACATGCACAGGTTTAAGGGGATGAATGGGATCCATCCAAGGGAACAGAAGGAGCTGACAGAAGTGATCACTGAACCACTTTCCATAATTTGCCAGCAGTCCTGGCTANTGCCAGCAGTCCTGGCTAACTGGGGAGATTCCAGTTGACTGAAAGCTGGCAAATGTGATGCCCATCTAGAAGAAGTCTGTCAGCCTGACCTTTATGCTGAGGAAGGTTATGGAGCAGTTCATCTTGAGTATCATCACAGTCAGCTGAATGTGAGCCAGCGTGTGCTCAGGTGGCCAAGAAGGCCAAGGGCATTCTGGCCTCTATCAGCAATAATGTAGTCAGAAGGACCAGGGCAGTGATTGTCCCCCTGTACTCGGCACTTGTGAGGCCATACTCGAATCCTGTGTCCAGTTCTGGGCCTCTCGCTACAAGAAGGACATTGAGGTGCTGGAGTGTGTCCAGAGAAGGGCAATGGAGCTAGAGCACCAGTCTGATGAGGAGTGGCAGAGGCAGCTGGAGGTGTTTAGCCTGGAGAAAAGGAGGCTGAGGGGGCACTTTAGTGCTCTCTACAACTGCATGGATGGAGGTTGTAGCCAGGTGGGGGTTGGCCTTTTCTCCCAAGTAGCAAGTGATGGAACAAGAGGAAACAGCCTCATGTTGCTCCAGGAGAGGTTTAGTTTAGATATAAGGAAAAATTTCTTCTTGGAAAGGGTAGTCAGACATGGGGACAGGTGGCCCAGGGGAGTGGTGGAGTTGCCAACCCTGGAGGTGTTAAAAGAAGTGTAGACGTGCCATGTAGGGACACAGTTTAGTGGCAGACTTGGCAGTGCTGGATTAATGATTTAGCTCCATGATCTTAGAGGTATTTTTCAAACTATTCTATTCTATTCTATTCTATTCTATTCTATTCTATTCTATTCTATTCTATTCTATTCTATTCTATTCTATTCCATTCCATTCCATTCCATTCCATTCCATTCCATTCCATTCTATCTTCTAGAGGGTAGTGATAACTTTTTTTCTTTGGACAAGCCAGTATGGAACAAATAAAGGCTTGAAGAAAAAAAGATAAATGTTATCGATATTCAGTAGATATTGCTTGAATGGAAAGGAAAGAAAATGACTTAGGCAGCTACAGGACTTTCAAAATGACCTTGGCTCTTCAATTAAAATAAATCTTAAAGGAAATGATTATTATAGGAATTGAATCAAATGAAAAAACCTTGACGTGTGTATGATACGCATTAGCAAAATAGTATTAGATTGACCTTACATCTTTCTTAGAGAAGATGGACTCTTTCACAGTCATCTTATCTGTTAGAATTTCCATAAAGTCTTCAACACGATAATGAATAAAGTTATTTTTAAACAAGGAGAGGGATATGTGAAGCCTATAAAGTAGACAGAAAAAAAAAAAGATTGCAACAGGTTTTACGGAATGTAAGTGTCAACTCAGAGTGATGTTGTTAACAGAGAATCTCAAAGAGGTGAGAAATAGAAAAGAGATCAAATTCAACTGTATAAACGAAACATAATGTACTTACAAACTAGGGAACAATGTTTCTATTAAAGATAGTTATTATCAATTAATGTGTATATATTAATTCCTTGTAGGATGATTATACAAAAATGCCATGAAAATGTAAAATATGATTCAAGAAAATCTAAGTGTACTTGTTCCTTTAGAACAAGAAGAGATATTTCTACTTCAGAAGCCACTAAGCTGATTTAGTATATAATGTGCGATTCTTGTCGCGCGTGTGTTTCTACAGGTTACAGTTTAAAAATCCATGTGGGACAGAGTGATGCACATAGGCTAATCCCAGGAGCCCACAGACAGAGAGGACACACTACCCAGCAGGTTTTCAAGGAGCAGGATTTAATATAACACAGTATGACTAGAATGGCTCTGACTGTTCTTAATTAAAATAGCTCATTTTCCTACTTCATGCTTATCATTTCATCTTATTTACCAGTATACTGTGTTGGGCAAGAGATCAAATGGGTAAGAACTGGCTTTGAATCAAACAAGGATCAGAAATACAAGATGAATTATAACAAAAAGGTCTGTGATGGTTTTGAGCAAAATAGCAATAGCAGGATCAAGAGGCCTAAGTACTTTTTAAATTACTTGATTAAGCTTATGAAAGGGATTATATGACATGGTTGTCTGTGATGGCAGGTGCTGCAACCAGGCGGTTCATCATAGGAACAAAGGAAACAGGATTAGGAAGAAATTATTACAATAATCTTATCTGCAGTTCTCAGATATGTGTCCTATGGTTAGGAGGTGCAGAGCAATGACAGTCTAGCAACAAGAAGAAACCAACTGGAGTAAGCTGCATTCCCTTTGTTATTATCCACAGCTCTGATCATTGGATTTGATGCATTGTTTTGATTTTGTGTGCCTTTAAGGACAGGGTTGACAAAACAGTTATTCAGAGACTATTTAAGGAAAATATCAATAGATTAGCAAATATAGAAAGCTAGGGGTCAATATAACTGCAGCAGAAATTGTAAGGTGCTGACTATGTTTGCCTGCAAGTAGCAAAAAGGACAATGTCAGACAAATTAAAATCTAAGAAAGTAATTCTTCAGAGGTCTCATGTACCCTTAGGTTTAAAACTGTATTTTCCATGACTTGAAGGAAGAATAGTCTCTGTTATCCCATGCTGCCAGAATTTTATGTTTGAGTACTGCCACTGTTGATGTATACCCTTTGCTCTAGTGTTTAAAAGATGCTTTTGGGCTGCAATATCAATCAGCAGTATTCTTTAGAAATGTCAATAGCCGGCATATTAGCCCTTCAAACCTATACCCCTTATAGATGGGGACTACTTGACATTCATTCTGTACCACACAGCAATACTTAGATGGTGACACTATAGAAGAGAGTGGAGAGAGAACAAATATAAGCTTTGAATTTTAGAAAGTGCACAAGGACTTCTGGAGTTGATAGTTTCCAAAATGAATGGGAAAACAGTGTCTGAACAAAGTTCTGGACCCACTGAAAACTAGGGGGGCTTTGCTACTGAATTCAAAGGAATATGGGTTTCATAACAAACAGATATTTAAGAAAGTGCTTGTCTTAGATTATACACTTAAGGAATATGAATTTTCCTGCAGCCTTAGTATTTAAAGTAGAAATGTGTCACAACATATAAGGATAACATTTTTTCTTAACTATTTAGACTAAATTCTTTGGATTAAAGATCTGGTTTTGTGTTTGCACTCTGAAACAGCACATTCCGTCTTCTATTATTTGTGTTAGTGTTATTGTATGCTTTAAACTCTTGACTCAGAACGTTAATGATACCAGTAATTATAGACTTGTTAGTTATAATTAGTATCACATGGATATTAGTCAAGGCAATGTAGGTCCAACCCAGTAATAACACTGCTAGCAATATAATAAAACACAGTTTCTTGCCTCAAACCAAGTAAATTGTTTAAAACAGAATATTCCCTGGCCTCTGTCCATCACAGCAATGTAACTTTTTGGCAAGTTAATATCTAACATCCATTCCACGTCTTCTACCTATAACAAAGCCACACTCTTAAAGAAAAACCCATCAATAAACTTTGGAGTGAAAAAAAAAAGCGGAAACACCAAAAAGGCCACTTCGCAATTCTCATAACAAAAATTTCTGCAGTAGTGGGATTGTGTGAGGAACTTTAAAAACATAAAACATGTGCTCCTATCAGTGCAGTGGTTTACTATCACCACTGCATAAATTAGGGTATGTCCACAGTACAGTCAAAGATTAAATCCGTATGCAAATAACGAAACTGTATTTATGCTAGCGAGATTATATACTGGTTTGTTTGCCCTTGTCAGTACCCTGATAGTGCTGGAAGCAGTTCAGTCAGATTTGGAAGACTTTAGTTCATCAAGTAGCACCTCAAGTAGGTGCTTTCCAAGCAGTGAAGCGTCGCTCTCAGGAGCTGTGCCCTCAGGGCTCACCTCATGAAGTGACTGTGCCTTCTGCCGCTAAGGCTCACCCGTAAGGGAAGAAGGAGACGTTGCTCGGTGATTGTGCTGCCATCCCTAACTCCAGTCTCTGATTCTGTTCAGTGTGGCTGCATGCACTTGATATCATCATGGTTTAGCTGCACCATTTTTAGACAGTTTATGCAATGGCTTTGTGCTCCATCCTAAGCTGAGATAAAGAGGTATTTTGATTGCTATCCAAGCTACCTGGAGGCAATTTTCACAATGCCTGCACAAACTAGAGGCCAGACTGCAACAAGCTGAAAATCAGTTATTAGATTATTTTAGCACAGTGGACTTACACAACCATTTTAAACCAATGGACTTAAAGCAGTCTCACTGCTTAAATTAACTTTTCATGTCAACTTTTATCTTACTCTGATTTCTTCAGCAGCTTTTATAATCAGTTTTGATTTGCCTATATTACATATTTTCACCTATTTGACATCCTTGCAAGATATTTGAATGAGCTGCATTTTAATGAACCGTGCTGGAAAATCCATTTGTCTTCAGTTCTGCCATTTTTGTTCACATCTATAATCAGCTAATACAATTAAAGAGACTAGCCCAAGAATGAAGTGCGGCTTAACATAATGGTTGCTCTGATGGTCCCTAAGGGATGAAGCCAAAACTAACACAATGATTCCGCAGCACGGGCACAACAAGAGTTCGGGGAACCCGACTCTCCATCTGATTCAAACAAACAGACTTGGCTGTAGGACAAGCTGGAATGGGTGGATTCAGCAGTGGTTTCACTGGTGCATTGATGAAAATAAAGAGCTTACTCTTGACTTTTTGTTAAAGGATTTGGATACAGGCATCATTGTTAAAACATCATTATCAATTTGGCAGACCCCCCTCTCATGACTTCATTTATAGTTTCTGTTCTCAAACGTTACCCTTTAATCTACAAGGACAAAGCATTAATGTGCAGTGCTCCTGAATGTATTTATGTTTTTATAAACTCTGTTCATTAGCTTGTGCATACAGCTCACGCAAAATGTGAAATGAAGATTGACAGAAGGACACAAGGAGCAGCAAATACGGGGAGAGACTCAGACAGTCTAAGGAAAAAAAGCAAAAATGTTAACGGAATGGAACTCAGTAGGTCATGAAAGTAGATCAAGAATAATTATCTATGAAATGCTGCAAGGAACACAGCGGACTCATGAGGATGGAATTTCATGTCAGTAAGATGAAATTTTGAGGATTAATTCCTGTGACTGCTAGTGGAAGTATGTACTAATTTTCTCACAACATGAATATGAACTACTGTAGATCATTTCAAAGCACAAGTTCAGCTAAATATTGCTAGTACCTTGAAGAAGAGAGGGCTGTTAATTCAAAAACTGAGCATCCTTCTAATAAGGCATGGCTGATATTGAAACTTATTAAGAGATTATATTTTGAAAATTTAGTTTAAGGTTAATGAGTCAGACAAATGAAATATGCATGTTTAAAAGGGCCCAATTCACTAAATTAACATTAAGTACAAATCACATATTCATAATTTTGTTTTAGTGGTGTGATTTATTCTTCTGGGTTTCACTAATATAAGTGCATTAGTGGATCTGGGCATAGATTGTAGGTTCTCAGGAATATTGCATCTGTCTGGCATGGTGTGTTGTTTTAAACCGCCTGCTGTTTTAGCTTGTTGGAGGGCTGAAACCAGTATCTCAAATTATCAAACCTTCTTTACTTTCCTGAGTGTTGTTTCTGCCATTTGCAGCACTCTTCAAGTGGAGGGGATTACAGGGTCCTCTTGAATATCTTCTGTAGCACAGCAGTTTTCATGGATTCCAGATAAAGGAACTGGCTGCCACCAGTTCAGGAGTGGTATCTGACGTGATTGCCTGTTGAACTATCCCCCTGGTCACTAGGCCGAAATTCAGCCAGGCAGCATATCAAAATCAGATTAAGGTATCCTCTATCATAGCGGGTGGTGGAGTGTCTGGTCTACAGCTAAGTGGGGTAAGAAAGTGTTCATGTGATGAGGTTTCTGTGTCAGGTTCAGACCTGGAAGTAAGAACGGGCTTAATGAGAGTCTACAGCCATCACAAACACAAATATATGGTATCTATATTCTCAACTGAGAAAAAATAGAGGCTGGATCCTGTTATCAAACACATCCTTAAGTTCCATTTTGGAAGTTTTATCAATTTAATACTGTCAAGGGCATAACCTGTTTAAAATAGCCAGAAACACCTTTGAATCCTGCCTAAGGTGACATACATTGTTCTGCTTTTGAAATCATACAATCATATAAATATTTATGTTGGAAAAGGCCTCTAAGGTCATCAAGTCCAACCGTTAATCCAGTACTGCCAAGTCCACCACTAAACCATGTCCTTAAGTTCCAACATTTACATCTTTTAAATACCTTCAGAGATGGTGACTCAACCGCTTCTGTGGGCAGCCTGTTCCAATGCTGCAGCCTTTAAACAATGAGCAAAAGCATTCCCATTGCTGAGAAATATATTTCTTCCAGTATTTCTCTGAACTTTATGTAAATAATTGTCCTAGGTAAACAAAGCACAAACAACTCATCTCCAAGTAAAATAGCCTTCCCCTGCTCTTTAACCGTCTCCATTGCACACATCAACACATCACATTAGCTACAGTCAATAACCAGCCCATCTCCTTAGATTTCTCGAAAGAAATGTTAGGAGGAAAGAATGACAGAGAGGAGCTGCTATGGACTGATCTCAAGCCCCTCTGCTCTGTCCCTCTGCTCCAGTTCTCTCAGGAAGATAAGTAGAGGAATCAGGGATGGAAGAGTGAAGTTGAACCTGTGAAGAAAAAGGGTGTGGGGCAGAAGGTGTTTTAATTTTAGTCATTCTTTTCTCATCATCCTTCTCTGTTTTACTTGGCAATACATCAAATAAATTTTCCCTGTGTTAAGTCTGTTTTGCTCATGACAGTACTTGATGAGTGCCCTTGTCTTCATGACCCATGAGCTTTTCTATACTGTTTTCTCCCTTTGTCTTGTTGAGGAGTGAGAGTCAGAGAGCAGCTGGGGAGGCATCTGGCAACCAGCCACAATCAACCCACCGTAAGAAATTACTTTATCTGGCCTCATTGCATTATGTGAGATTCAAGTTCATGGAACACTTTCAGCTGTAAAGCTTTTCTGTTCATTTTTCCACAGCAGTACCTTTATTTTTCCTCATTCCCTTCCTCTCAGATCAGCACTGTTTAAACTGACATATTAGTCACAATTGAAACATGTGACTTAACATGGATGCTTGATGTTACACTAACGTCATGGAGTGAGGTCCAGGATTTCCATGCAAAAGAAGTAGCTGCAGGAGGCACTGCACTTGTTATTGTGTGCCATCAGGTTGGAACACAGTCTTCCTCAGTCAGATTTACAGTCTACCTGCATGAATGGATATTTCATACAAAATCACAGAATCACAGGTTAGTTAGGTTTGGAAGGGAGCTCTGGGGATCCCCTAGTCCAACCCTCATGCCAAGGCAGGGTCACCTTGAGCAGATTACACAGGAATGTGTCCAGGTTGGTTTTGAGTATCTCCAGAAAGGGAGACTCCATGACCTCCCCGGGCAGCCTATTGCAGTGCTCTGCCACCCTCATGTAAATAAGTTTTTTCCTCATGTTGGGGTGGAACTTCTTGTGTTTTTCTTTATGGCCATTGTTTCTTGTCCTGTCACTGGGCACTCTAAATGAGTCTGGCACCACTCTCTTGACAAGTGCCTTTGAGACATTTATATTCATTGATGAGATCCCCTCTTATTCTTCTCTTCTCAGATTAAACAGGCTCAGCTCCTGCAGTCTCTCCTCATAAGAGAGATGCTCCAGACTCCAATAGAGTCAGTTGCTTAAATTGTTGTGATCTGCTAACTATGACCTTGCAAACAGACAGCTGGGCTCGCCTTGGCCAAAGAAGAAAAAATTTGAGGACCTTGAATATTTTACCGCTCTTCAAGGATGCCAGGCATCTTTCAAACGATACTTTAAAGATATCAGAATTGATTTTGTGAACTGGTGTCATTTTAGGCGACCTAAACATGAATCTGTAAGCTATGCCAAAACTAAACTTAATTGACCTTAGACATTGTACTGCCTTTCCTGAGAGGCAAGTTCTGTGATCCAGCAACTAATTTGCTACTGAGCTGAAAGGAACTTTACTGTGCAGGTACTTAAGCACTCTATAAGGACAGGGTAATAAACCGTGCTGCTGGAATTAATTGAAGGTGGGCATCTGGATATGCACAGATTTGTGAAAAAGGTTTCTGATTTTATCTGTCAGGAATTACCCAGCTCATCTCAGAGCAGAATAACAATTTCCTCTTGGCTGGTGAATAAATACCCTATAAAATGACTAATGGACTATTTAATTGTCATATCGAAAAGAGCATGGTTGTGACTAATGTGCGAAATAAACCAACTTTGGAAACCTCATACAGTACTTACCAACCTTAAAGTAATGAAGCATGATGATGAGATCTATACTTGATCCTGACTACTCTGTCATTCATGTCAAAGTTTTCTCCTCAAGAAATTAAATGCTCTTGCAAGAATGTTCAGAACATGAATGAGCTTGACTCTTGCATGATAAATCATCAAATTTGCCCTGAATCATTAAGTTATTTGTTTGAGTCTTAGATACTATCTTGTCCTCATGTGTCATCAGTGAGGGAAGTATATTTGCAGAATGACATTTAATTCCAATGTTAGCCTAAAGTAAACAAGAATTCTTTGTTTCTGTTTCAATGGGGCATAAAATTGCAGAGTTCCAATGTTTTTAGCTTTCTTTACTTGTACATGTGTCTGTTAAAATCAGCTCCAGCTAATGGGGAAATACATAGCATAGCTGTCTGTTCGAATCCAGCCTTTTGATTCAAGACTGTTTAATACACAACTGTAAGCGCCTTGCTGGTAGTCTATGTGAGTACAGGATCAAGCTACAGGTCAAAAAACCCTGAAAATTTTTGCTGTCTGCTCTGTCTGGTATTTTTCAAGAGTGTGAATTATGAAGCAGTTTTCAGGGACTACATTGCTGAAGTTAACGCTAATTGATGCTTTTATTAACAGACTTAATAATAAGACGAAATACTTTTAGGGCCTAATTTAA
Organism: Mohoua ochrocephala; assembly: GCA_013398855.1. NCBI lineage: Eukaryota > Metazoa > Chordata > Aves > Passeriformes > Acanthizidae > Mohoua > Mohoua ochrocephala. The sequence goes on from VZTA01003871.1 coordinate 9,239, forward strand.
CAAAACTTTAAAAGGTATGTTTAAATTCTATACAAGACAATTTGTAATTGAGTAAGATGTTAACATTTAGTTGACTTCTCATTGCTTTTCACTTTATCTACTAAGTTCAGAAACAGGACCTGCAGTACAGGGAAGACATAGGATGCTGAAATCCATGTTTTCTGTTCTGTGAGAGCAAAAGTTTATGTCCAGGATTTTCGAGCTCTTCTGGAGCCTGAATTGCCCACTGCAGAAGGATTGGAACTAGATAATCTTTAAGGTCCCTTCCTACCAAAACCATTCTATGATTCTATGAATTCGAATGAAACACTTGAAAGGAAAAGAAAAAAAAAATCAAGCAGCAAGATATATGGTCAGAGAACAAAAGTTCTTAGAGCGTTTAAACCCACAAATGTCTAGCAGTACATTTTTACATATTGGAAAACACCAAGTCAAAACCATTTTTAATTAAACATCTTAGTGAACCATTTTTGAACACATATTCAAATTGTTTGAACTATTGTGACTAGCTGCCATGTTCTCTAATAATCAGCAAACAGAAAAATAGACAGAAATTGCCTCTAATAAAGTTGTTGTTTTCTATTTTATCAGGTATTATATTCTCAGTACACTTCCCAACATATTCTTCAGGTATCGTAGTACTTAAGCAATTTGGATGCTATCTCATCACCCCTAAGGAATGTGGTTAAATTTCACAGCTATGGCATCTGACAGGCACATATCTGTTGTGTGCAATAATAGCATATTGATAGCCCTGATGACATTAATCTGTCATTTTTCAAAGGTATGAAGCTGACTGAAAATAATTTTCAAAATAGCAGCAACTAGGAATAAGTTTTATTTTAAACAAAATTCAAATATTTTCAGGTTTCTTTTGTTATGCACTGCCATCAGTGTCACCGGTACCTCCAGAATATCCATCACTCCCCTTCTTAAAGTGCCATATGTGTAATAGTTCAGAATATTTTGCTCATGGTTTGTATTGTCTGAAGAAAAAACTAAATTATAAAGGAGAACAAATGACAACTTTCATGGAAGGGCTCCAGTAATCCAATTCAGTTTAGGTAATGATATATCATTTCTTGCTTTCTGGTTTGGATGCTTTAGGTTTCTGATATTGGTTCCAGTAGTTTGATTTCTTTTCTGCCTGCCTGTTCTATGATATAAAGAAGCCTTCGTTCAAATAGGTGACATACACTTTTCAATCTCTTTCCCTCCCACCTCCACCTACCTGCAGCCATCACCCCATCAGATTTACAGGTCAAACCTTTAAACTTTCATGTGACATTTTTCTGGTACTGACAGCCTTGTGTAAATGCTCACAAAATATCAGCATCCAGGCACAGCAGTCAGAGATCCAATGCAAACATCACACCAGAGTTTCTATCTTGACACTGCTAGCAAAATGCATGATTTGACAGTGGGGATCATAAGTCTCATTCAGACAATATGACCACTCATCTCCCTTCAAACCACAAAAAACAGGTCACACTTCAGACATCTTGTATCAAGGAGATGAGAGCACAGGAGAACCCAAAAGACTTGGGGACGATACACAGAAGAGTTAAGAGATACTTTGCTTAGTAAGGTAGGGCACACGTCTGGATTAATGGTCACAGGAAAATCTCTGCAGCAGGAATATCTCATCTCTGTCCTATTTCTTTTTGCCAGATGTATTTCCTCAAGGCTTCCAAATGCATTACAGTTGCACAGAAAGCTTGACCAGTGCATTCATAATCATTGATCAAACTAACTTTAGGGGTGTCCTTCAGGTGCTTCTAACAGTGATTTGAAACAAGTGCCACTTCCTGGCTGTCCTGTATTTTTTATGGCTCCTAGTGAAGACCAATAATATGAATTTCATTTTAATTCTTCTGTAAGGAATCTTATTTATAGGGCAATTTCTCGTGCAGTGTCTTGTCTCTATGAAATGATTGCCAACTCAGGCAGCAGTTAAAGTTTACTGCTTAGGCCTTCCTTCAAGGTACCATATGGATATTAATCTCTCAAAGTAATTTAGACTTCAAAGTGCTAAGAACATATTAACCCTTTTCAAGCTGCCCAACTGGAATGCTGACTGCTTTTATGAACTGATCTAACTTAATTCAACAAATCAACAACATTTCCATCTTCAAATGTGGCTAACAATTAACTCTGATCATTAAAACAGTGCCGAGTGCTGTTTAACATTAACATTTTTGTGACTCAAACGATGATGCATTGTTTTGCTAGTATGTTATTCTTTATGTGTATTTGAGCAATGACCAGCTTTTTAGTAAGTGCTTCCATCTCCCAATAAGATATCGGTAAATAAAAAAGAAAAACCATCAAAGAAACTCAATTTTTGAAACTTCAGGAGAAATCCAAATAAATAATCATGTAGGAAATAGGTTACAATACTGGATATTTCAGTAAAGAAAAGGAAGAACTATACCAAAACATAGCATCTCAATCAATCTATTTTAGTATTTTGTGGTAGAAGATGGTTTTTGGTTTTTTTTCCCAAAGCTACAAGTCAGCAGTATGTTCATGTAAAAAGTTATGGGCCTTTGTTGTGCCTTATCCCCAGTCAGCCACCAAGGCCCACACAGCTGCTCTTTCACTCCCCCGCCAGTGGGATCAGGGGGAGAATCAGAAGGGGAAAAGGTAGAGAACTTATGGATTGAGATAAAGACAGTGCAGTATGGAAAAGCAAATCAAGGCATTCATTTACCACTTCCCATGGGCAGGCAGGTATTCAGTCATCTCCAGGAGAGCAGGGCCCCATCATTTGTAACAGTGACTTAGGAAGACAAAGACCATCACTCCAAACATGCTCCCCTTCCTCTTTCTTCCTCTCACTTTATATACTGAGCATGATGTCATATGGTCTAGAATATCCCTTTGGTCATTTGGGATCATCTGTCCTGTCTTTTTCCGACCTCCCAAGCACCCCCAACTTCCTCTCCAGCATGACAGCACAAAAAGCAGAAAAGTTCTTGGCTCTGTGTAAGCCCTGTTCAACGACAACAAAAACATCTCTGCATTATCAACCCCGTGTTCAAAAAAATCCAAACCACAGCCCTGTACCAGCCACTGTGAAGAAAATTAACTCTACCCCATAATCAGCACAGGCCTATAGAGTTTCTATCTGTTTTGCCTTTACCAACCTTTTTCTGGAACAGAAAAAATCAGAATTTGGAATATAATGGATAGTATTTACTCAGGCTTTCAAACAAATGAAGGATTCTCTTTTTCTCATTATCCTTGTGTTTCCTGATACCTTGTGAGAGTGAAATGTTATGGTTCATGGCTTAAACATCGTTATGAAGGACCTTTTGCCCATTATGGCAAAACTGTATAAAGGAGCTGTGACAACCTAAGCCCACCCCTTCCTGAATATGCCTCCTGACTGGAGCTTTGGACTGTGAGTTAAGCCACCTAAGGGAACTTGAGAGAAGATAAAGGTGATGCTATTGTCCAATTATCTCAGGTCTAGGGAAAAGTAATCAAGGCTGAGGGAGAAGAATGCATCCACAGGAAAGCTAAACCCAGCAGCTGTCCTGAAAGTTATCCCTGGCTGGGTTCAGCGTAGGGGAGGCCATAGCCCACAGACTCATCTGCTGAGGCCAGGTTTGCACATATTTCCCCTCATCTGAGGGGGGAGGAGGAGAGTTT
>VZTA01003876.1:9461-36127 GCA_013398855.1 Mohoua ochrocephala
TTTTTATAGAATCCTGTAACTAGAGGAACTGAGAAGTTTTGTATGTAACATGCTGCATATACGATTTTCCTTACTGGTTCTCCTTTTTCTTAACAGGCTGTGAACAAACTGGCTGAGATAATGAATCGGAAAGATTTTAAAATAGACAGAAAGAAAGCTAACATGCAAGATTTGAGGAAGAAGGAGAAGGAAAACCGAAAGCTCCAATTAGAACTTAATCAAGAAAAAGAGAAATTCAATCAGATGGTAGTGAAATACCAAAAGGAGCTCAATGAAATGCAAGCGGTAAAATAATTTAATTTTCTTATCACATTGTGGAATTGTCTCCAAAGGAAAAATGCATAGCTCCTAGTGTGCTTGAAAACAAACTCATTTTCACATGTTCTAGGCTACAGGAATTCAGTGAAGCAGATCATTTGACAAGTGTGCAGCTGTGCTTGTTCTCATTCATTTCCCCTAAATTCTTGACTGTGGAACTTACTAATATATTACAAAGATTAAAAACTTGAATGCTATCTAATATACTAACAGGTAGGAAACTGTCAATTCATTTCACTGGTTGATGGTCTCCTTTTCATAGCAAATGGTAATTTAGTAGATGAATCAGACTGTCTCATGCATGAATACAGAACTAGATCTTTTATATTTAACTTTTTTCCTTCCGAAGCTAAACAAAAATTTCTGCTGTAATAGTTCATTTCAATTCTATCAAAAGTACCTACATGTATTTAAAAAAAAATCGTAATGAGTTTCATTTTCAAAATATTTGGCTGCCATATTTTGGGTAACACAGTAACTCTGCATGTGTGTGTATAAATACAGCAACTAGCAGAAGAATCTACGTACAGGAACGAGCTCCAGATGCAGCTGGATAGTAAAGAGAGCGACATAGAACAGCTACGAAGGAAAATTATGGACCTCCAGCAAGGGATGGATTCCACCAGTGTCGCCAGTCTTCCGACAGATGAAACAGATGGAAATCTTTCAGGTAAGAGAAAAGCGTATTTGAACTACTTGGCCCTGTTGCATACACGTAGTTTTGGAAGGTATTGTTTCAAACAAGTTACTGCTTCTTAAAATCTTCTGCCTGTCTAATTCCATATCACATCTCCACTTCCTTTCTTAGGTTTTTGTTTGGTTTTTTTTATTTCAGACCTTAGTTGCTTATATTTAAGTCTTAATTTTTACTCACATCACACTTGCCACTGTATGGCTTGGCATTAGCATAGTTTATATGCACGTTTGTGGAAAGAGTATCTTTATATCTCGTGTTTTTCAAATAGAGTGAATACAGTGTGCAGTATGTGGTGAAGAGAAGACAGGGCCAACACTTCTACAACATCACCATTGTGTTTTATATCTCGAATGCAAAATTGCCTTGATCTTGTCTCTTCTTAGTCAGTCGTGTAGCAGCTCTGTGACAACTGGCAATAATTGCTGATGTGAAAAATAATTGTAGGAATTTCCACAATGAATTTATGGTTGCATGGTACTCTGATTTAGCAGATTAAAATAAGAGCCAATAATGCAGTGTAGCCAGCCATTTCCATGTGTCAGTACCAGGCACTGTACTTTGAGACCCATTGTTTAGACTCATTAGTTATTTACCTCTCCCCTTCCCCTGTGTTTGAAAAGTGTCATCAGTGCTTTCACATGATCCACTTCTGTATCTCTCAGTACAGGAAAAAAAATGGTCATTAGTGGTAATCAGATAATTACAGTGGTAATCAGGTGTGCTTGACAATTGCCATACATCATAGCTAGGTATATATTTTTAATATAGTTACGTAATTTTTAGAATTAATTGTGAAAGTTTTAATAAATTTTTGATAAGTCTGAATTTTATTGTAGAAAAATATTTCTAAACATACAAAACTATAATACTATTTTGGGTATTTTATGACTTCAGTGGATGAGTAGTCAGATAAAAGTAAATAGAATAATTTTAGATGTCTCTTTTCCTGTTAATGCACTTCATGCTGCTCAAATTGCCACAATCTAGAGTTTTTCCAGGAGTCTTAGAGTGATTGAAATTTCAGGTAGGTTATCAGTCTGAGTACATGTTTTGATGTAGTTACTCCTTTCTGTGTCTTTGTCTCCTATCTTCCCCTAGTGTATTTTTAGATCTTTATTTTTAGTTATTACTTCAATGAATTTCATTTTAGAATAGATTTTTGTTCAGATAGTGGTATAGTCTTTTCCTTCACAACTTCCACTTTGTTCAAGAAGCCTTTTGCACTCTGGAGTTTGATCTGTAGATTGCCATCTTGTAAAGATTTTGTCTTTTGACCAACATCTTCAAGGCAAACTTCCATTGGAAATTCTCAGAACTATTAGACTGGTTAAGGAACATTTTTTTTCTTATCTGTCACCTGCTAGGAACTCTTCCTGGTATTTCTGAAGCATCAATACTTTTCAGGAGTTTTTCTCTTAGATAGTCATTCCCAGTGTATTCCGTTTAACAGGGATAAAAAAGCAATCAGAGGGGTTTTGCTTATTAAAGTGGTTTTTTTCTCCCCTCAAATTACGATTTGGAACCAAGCCTTATGTTTTTAAGCATCTCCTAATTGAAGAAGACTGTAGTTCTTAATTTTGGTAGAAAATTTCTGAACGCTTTTAAATTGAGAGCTTTAGGGGTTTTTTTCTACAACAAAACAGACCAGATTTATTCTCCTCAAAAGAGTAGTTTTGAACTTCCTCACTTTCCTTCTCAACCATTTTCATTTAATATCTGTTATGTATTACATGGAAAACACAAATGCTTCCATCTGGGCATAGATACCTTCCCTATTTTTTCCTTCAGGGCAATAGTGTGTCAGTATGACCCTGCCGTGTCTCAGATCTTGGAAGGACTGTAGGAAAAAGCTCTTTCTTTGTCTGTTTCATTAAGGAAGGTTATTTTCAGTTTTACTTCTGGAGGTGTGTGTAGTCAGGCTTTTGGCTGCATGACCTGTTGCTTCAGTTTTGAGGCAGAAATTTCAGTCTGTGCGAGATCTTTTCAAGTCAGCTGTTAATTTCCATTGTTAGTTAGAACATCACAGTTACTGGAAGTTCTGGTGTTCTTGAGTGAGGTGTCTACTCATTATCCCTCAACTATTTCCTTTTTGCTAGCCTTTCATTTCTCTTCTCTTTTTTGCCCTTTTCTCTACACACGCCTCTGATTTTTACTGCAGTTGTGCTGCTGGTTTTACTGTGTGACACAGGTAGGACCTCTAACACGTATCATTAGGACTTCTCTAGATTTAGGTCATGTCCCTACTTGCTGCCTTTTCTCGTTTTTTTGAATGAGTTTCTGGGTTGATCAGAATCTGAATAAGAAGCAATTTGGTAATTAAAAGAGATTAAGTGACATTAGTATAGTCAGATTTCACACACTTGTCAAAGAGCCAGGCAGAGGGCAAAAAAAGGACTGCAGTAGCATTATAAAGATTAAAAAAAAAAAGCCAGACTTCAGAGTAGAAATAGCCCATGCCAAAGAAAGAGGAAATTATCCAGCACATAGTTACTTTCCTGGAAACCAAGTAATTAGTCTACAAAACAGAAGGTGACATATTACAGCAGCTCATTTGCTGCAGTTTTGTTGTATGGTGTTGATTGTCTTCAACTGTGTACCAAGTTCCCATCAATTCCATAGCCCAAACTTGGCCATTCCTTCAGAGCACCTTGAACAGCATTTTGTTTAAGAGCTGGATGTGAGGAGTAGTCAATAGGATTCTCTAGCTGGTGCACCTGTTCTTGAGGCAAAGACACTCCTTAAAAAAAATTTTAAGCAAATAAATGGTTGAATTTTATAATAAGTAATTATAGTATGATTTATTCATTTTCCTGTCACAATAAAAACATCACCAGGGGAAAAAAATGAAGATACAGAACAATATAGCATGTGTAAAAGAATGATTCCATGGTCACAGATATGGCATTAGGCAGTCTCTGGTTTAATTGAGAAGAAAAATCGGTAAAATGAATTTTTATACTCATAAAATTTTAAGGAAAAAAATTCTCTTATTTAGAGGGAGACACAGAGAACTCACATGGTAGCACACTTTACAGCTGCATTTCATTTGGAGGTGTTTTCTATCATTGACCTAAATACTCCCTCAAAGTCTGGTCGCTCCTAGGGCAACTTACACTCTCCCAAGGTGGGGATTGGCCCTTTTAGACAGTCCAGGCTATCCTCAGGCCTTTGCTGACTTACACGGGAAAGATCATTACGTGGATGAAGGTTTTTCCTTGTATTCAATTCTAGGCTTGTTTTTTAACTCTCACTCCTGATTATTTGAGTCAGATAGCAGCTCCTATCTCTGTTGGTGTCCCCAGTGTTAACAGACTCCTTGCTGAAACAGCTGAGATATTTGCTTTTCAATGATGCCTTTGGAATGCCTCTTCCACCTGGCTGGACTTGGGGAGTCTTTATAGTTGCATGATTGTAAACAGAATTCTTCTTTGGCAAGACAGAACATAATCGGGAACTTGAGGGGTTTTTTTTTCTCCTAATTGTTACAGGGCACTTAACCTGTTGTGAATTGCTTCTTTTCATCTGATTGGCAAGATCATTTAAGCAGTTGAGCTGTCCTACAGGTTTAACTGCAGCACATAATACTTTACAGCATATGTTGTAAATCGTGTTTTGCACAAAGATAGGATGGAATAATAAATGTGGAGCATTTAAGCCAGCAGTTTTATTGGGCTCGGACAAGACTTCCTGAAGTACCTGCAAGTAGCCTGAATAAACCTGAATGAACCCCAAAGCAAGATCCAGTCAGAAATCCTTGGTGAAACCCACATGAAATTATAGTGAGACAGTCTGAAGAAGGAAATAATCAAGTTGGAAGACTGGAAAGAGTTAGCAAGGTAGTATCTCCAGGTTTTTGGTTGCTGTGGAAGACTCTTAGGAGTAGGAATTCTTGAACATTAGAAAGAGATGCTCTGCTGTTCATGAAAGCACCCACATTACTTAGCTCCAGACCAACAAAAAGTCTCCTAAATCAGTACAGTCATGGTTGTCTTGTGTGATTGAAGTCTTACTGTTAGAACTCTTACCATACTGAATCCCTCTGAATCCTGGTAGTGTGGATACGAGCCATGAAGATGTTTAGAATGCAAACCTACATTTAAAATATATTCAGAGATAACTATAAGGTCTGTAGCCTTTATGGAATTCTCTCTTCATATCCTATCCAGATCCAGCTAGCCATTAGATATTTTTGAGGCCTTTCTTGGATTTTCTGGATTGCAAATACGAGGTATCAGTTCTGGGATTCTTTCCAAAATACGAGGAAGTTGCAGGCAATAGTTTCGAGCCTGTTTTTAAAGACGGGAACGGAAGATTCTTTTTCATGGTCTAGATAACCCATGTTTTCTTAATTACTTAATCAGAACACTCGTAAATATTATTCTTCTGGATCAATTATTTGTGAAATGGCCAGATGAGGATTTGCAGTTGTGCTATCTGACTCCATCAAGGGAAATTAAACTGCACTATAAATATGACTTGAGAGGAACCTTTGTGGCAGGGTTGGAATGAAAGAGCTCATCTACCCTTTCAAGGGTACATTTGGTTTCAGAGGAGTTTTAGCTTTGTTGAAAAAGAGTACATTCGGAAACTGTTACTTTCAACTGCAAGATGTTATTCACAGCTCAGAAATCACCTCTCATTCAAATAGAACTTGCTCCCTAAAATAGCTTTGTAGTAGACAGAAAAGAATGTCAGCTGATTCATTTGAAATACCTCGTTTACTTCCTACTTCTTTTGGAATTGTTTTCAGGACGTGCTGAAATAGAAGGGAACCTAGAAAAATTCCTACTGTCCCTAATAATCATCTTTTAAAATTCATCATCATTAGATCTTTCAGATTTTCAAATGCCACTATTTCAACAGATGTATATTTCTTTTTTTTTTTTAAACAAGTCATCCTTCCTGTATTCCTTTTGAACTGCAGTCATCCATACTTTGTTCTTTATTAGCAATTCATCACTTTGTTTTGCAATGGAAACTTGAGTTTTAGGATGTTTCTATAATTTCTAAAAATGGATGACTCTTCTCTTAATGTAAAAATTAATCAAAGTATTCAAAACAAGGTAAGCATTATCTGTGAGGCCTGTAGACATGGAGGAAATAGGTTTTCTTTTCCAAAGCTACTGAGTATCAAGAATTGAGGAGAGCCTGGGGTGTCCCTCTAGGGCTGGCAGGGTGGGCACCCCTACCCCCCAGTCCCCACAATTATTAAGCAGATGTGAGAGAGCAGGGAGGTACAAATTTCCTTCATTTTTCTGGGAAGTTTTCTTATTGGAATGAGTTCTGCTAACATGCTTTTCTTCCAGTTGATTTCAGTAGTTCAGTGTGGTCCCTCAGTGTTTTGAATCTATTCCATGTGGAGAAATGTTAGGAAATGATTCCATATTTCTAAGTGTAGTCCATTTCTAAATATTGTATGCTGTGAGGCTAATGTGGGAAGAGCTTTTACATGCCCAGTTTTAATGACTTGCTAGGCTGTCAGTCTCATTGTAATTCTTCATAGGAAAGTATGTGGACAATAAGTTTTACACATTTGAATGCATTTCAGAGCTTGCTGGGATACACCTCACACAGAGTTATTCCTGAAGTACAAAAGGAACCACTAGCTCCTTAGGACACAAATAGTTGTGGAGAATGTTTCAGAAAATTTTGACTTAATGTTTTTGAAGTTTTCAGTGCTACTATTATCTGGCTTCATAGTTTTAAATTTTAGAAACCACTCTCAGTTAGCTCGAAGGGCTTTTTGAATCAACAGTCCACATGAGGCAGAATGCTAATTTTCTTGTGGCCCATCTTGGTATCATGCTAAATTATTTCAGTAGTTTCATGGTGGGAAAATATGATATTATACTTCTCTTTGGAGAATTTTTCACTGAAAATTTGAGTAAAACACTTGTCTCTTATTCTTTATATCTAGTTGATTCTTCCTGCATTCCTTATTTAATTATCTCCTATGCTTATCCTCTGTGAGTAATGGGACACCCATGTAGCTTTGCTTGCTCTTGTGCTCTCCTTTTTTTTGTTTCCCGTGGAAAATGTGGATCTGATTTGTTTTACTTCCTGCATCTTCCTGCTGAGTATTTTCATACAGCCCCTCTGAATGTTAAATTATGTTTACATTGAAAATCTCTTAATTTAAACTGTAACATATTTTCAAAGCAAAGTCTTTCCTGCCTGGCTCTTTGCAAACTATTTACATACAGTGTTAGATGTTGGCATCAAGGAAAACAGCTTTACTTTTATTGTGCAGTAACTGTGTAATCAGATGTTGGCTTGTGATGCAGCATGAATTCAATGCTTATATCGTCATTTTATTTAGCTGCGCTTTTTATTCTGCTTTGCTGAATAGGTAATTGCCCATTACTGCATGTAGTACATCTTCCTTTCTAGTAGTAGTTTGCTTTTGTGCTATTCTGCTTTATTATTATAAATACACAAAATTATTAAATGTGCGGGTTTTTTTAAACCAGAGTCAAGACTTGAAGGTTGGCTTTCAGTACCAAACAAAGGAAATATAAAGCGGCATGGCTGGAAGAAACAGGTACCAATGTCTTTTATTCTTTCTTCCTCGGTTTCCTTGGAAAGGTTTTTGGGCATGTGGTGAATTGGTTTTACACCTCATATTTAAGAAACAAACAAAATAATTAAGAGTAGTTTCGTGTATGTACATTATGGAAGGGAAAAAAACCCAAGAAAATTCAAGTTCAGTATGAAATCTTTAGTAATGACATTGTGCAAATTTACAACAGGGGAGGAAATCCTTTACCATGAGCATCTTGGAACCATTAAAAATCCCATTTCTTCTTTGAGCAAGCGTCTTTATAATTCTGTTACTGGAAAAGAACCTCTTTGTGTAACTTGGCAGCAGAGAGTAGGGAACACCACACTTTAATGTTCTGAAGGTCATGGAAGAGTGCATCACACTGTAACTTGCCACACATGATTTCCAAGGATATTTCTGTCTCCCTTACCTTTAAAATGATCAATTTGTCTTGAAAAGAACTGGTTTACTCTCCGAAACTGGATCTCTGTGCTGGAACTCCCACTCCAAACAAAGCAGTATTGTTTTGCCTCTGCAAAGGTTATGAGCTGGTTCTTTGAAACGTCCAGTGTTCAAATTGAGATGCTTAGAACCAGTTTCTGATTATCTTTTCTGGCTTTTCAGTTCCCCTCTTTGAACATCTTTTAGTACAACTAAATACAAAAGTGAATGTGGTCTCTAGAATTTTTACAATTTTAAAAGCCATTTGTATGAAACAGTTTATTTTCCTGCTTCTTCCTTATATTCAAAGACTGCTATTGGGAATTACTGTGCTATTCATGACACTTTTGAAGTAACTTTCTGAGTCCTGTTGAAAAGTATTTCTTAAATGCTCCTGTTTACATTCACATTCTACAACAGTTAGAAGTGGTTCCTATAAAATTTAAAGGAGAAGGGGTTCATTCCTGTCAAAGAAGCACGTAAGTGTTTGTATTGGGCCTTTAGCTGCTGAACTCCTTCTTCGAAGTACTGCTGTTTTCAGTGGGCTTACGTGGCCTTCTTTATACACTCCAAGTGTTTAGAGTTCCAGACCTGCCTATTTTTACGTCAATATCAGACCTTGGTGATTTGTCTGGAAGTTAAAACCACCGCCTATTCTGGCTTGCTGGGAGTGAGAGTTAAGTTCTGCCCTATTTCAGCTAATGGCCAGTCACCTTCCCCCTGCCCTTTTGGGTAAGGGAGGAACGAAAGCAGAATTTATGGGTTAACAATTTACTGAAAGCACAAAGCAAGACTAAGACAAGTACAGTAAAACCAGCACTATTAATAGCAAAAGTATACAGAAAGAGCAGGTGTTTTACCCAAAAAAAGAGGTGTTCACCACCAGGAGCAAAACCAAATGGCAGATGTTTCCTGTAGATCTGTTTGATAGCTGAGGCTGCTAGATTCCTCATGTTATAGAATTGACCATGCCTAGGCACAAATCATGTAGCTTTGTTCTCTTCTGGATTATCTAAAATACTGTGTCATTTGCCTGTCAGAATACTTCCAGCAGCCTTTTATGGTTGTCTTTTAAAAATGGAGATTATTTTTGTTTTCTCTGACAATTGAAATTTTAAACTCCTGATAAATGCAGCCTCTCCAGTGAAAAACTATCAGAATTTCTTCAGGCATGCCTAGTATAGGCATATTTACTTACCTCAAGGTATTTTAAGCAGTTAATCCATTCACACTTTCCTAGTTTGAATATGCTCACACTTTGGAGGAATTTGAGCTGCAGATGGATGGCTGAGTCATGAAAAAAATTGTGCTGATAAGGTTCCTTAACCGGCTGAGGTTCATATCAGTGAGACACAGTAGTGAGGGACCATGTTCACTCACATGTGCATTCTGTTGGCTGAACTGTACTGCAGCTGAAACAGGCTGGCAGGTACTCAATTTCCTCGTGTGCTTCTCTTCCAAATTCTCCTGCACTTTCAGTTTTGGGATGGTGGGAGGTATGCAACCTCAAATATTGGCATGCCCAGATGAACGCAAAGGAAAAGCAAAATTGCATTAGCAGTGCAGTTGGATTGATGCCTGAGTTGTTAGGACTTGAGCTGCTGCATTTCTGACTCAAATGTCAGCAGCACTGGTGGTTTTGCCCCATGCCCTCTGAGTTATTTAGCTTGAGTTAGAAAGGGGTGAGTGTGGAAAACTTATTTGAGAATAAACACTGCAGTTATACCTAAAGCTAACACTAAAATAGGTTAGCCATATTATTATCTGGAGCTTCATTTCATCCCAAGTGAAGATGATAAAATATCCTTCAAAAACCACTGTAGAACAGAACTACTGTCAGAAGATTTTTTTAATATGTTCACAACAGGATATTGAGGCTGTTATACGTAACTTTTTTTGTGATGTTTAGTTGTTCTTTCACCAAGGCTTATATGCAGTGTTATGATTGAATTCCTCTGCAGTCAGAATTTGCATTTATGATAGTTGTCATCTTAAGGGCTTGCTCTTATCTCTGAAAGGCAGAGGTGCACACTTCAAAGATGAAAGAGGCGTTAGCTTTCTATTGGAGTGGATAAAGGAATTGAAGCAGAGTCTTTTTCTTCAATGGGAAAAATCACAGGAGGCTGACTCTATTACAACTTAGTGTTTACTCAAGTTCATCAGGCTTTCTAGTAAGGAATTGTGACAAAATGCCCTTTTGTGGCTTTTTTTAGATGCATTTCAGTATTTGAGATTTACAGCTGTAGCTTACGCCTTGTGCAGCACATTTTAAAAACGCTGTTGTATGAACTCAAGATGACTTTCATACTCAGGTTTTGAGGTCAGCTTCAAGTCCTATGTAAAATGAGGTTGAAACCTCCCGTTGTAGGAGTTAACGTTTATTGAAATTATCAGAATCTGCATTGTGCAGAAACCCATCCAGTTACCTGCCAGTACTTGGAATTCAAGGTGAACTATTGGTGCATTCATTCTCATGCTTTTCTGTCCCTTCCCCTCCTTTTGGGTTATATTACATGTGAATCTGGAGGTGAGTATAGACAGAGCTGTCAGTTTACCTCCTTTTAATCCTCTGTAGTGCCTCATACCTCTCAGTTACTTCTAAAATATTTGAAACTGCAGGGGAAGGAACTGCCACATCTGTCACTGAGCTTATGCTTGTGGGCAGTTCCAGCAAAGATGTTGGACTAGCAGCTGCCAGTGAAGAGCAGCAGGCAGTGAATTCCAGTGTTGAACTTCCTGGGAAGTGCTTAGGTTAGAGGTGTTAGGAATGCACTGAGAGAGTTAAGATCAAAGTACCAGACCTCTGTTTCTGCTGGTTCATTTTGGCTCTTTATTTTACCAGTGCATTAAATCGAAAGTGTAGGAAATAGCAGGAGCCACAGGACTCTCTTTTAGCCTGCCAGCAGTTTGGTGGGAAGTACCAGTGAGTCCTGCAGGCCTTGAGAACTAGAGAAGTTGTTTACAACGTTATCAATAAGTGATAACTTTTGCACTGTGTCACTCTCAGTGATACAGCAAGTTTCATAGTAACCTGCCAGTAGCAACTGAAATTTGTGAGTTTGTGTGCAGGTGGACGTGCAGAGTCATCCATCACAAGCATTTTAGAGTGATCCAGTGACAATGCAGTCACTGCAACTGTAGCATTGCACAGCTGTCAGTAGCCTAGCTGCCTGCAGGATGATTTAAATATCTCCTGATGTTCATTTGAAACCTTGCATTTACTCAGGCTTTTTATGTGCATGTGAGAGTACCTTTTAGGATAAATAATTGCTTTTTTAAATTCAATTTCAACTGTTTTACCCTTTCTTTCCACAGTATGTTGTGGTGAGCAGTAAAAAGATATTGTTCTACAATGATGAAAAGGACAAGGACCAGTCTAATCCATCTATGGTACTAGATATAGAGTAAGTAAAGCTACTGTTAGTTTTGGCTACAAATTGACAAGAGTGTTGTGTGAAATAACAGCAAATCCAGAAGCTTGAAATAAAAATTCCATAAATAATTTTAATTTCCCAGGCTAGTTGGAAAATGTCTGTCTACCTGTATTTCAGTGTGCCATTAACAAAAGATACTACTTTTTCTTTGTCCTATGATTGCTAAAAGTTAGAGAAAAAGAGAAAGGATCATTGCTGTTCTAGTCCAAAGCATTTCTAACTTTTCCAGCTGGTTTCTGTTTAAAGTGATAAAATACATTAATTGTGATCCCTTTCCAGTGGTAATACATGAGGAAAACTGTGTCAGATATCACTGAAGCCCATCTCTGGTACATGACTGTGATGTTTGAACAGCCGATTGACATTATAGGATCTCATAGAGTAGTAATTGAAAAAAGGTTTTAGAATTCATGAGTAGAGGTATCAGTGACTAACAAATACAGTGGTCTGGAAGGAATCTCAAACTCAGGAAGTGCCTAAGCTGCCAATTGCTCATAACCAGGAAAAGAGTTATTTTCTCTTTGAACCGTTTCTTATTCTCTTTTCATAAACATCTGCTACAGCTACTGTTGAAAACAGGATGTTGGGAGAGATGGACTTAGAGTCTTGACCCAGTATAAGATGATATTTGTTCCAATTCTAATAGTATTTTTGACAGCTGGTGCCCCAGATTTCCTTTTGTAATATTTTGGCATTGATTGTTTATCAACTCATAACATGATTTAGTAAAAAAACTACTGGATAGTATTCTACTTAATATGGTTCCTTCCATCCAGGTTTTCACTAAGCTTTTCTAGCAATAATGTTAGACTTCCTAGTGTTTTGAGGAAGTATTTGAAAGCCTTTCTCTTAAGTAAATTTACCACGATGGATCTTGAATCCATTGTAAGATATCCCTCTTTCCATGCTGTGAAATATTTTGGTCTTACGTCGGTAGACAAAATCTGTATGGTTTATGAATTAGTTCCTAAAATCATATTGCAGCCTTGAAGTAGGCTGTGTTGCTTGCATAATTTCTAAGAACTTCAAAGCAGTTTGATAATTGTTCTAAAACATACACAGCCTTTTAGCATTTTCTGATTCATCTTTCTTCTAATCTAGTAAGCTGTTTCATGTCCGGCCTGTAACTCAAGGAGATGTATATAGAGCTGAAACTGAAGAAATTCCTAAAATATTCCAGGTAAAAAGAAGTATATTCTCCTGTCTATTTAACTCTCTTGAAAAAGTGGTGGCTGCTTTGAAAAGGGTATAAAAGTACTTAGTGCTTCAACAATAACACAGCAGTATTCTTTTTCAGATTCTCTATGCTAACGAGGGGGAATGCAGGAAGGATTTGGAGGTAGAACCAGTACAGCCGGCAGAGAAGACAAATTTTCTAAATCACAAAGGCCATGAATTTATTCCCACGTTATACCACTTTCCAGCCAACTGTGAGGCCTGTGCCAAACCTCTCTGGCATGTCTTTAAACCCCCTGCTGCCCTAGAATGTCGAAGATGCCACGTGAAGTGCCACAGAGACCACTTGGATAAAAAGGAGGAATTAATTGCGCCATGCAAAGGTATACTCATGGGTTTTTTCTGTTCTGTATTCTCTGGGTGGTTAAGCCACACCTGCTAAACTATTTGAGGTGAATAAAAGCATTTTAGTTTAAAATTAAACCTAAAACTGAAGCTCCATAATTTAGGATGTGAAAGTTGCTATTAAAGCAATAGGCTGTTACACTGCTTATGAAGAGTGTGGCAAACCTCTGTAGGGAGGCCCTTGGTGGTGTAACTGATGGGGCTCTGCTGAGGGCCCAAGGTTGTTCCCTACAGGTTTGTGCCCAAGTGCTGGGCAGCTCCTTGGTGCCCAGAGCATTCCCTCTGCACTTACACCTGACCCATGCTAGGGACAATTGCAGTGGCTGCATCAGCAAGTTCTGCTGAGACCTTGCAGAGTGGTTCTTCAGCCACCTCACAGATTGGAGTAAAAGTTTCTTCTCTGTGCTTCTGTGAAGTGGAGCATTCAGGGTATGTTCTCTGGAACTTGGCCATAAGGCACCCACACAACCTTCCAGCTTATTAAAATTGTAATTAGTGTAAGTTTCTCATTTCTTGAATATTCATGTTAGACTGAAGAATCTTAATGCAGAATGACAAATCGTGAAAAACATTATGTTCATAATCTCCACTGCTGTTTGTTGTCTTCCAAAAATATATAAACAAATCCAGTAGAAGAGTGTATCTAGGTGCCATTGTTCCTTCCAGTGGCACGGTTGGTGTGTCACAACTCTTACTTTGATAAGGAGCCCTGGTTTTCACTGGATCATCTTCCTCCTTTTCCTTGCAGTGAGTTACGATGTAACTTCAGCAAGAGATATGCTCTTACTGGCATCCTGTCAAGATGAACAGAAGAAGTGGGTGACTCATTTAGTAAAGAAGATCCCCAAGACGCCACCATCTACTTTTGTTCGTGCTTCTCCTAGAACTTTGTCTACAAGATCCTCAGCAAACCAGTCATTCCGAAAAGTTGTTAAAAATACTTCGGGAAAAACTAGGTGAGAAATAAGCTACAAAAACTACAGAGCTTCTTGACTAAAAAAAAAAAAAAATAAAAAAAAAATCTCAGTTTATAAATCCTATTTCATGTGAAATTGTGAAATGATTCCATAGTTGAACTGCTGATCTAAATCTTTGCTCAAATCCCAAAGGAAGGAGCAAAATTCTCCTGTTATTATGGTAAATTTATTGGTTCTTCACATTTGGAAAGGTACCATGGAGGTGGTACCTGGCCTGCCAGTGCTTGGGAGGGAGCTGGTTGCCTTTTTTTCCTGTTTAAAGGAAAGGCTCTCAGTAGACATGTCAGTAATGGCATTTAGCAGCAAGGATGATCCACAGTCATCTCATCCATGGATTGACTCAGAGCTTGCATAATCCAGAAGTCTTCTGCAAATGGGGCTGAAATGAGAAATTTACAGATTCTTTGTGTTGTTGGGCCATTTCTTTTTTTGTGAGGCCACTTAAGTATTAATTCCATTCTTCCTCCCTGCTTACTCATTCCCTGTTGTCTTCTATTCCAGCAGTTGTTTTTGTAAGGTATTTGTGACCCTATGCATTAACCAAGGCATGACGTAAAATACATTTTTTAATGCTTAGGTTACTGTAATCTGATTTTAACCTGTGTTAGCTTCCTGATACAGTAGGTGTGTTGTTTTCTCCCCAAATAAGCGATTGAATCGACAGTGTGAAGTGGAAACTAGTGTCTCAGTAAGGAAAGAGTCTTCCTAGGTTGGCAGGGCTACCAAACATTCCTGGCATGAAATGCAATAAAAGCAGACTTTGGCATGTAAAGAGATAGTGGGTGTAACATGAAACATCCTCCTTGAAGGGAACAGTAGAGAAAAAATATGAAAGACACAAAGGGTGTCGATTTTCTTGTCCCCAAGACTTCCATCCTAAAACCTAAGTGATCATAGAATGGTTTGGGTTGGAAGAGACCTTAAAGATCATCTAGTTCCAACCCACTCCGCCGGGGTGGATCAGGTTGCTCAGGGCCCCATCCATCCTGGCCTTGAACACTCCCAGGGATCATAGTTTTGAGATAGCAGTATATTCAGTGAAGGCCCTTAAGATAATCTCATCCAGGAAAATTACTTTAGGCCTCAAATACAAAGCTGTCAATATAAAAATCAGTGGTGATGTGGGCAGTTTGGTATTAGAGATATGCCCTTCTCCTCATGCTGTTGCATTAAAGAGAAAGCTGTGACCAGCAGTTAAGGACTTGTAGCTGTGCCAGAGTCCTTGGGAGAGAAGCCATAGTCACAAACACTGAACAAAGTCTCAATTTACCAGTCACAGTTCACATGGTAGGAATGTGACAGAATCATGGTGTAATTTTTCAATACCAGCACTTAGTCAAGGTGAAGTTCTGAAATACAGAAACACTTCTGATTTGTGGGGAGATTTTCTGGGAAGTGGGCAGTTCTTCCTTACAGTCTTCATTGTAAAAGTCTGTGGATAACAAGGGTGAGTGCAGTGGAAAAGCACACAGTGATAAACCTGAGTTAGAGACTGTAAAATCAGGGATTGCTTACTAAATAGTAGCATCTTCAGCATTGTACCAAATAAAGACAAATTGGTATTTGTTACTTTCAGGGGGGGTTCAGCCATGTCGGTTATGTACTTACATGGTGTGCACTTGTACAACAGAATCTTGTAAAACTATTTGTCTTGTCTAAAAAAATGTCCATTTCTCCCAACTTCCAGAAGATTTGATAAAGCTTCATGGTGTTTCCAAACTTAATTTTTCCTTCAGTCCAAGGAAATGTTCCAAGACTGACTGAAAAATGTTAAGACCCCTCCATAGGCTTTAGCCAGATTCTTTAAGACTTTTAGAAATAAATTACACCTGCTAAATTTAAAATATGCATAATTAATAGCTGTTGTTCAACACTGTCTTTATTGAAGAAATACTCCTGTTTTATGGCTGAAAAAAATATGAAGTGCTCTATGTATTGTATGATACATTTATTTCAATGATAATCAGGATTTTAAAAACTAGTTACTAAAGGCAGACAAGGATATCAGAACTGGTTAAAGAGCTCCATGACTGATTAATAAGACTTTTCAGTGAGTCTTGGGCCACTTAAGACTGAAAGAAAAAGCATACCATGCTGCTACTTAAAAAAGGATTGGGTAGAAAAACCTCCAGAACTGATGATGTAAAAATCATTAATACAGTTTTAAAAGAGTTTTAAAAATGTGACACTGCGTAATGTTAGTCAACGTTGCTTACCAAAAGAGGTGTTAAATTAAGAATCTTTTGAAGAGAGAGTGTTCTTGGACAGTAAAAAAACCACCCCAAAATAAACAGAACAACTAATTCCTCCCCAACCAACCAGCCAATGGGGTTGGAAAGAATTATTTTAATATGTCATTTACTTGCATCATTAAGATGTGTTAATTGGACAATCTAAAACAATACTTGGAAGCTACTGATTGTACATTTTAAAAATCATCCTCTGTTCTTGAGTGTACAGATTCTTTCCTCCTCCTCCTTGCTGATCCTTGCCTTGGTAATAAGGATAGTGCATACTTCCTTATTTCACATTTAGATGTTTAGAGTTACTTTCTCCTCCAAAAGACTCTTTGAATTGCATTCTGAGTATGCTTTCCTTTCCATTAATCCTTGTGAGGTCCTCTGGTAGCTGTAATAACCAGCTTTCATCCATACTCTTTTATGGGAGAAAAATCCATTTTCTTAAGTCAATTGATTGATTCTTTTTCACTCTGTCTTAATAGAAATGCTGGTTTGGAGTTGCCTTTAGCAAGGACAAGTGTGCAGCTGATCTGCTGTAGAAGGAATAGATTTGCATATTTGAAAGTTTACAGTAACAAAGGAATGGGTCTGCTTGGGAACATCAGTTATCCAGACTATTTATGTTATTAATCCTATTGGCATTGTCCTGTGAGAGTGTTACAGGATCACAGAAATACACAAGTAGGGAATGGAACTTTTTTTAAAAATGAGAAACATCATTGTTAAAGCTCTGTTTTTAAGATCCTAAAGATACAATGAGTCTCATAGCTCACCAGCACCAGGAGGAGGACAGCTGCACATTCCTGAGCTTTATCTTGTGTCAGTTCATGCTTCACAGATTACCAGAGTGAACTGATCTATTTTTCAGCAGAAAATTAATCCAGGAATGTTTTGACTAAAGGAAAGCCAAAAAACCCAAAGCATGACAACAAAAAGAATCCAACCCTAACCCCGCAGAAGAAAAGCTTGTGGATTTCTGTTGGGTTCAGAAGTTGCAGTGGTTTGAGGGAGAGCCTCAAGAATGAAAGGAAGAAGGGTGACGGTGATGGTCTTGCACGAGTGAATGTCAGATCAGATCAGCTGTTCCAAATATGTTTTCTCCATCTACCCTGTTGTACAACCTCTGCTCACACTCTTTCTCCATCACCCAAGGAGATCTTCCAAGTTCTTGGGAAGAAATAAAGCTCTTAGGTTTTCTGTCAGTTGTCTTGGTTTGAAAGACAGGTGTCTGCTAAGGAAGGCAGGAGCCTCCCTTGGAGTGGAGAATGTAAGTCTCTTCCTTCCAAATTACTATAATTTTGAAATTAAGGGGCTTTCAGGCAATTATATGAGAAATAGGAATAACAGTTCTTTACTAGTATATATAACAAGGCAATAATACAGAAACACTGGCTTAACCTGACAGTCAGGATATGACCTGACACCCTGCTGGGCAGGGTGGTGGCTGCAGTCCTCTTTGAAGTGGTTGTGTTGAAGTGGTGATCCTCTAGAAAAGTCTGGTCTTCCTCTGAAGGTCCAGTGGTGGTTATGTAGCTCCTGCCCTCTGGGAACCCAGTAGGTAAGGGCTGCTTGTGCTGTCCCAAACTCCAGGTTATATCCAGGTGGGAATGCTTGGTTCCTCCCCCTGGGCGGAGCATCTCACATGGGGATGATTTAATTCCATGACAGCCCATTAAACAGAGAGAGCTCCCCGAGGGAGTTATCAGGGATGAGCCATGGTAGGAGATAACAAGCACTGCCCCACCTGCTTTAACAGCTTGTGAAGATGATAATAGAATACATGCTATTGGTTACATCTTACATTGTAACCTAGGACACAATTCAAAAGTTAATACCTGCATGGTATCTTATCTCTTTGGCTTCTTGAATTTATCTGACAAACTGTGACATGCATCAAACAATTGACATTTACATTACTCTTCTAGACTGACCCCAAAACCAATTAGTGAACTTGATGATGTAACTGATATCTTGCTTTTTGATGATGTCAAATACTGACAGAGCTTTTTAGAACATACAATTAATTACAGGAAACTCTGTTTTAATGCTGCACACTGTAGGCACTGATGGTGGAGAAAGAGTTCTATTGAGCATAAGCCATTTAGAGAGGCACAGCACTTGAGCAGCAGGAGTGCTGGGTGTGTGTGTGCTCCCGCCTGTCACGCTGCCTGGAGATGTCTGCAGGAGGCAGGTGGGGGCCCCTGCACCTCCCTGATGCTCGAGGAGCTCTTTGAGTGGCTTTGTGACGCACACTGTCTGTCCCCATCACGGCTGCCACTGGGTTGACTGGAGTGGAGTGGGGCCTACCTGGCACCAGCAGAGCAATGTGAGCAAACGGTGAAAAGATTCAGAGTTACACTGAGCAAAGAAGCATTAGAAAAAGGCCAGGTTGGAATTTTTCATTCTGGCTGTTCTACTGGGGACATATTTGTGGCTTTCTCAGACAAATCTTTTTAAACTTGTATCTATGAACTGGACAAGTAGTGCTGTGATGGACTATGCCCAGCCCGTGCCCTGATACCACTACATATTTCATCCTGCGTGTTTAAAAAGAAAAGGCAATGGATTTATTTTAGGAAAATTCACTTCTGATGTACCAATGTTTAAATTTAGCTTACTAAATAAATTCACAGTGTACTGAACACTTAACTGGTAGCTCAGCACAGTACCTGAGCTACTCTGAGACCCTGTTGCTACTTAAAGGGGAGGATTTTCCCTCTCTGTCTTCTTTCCCTTCTCTTCTGTCCTTGGATCCTAGGTAAGTACTTGAAATGATCCATTTTGGACGCTTCCATGAAGGTCCACAATTCAGTTTCCTGACTGTCAAAAAAATGTAGACTTACTGTGCCAAGCTAGTGAGTGGATCAGTGCTCTAAGCAGCGCAGTAATTGCCAAAGCTGAGGACAGGTAAGTAGGAGGATGCTCTCCTGGGCTCAGGAAGTTGATAAAGCGGACAAACAGCAGGCCCTTTTCCTCTCAGGAGGCAGTCAGTTGTCAGATCAGCCTCTAGGAACTCAAGATGCTGCATCCTGCAGTTCTCCTCCTCCCTCACCTCTTTACCTAGGTGTGGGAATAAGAGAAGCAGCAATGATTTTTATGGGATGTACATGTCTAGCTTTTACTAAGTATCTGATAATTGTTCTCTTGTCAGACAGTATAGCAGAACTTGCTCTCGGTGATGGAGTCCTACCATGTAAGCAGGCATTAACTGTTTTGTTGAATGGATACAGACTTAAACACGTGCTTGAAGACATTTCAGTACATTTCATTCAGGGTCTGACCCACCTTTCCTTGCAGTTGGTAGGCAGTGCTTCCTCGACTTCACGGAGAGGTGTCTCAGACCCGCTGAAAGGAGCTTCACATATAAAAGTTCATCTCAAGTTCTATTCCTCATTTTAATAACTTATCCCTAATGAATACGAATTAGAACTTCCTGATGAACTCGCTGGCATTTGCAGTACTGCTTCGAGATGGAACCTACACTTCATAGCTTACAGTGTGCTGGTTTATTCACGTTGTATTAGCACAGCTGAGGTGTTTTGTTCTAAATAGTTGGACTTGGGGCACTTGGTCAAGTTAATGCATGTTTAAAGAGGAAAACAACCAACCAGCCAAAATACCTGTGCATCAGATGAGCTCTGCAGCTGCATGTGCGTGCTCCTAGCCTAGAGAGTCTCTTCTTGTCCTGCAAGTGAGAGAGGGTCACCTTGCATTTGCCATGAATACACCCATGATTGTTGACTCTTAATTGCTTACTTGTAAAGCTGCAGTAATATTATCATCTGTCTGATCTCTGTGTTTGCTTGATGTTGTTCGAAACTGAGAAGAGTTTGTGGAAAATGATGTAGGTAAAATGTTAGTGTTGTACCTTGTCAATTGAAAAAAATTCTGTTAAAATAAAAGTATTTTCTTCACTGAAGCTCTTGGCAAACACACACTAGCGTTACGGAGCTAATTTTTGTATTTGTTATTAATTGTCTGTTTTCTTCTTTGTTCCAGCTAACCACATGTACAGTGCTTAATGGAACCTCATGGGATTCAGTCAGAGAAACAGGGCTTTTTTTAACCACACAGAGCAGTGCAGACGGGCTGTTGTTCCTTTCAACATAACTATCACAGGCTTCAGGGTTAAGATTGCTATTACTGTCTCCTCCTTGCTTTGGCACAAAAGCACGCTGAGGGTGTTTAATTGCGGGTTTGCCTCAAGGTAGATTAGATTAATTATTACTATGTAATGCAAGTTAAAGCAAATAAAGCTTAGCTAGGTGTATAAAAAAGGTGCTGCCTTTTTGGATTTTTTTAAAAAAGCCTGTCAGTAACGATGAAATGCAGCCAACTTTCTTCGTACCAGTGAAAGAAAAGGACTGTTAACCCCGTGAAGGGGATATTTATGTCAAGATGAGCATATGAAACGGAGTAGAAGAGGAAGGTTTCTCAATGAGAAGGACTGCAATTGCTTTCAAGACTCTTAAGTTGTGCTCTTGAAGACTGCAGAACTAGTTTAAAATGAAGCCTTATCACTTGAACTTCAGTGCCTTCACTGCAGAGTTCTTTACAGCCTTAATGCTAACCACCCACTATGGAATGGATCAAAGTGTTAAATATTTTGCATTACGCTTTACAAAATACTGATGCAGCAGGTTTGTAAAGGGGGGAAAACAAGTAATTGCCTTTAATCTATGCATTTTTGCCAAGCCATACTGAATTATTTTATTGTTAGAGGCATTAGAAACTAACAGTAAAAAGAACCACCCAGTTTGGAAGCATATTTTGGGGTACATCATTTCTATTACTGTATAATGTATTGCCTTACAATTTTAAGTGATAACGTACATTAAGTTAACAAACATTTAAGAAATATATGCACTGTTTGAACTGTAAATTATTCTTAGAACACTTTTACTTGGTTTTACATTGTTCTTTTAGTGCCTTAATTTGAGATAATTGTATTATTGCCATGTCGATAAATGTAGAAACCTAAAACTAAAGAACAGAAACCTCTAAAGAACTGTTGCATATCAGTAGTTTTTACTGAATTTTAATTGGTTGAAGTATTGTAGATGCTAGATGCATTTTCTAAATTAAGTACAATCTTTGAATGAGAATTCCTCTTACAAAGAAAGACTGATTCTTGTTCATAAGCCAAGAGATGTGTAGGCAATGCAAAAAAAAAAAAAAAAGAAGACCCAAAAGCTCTGGGTAATTCAGGAATTTCAGTCGATGCTGTCAGACTCTTGCTTTGTAGCAGGAATGCATTCATGGTATGGGCAGTATGGTTTTATTTTATTTTATTTCTTAACCAAATACCTCCTCAGTAATTTATAATGGCTTTGCAGTTGTGTATTAAATAAGAAGCACTGGAAAACTGATTCGTCCTTAGGACGATTTGCATGTTTCAAGTGGTATTGAAAGCCGCACTGATGGATATGTAATAATAAACATATCTGTTATTAATATGGTAATGACTCTGTGCTCATTTAATGAGAAATAAAGTAATTTATGGAAAGACCCTTTTGAAAATGACTGGCATGGTGTTTTCTCCTGACTGTAGCTTATACACCTTTCTAAGCATTCAGACATTGCAGCAGTTTCCAAGTACAAGGTGCGTTTGCAGCCTAATGCCTAGGGCACTCTGAATTATTTATTTTTAATTTTTTTTTTTTTAATACTGAATAAGTAAATACCATATTAAATAATGTTTTCTTTTCCTTATTGTCATGGCCTGCTGTCGTACCTAGTTTATATTTATTATTCAACCACCACCCTGAGCTGGCCTTGTGATTCCTTCATCCTTCATGATGCAGGTTTGGAGTTTCAGAAATCCCACTTATTTGCAGGAGGGAACACTGTTCAAAAGACAAGGTAGTTTTTGTCGGTGGGGGGTTTTGGGATTAGGCTTCTTTGGGGTTTTTTTGGAATAGCCTGTACATCCCATGTAGCTAGCTGTCCATAAATCTCCCTGGGTAATCCACCAAGGCCTGCAGAACAATAGAGCAGTAAGGACAAATTACATGTGAATGATTGTATGTCCTTTGAAGGTCACGGAGCTGGGAAGTACAGAGAAATAGAAGCCATTCATGTAATTTCAGGAAGTTGGGCTTGCTGTATCAGAAATGTCAGCAATATCGAAGCTGTGGCTGGAGCACACTAAAGACAACCTTGCAGATCACCAGTCACATTGACTGTGAGCTTGTCAAGCAATAAAAGGGATGATTATGACCTGCTTTAATCTCCTGTCACATACTGGGAGGGGAAAAATATAGTAAGATGATTAAACATATCTTACTTAAAATATGCACATTTTAATAGGAAATTTGGAACAGTTGGAAAGGCCTGTGGTCTCTCCAGACCCAGATTAGGTTGAGGATTGCTTTTCTGCTTTCCTTTATGTGTAGCTGGCTACCTCTGCAGGCTCAAAACCTTTTGCTTGAGTAATTTATTAATAAATGAAATTACAAGACACTACTTTTTTTCATGAATCTGGAAAATAGCATAAACCCTGTTATGAACAGCTAATGACTAGTGAGAAGAGGGAGGCATTGTGGAAAAATGGTTTTTGCTCTACAGATTGGCACCTACTGTCATTTCCAGAAGTTTTTAGTAATGCTGAAGTTCTGCAGTTCTTTTTAAATGCTGATTTTGCTTGGGAAAGCAGCAGCAGACATAATGAAGTGTAAAATTACATTGACTTGTGTGTCTGGGATAAATTGCAACTGAAATGCTGTAATAATAAAGTCTAGACGTGCAAATTACAGTTTGCCTGTTCTGGGTGCACTGATGTTGGCACTTGTTTACTGTAAGCAAGGTGCCTATCGACAGGAATAGCTATACTTTGAATAAAAAAAGCAGCCAAAGGTTTCTGCTGTTAGGAGAAGTAATGCTTCCAACCTCAACTGAAAGTCTTCAAGAGATGTGAAACGTGTGTAAGCTGTGAAGAGCCGGCATAAATCACCCTGGCTGCCTTTACCTGGTGAAGCTGTGATTTTACAAGCTGCTTGAGAAATCAGGAAGTCCAAATTCTTACATGATCATGTTTTTGTTGATTTGCCTGCACCTCTTCATTTTTTTACAACTGTATTAGGTTCACTGACATTGGTAGAACGCGAAGAATCTGATTCTCTCTTCGAGCCTCCCTATTCCTGCAGAAGGCAACAGGAGAGAAAATGGAAAGAGTAGCTAACTGTAGCAAAACAGCCTGGTAATAAAAGGATGTGGCCTCTTCCACAGGTGGGATTTTCCTACAGTAGCCACTGAGGCTGTAGCCAGAAGCAAGTCGGGAATTGTGCAGCGAGAGGAGGGGGCAGCAGGTGCCGAGCTTCCCTCCGATCTGGTGAACTCTACTGGGATTTGTTTTACATACTAGTTACAAACATAAAAAATGCAAAGAGAGTTTTGTCCTTGTTCCTTCCCCCAGATGTACACTGTGACCCAGAATGTAAAACATTTGAAAACTGCTGAAATGGGGGGGGGGGGGGGGGGGGGGCTTTAANGGTTGGTACTTTAAACATCTCCTGGATTGCTACGTTGTCTTTACTGAAGATGCACAGAAGATACAATGGACATTCAAGGCCAGGTTGGATGGGGCCCTGGGCAACCTCATCTAGAGAATGGCATCCTTGCCCCTGGTCCCTTCCAAAGCAAACCATTCTATGATAGGTTCCCAAGAACATTATGTTCCCCACAGAAAATAAAATAGACATTAATAAATGCACCTGCCAATATATTGAATGAGGGTAACTCATCTTGACCTTCAAAGAAACAAGAAATGTAAATGCAGCATTTTAATTCCCGAATCTGTGGTTATTTGAAGTGAATCTTTGTTCTGTCACAGGTATCACACAGGTGCCTGAAGTATGCCTTGCAAAGGGGTTTGGTTTCCTCCCCACACCTTTTGCTGTATCACAGCACCTGCTTGTACTCTCTGAGGGTTCACCTGCCACTTGTAGGAGCCAGCCCACGGGGGATTTCACGGCATTAAAAGCCTCTTCTAAACACATCTGGACTTGCTCTGAGCCACCTTCCAGCATCCCTAAGTCCTGCCAGGCCTCTTCCCCTGCGTGCACTATGGTGCCAATGACAGCCCCAGCTTTTGGATCCAGGCTGGCCTGTATCCAACCAGCTCAGGATGGGAAGGAGCCCTGCTCAGCTGGCCCTGTCACAGGCCACAGAGACACAGCCAGGGCAAGCACTTCCAGTGTCCCCATGCCCCCACCCAAGGTTCCCCCAAGGGCCTGGCTTTACTAAGAAAAAAGATGCATTTAATAACGCTCAACCAAGCTTTACAGTTTTAATGTCGTCAAGGTAGCCCTAGTTCATATTCATACATCAGCTTGCACTCTCTCTCTCTCCACACTCCTTATGTCAGTTTGTGTGAGATTCAGGGAAACCAGCATCTATTGATCTCCTCCTTTAGTAAAAAGGCTGTTACTGCAGGAAGAGGCCTACACGGTCTTGGAGGAAAAAAAGAGGGAGGTAGCGGTTCTTCACCTTGCAGGGATCGGGATGATTTTTCCTGCAGATACAAATTCTGTTTTCTTCTTTCAGCACAGCACCCTCTAGTGCCTTTCCCAAATCCTGGAAAAGCGTGGTCTGTGACTGCCTGAGCACAGATCAGCTAGGGGTTTGTCTAAAGGGAAGGATGTATTCAGGGCAGCTTCAGACCGCAGAGCATCCCATTTCCATTCAGCTGGCACGAGAAAACGTGACTCTACATAGGTCACCACTGGTATTAAGAACAAAACGTTCAGCTGGAGATATCCCACACTTAGATTCACAGGCAGACAGCCGGGATCTGCTTTCACTTGAATAGATGGTCTGCAGGATCTCACCCTAGGAACTGCATCAAAGCTTTTCTAGAAAGCTCCTATCAGCAAGTCCAAGTAACAAAAGATTAGTCACTTTTGCTGGTCAATTTTAACACTTAAATCGCTTTAGTAATTGTAAACTCCATCTTAATTCAAGATCCAGCATAATCCAGCATAATTTCAGCATAAGACCTGTTGGAGCTTCTCTGTGAAATGTAATCCTTGCTCCCCCAAACCTCCTTTTCACATCTAGGAGCCTACACTGGACAATAAAATCAACTTTTGCTCTTCTTGTGCATGACAAACTGAAAAGACAGACATTCCTAAGCCTTTCACCTTAAGGCCTACATTCAAACCCTGAATTATTTTTACGGCCGTTTTCATTCTTCTACTGTTTGGAACTGAAAATCACATTTAGGGAACAGCAAGGAAAAGATCCTTCTTGTTTAGGATATCACCTTTATGGAAAAAACATGTCCAGAAGTGCACATGCCAACAATCAGACGGTGGTATAGGCTGTGGCAGAAGCTCCTCACAGCTGCACCTGTAAGCAGCAGAGGTGCATTGGGTTTCTAGAGATGGGAGCTGGGAGTGGTCCAAGGAAGAGATGTTTCTTTCTGGCATTCTCTCCCTTATATGTTTAAGCACTGCTTTGGTTTCCTTAACCACACCCTAATACCAAGAGGTTTTGTAGAAGCAGTTGAGATTCAGGTCTCCACGTCTACTGGTTTTAATGTTTACAACTTGGGGTTTATCAAGCTGAAGGCTCCTGGCTGGTGCCATCACACACATCCTTCAGTGCTCCTATCTATCACCAAGCCTAAAAATCATTGCTGGTTGATTACTCATCTCATCTCCTCTCCTCCCAGTGAAGTTCTTTTGTTGATAATTTTATCTCCTACTTCACCCTTTCCTATAAACCAAACCTATTTCATCCACAAGAACCTTTTTATTTTTTCTGCCTCCCTTCCCCTGCCTTGGGCAATCACAGCTTTTGCACAGACCCCCAGGGGTGCAAAAGCCCACCTCAGCTCTCACAGAAACACAGTCACAGAACGGGTCAGGTTGGGAGGGACCACAGTGGGTCACAGTGCTCAAGCAGGGCTGTCCCACAGCACATGGCTCAGGATTGCATCCAGATGGTTCTTGAATGTCTCCAGTCAGGGGGAATCCTCACCCGCTCTGGGCAATCTGTTCCAGTGCACAGTAACCTGCACAGAAAATAAGTTCTTCCTTATGCTCAAATGGAACTTCCTGCGCATCGGTTTCTGCCCTGTGCCTCTCGTCCGACTGCCTGGCACCAGCGAGGAGAGCCTGGCTCCATCCTCCAGGCACCTCCCTTTAGGTATTTATACGCATTAACGAGGTCCCCCCTCAGCTGTCTCTCCTCGAGGCTGAACAGGCCCAGGTCTCATCTCATCATCTCAACAGAGATGCTCCAGTCCCTTAATCATCTTTATTGCCCTTCTCTAGACCCGCTCCAGGAGCTCCAGGTCTCTGCTGCACCGGCGATCCCAGAACCGGACACATTCTCTCTCCAGCCCTGCGCCCTCCACACCGCGGGTTCCCTGCCCGCGGCACCAACACCGCCCGCACCCCGTTCTGGGCGCTGGGCCCGTTCCGGACCCCAACC
>VZTA01003876.1:36539-75672 GCA_013398855.1 Mohoua ochrocephala
CTCGGTGTGCTCTGGCTTCCTGCTGAAGGAGAAGTGGTGCTGTCCCTCCGGTGAGCCAGAACTGTGCGTCCGCGCCTCCCAGGTTATTGAGGTGTGTCTGCCTCCGCTCTTGGAAATCCATTATGTGCTACAGACTCCGTTGGGTTGGAAGACCCCAAGTCCAGTCTTTAACCCATCACCACCACGTCAGCTGGACCAGGGCACTGAATGCCACATCCAGTCCTTTCTTAAACACCTCCAGGCATGGTGACTCCACCACCTCCCTGGGCAGCCCATTCCAGTGTCTAAGCACAGCATTTCTTTCTGTGAAGGAATTCTTCCTAATGTCTAACCTAAACCTAAAGCTTTCTTAAATTATCCCGCATCCTGCTGGCCCTTCTTGCTGCGAGGAAAGGTTTCAATGGAAGACTTCAAGAACAAAACCTCCAGTGACACTTCTGAGACCAGTTACTGCCTTGATACTATTTCACAGGTCTGGCCTATTTGGGCTCTTCAGTTTTTTAGGTTGTAGGCAGCCTCAGGACACAGCTTGTCCACAGTTTTGGCTGTGGTTGGCAAACTGGGATCCTCGTGTCAGTATAACAGGATTTTTTCTGCACTCATCCAAATCTAGTGGAGTGTCCCTCACTGGAGATACTCAAGAATGGTCTGGGCACAATCCTGTGCCATGTGCTCTGGGATCGCCCTGCTGGAGCAGCGAGGTTGGACAAGAGGACCCTCTGTGGTCCATTCCAGTCTGACCTGTTCTGAGAATTGTATGCGCTGTGTTTTCTGATCAGCAGGGAAATTACGTCCTTCCTTTTTCTTACTTTCCATTGTTTTCAAATTAACAAGTTTCTCTTTTATTTTGCACGAAGTCTTGGGGTTGCAATCTCTGAAGACACTCATGCTCTTCCGTTCCTCCTCTTGAGTGCTGCCTTGTCAAAACTGGTGACACTACAGATTAATAATTGCTAACTCTTCTGCATATTTAGCAGTGGATGCATGACTGTTCCAAAATTCAAACCCTGAAAGTCTGTGCAGCTGACTTGTTCAGTGACTGAGTGGGTTGTCTTCCTGGAAAATGGGAAAAGCCTTGTGCTTTGTAGGTCTTAAATATGCAAAATAAGAGATGTGTTTCAAAAAAAATCAGAACGTTGGGCAAATCAGAAGGTGCTTTCTGTTAGAAATACTGAAAAGTCAGTCATTTGAGTTCCTTTGTAGACTCATTTAGTCTAACTCATTTAGACTTGCTTTTGATTATTCTGTCATATTACCCGTCACAAGCACTGAATGCATCTGAAATCTGGACCTTTTTGGAAGGGTTTTAAAAATTATGACTCCTAAGGGTTTTGTGTTTTAAAACGGTATAGTTGCTGTAATATATTTGTGTAAAACCAAAGCACGGGTAGAAGGATGTGGCTTTCCTAAAGGCTGGTGTTTCAGCCACTTACTGTGCATGCAGGATATTGCTGCGTGCTGTATTTTACAGATTTTCAGCAAAATCTCATCTTGCTAAGGAAGCGTTATGGAGTTAGTGATTGGAAGTGGTCAGAGGTGTGCCACTGTTCTGTAGAGGCACACAGCTTATTCCAGGCGTTTTTTGTCTGCTCTTGGTCATTACTAACTTCACCAAAGCGAAGTTAACACTCCATTGTGCCATTCTGCCTCTGGTTTCTGCTGGTGATCCCGTTTCCAGCGTCGAGGTTGACGCTTTTCGGGACCAAATTTCACTTTGCATCTTATTTCCAGTCCTGCACCTTTACTGGGGGTCAACAGCCTTGCTTTTAAAGAGCATTGTATTGTTCTCCTCTGAAGGAGAATGGAAATTCTATGGATAACTGAGCTGCAATCGCACCTCTGAACTTCCTTCAGAAAGTTCAATTGTTTGCCGAGAGAGTTGGGAGAGGTACTTCCAGACTGCTAAAGGGTTTCTGATGCTGTTAGACATATTTATTGCTTGCAGAGTTTCCCAGTATGTTATGTTACTTACAGTGGTTTTGTAGGGTATTTTTAGACCTGCTGGAAGTGGTGTGTTCTGATGGATGAGGTGCCATAGAGTAAAGGTGTTCCCAACGTAGCTTCATTACTGACAATTTTAAGGGTCAAAAACAGAGTGTTTTGAGATGTTATGAAGTCTTGGTGATCTTGGTGATTACATTCTTGGGTATTAGGAAATAATCAAGTTTCAAAACGTTTTGTTTGCAGTCAATGTGAAGTGGGGAAAAGAGAAGTTCGATGGCGTGGAGCTGAACACTGACGAGCCTCCAATGGTCTTCAAAGCCCAGTTATTTGCACTGACCGGAGTTCAGCCAGCTAGACAGAAGGTGATGGTGAAAGGAGGAACTCTGAAGGTAGAAATCAATTTTTTGATATTATGTCTAACTTTATTATGTGTTAACACGAACCATGGCCACATTTCTGGGTGTTCCTCTGGAAGATCTTCACTTGAATGTATTAAACTGACTGCACTTCTTTACTCATTTATACAAAACACTGCTTGGTGGGTGGGTTTTTTTGGTTACTTTTTAGTGTTCAGGATCTGAATTAAGTGTTTTCTTTCTGGTTTGTTTAAGAGAAGTTTCTCTGGTGCTTCTCTGCTGGAGGCTTACTGGTGCAGTGAGATACAGGCAACTTGGCTGCAAAAAGTTGTTTACATTTAAGCAGTGTTGAAAAACACTTGAAGAACCTTATTGAAAACACAACCTGGCTGCTTTTTATTTTAGTCAGACAAGACTTGATGACATGTAAATGGTTAATATTGTGTAATCTTGGATGAAATACAATTGCAAATTTAGAAATATGTGATTAATATTAATGGAAATACTTGTTTGTCTCTTGCAGCAAGATAATTAACTTATCTTTTATTTTCTTTCACAGGATGATGACTGGGGGAACCTAAAAATAAAGAATGTAAGTTTTGAGCAGTAACCAAATTTTACTATTTTAATTTTTTATTTTGGCATTTAAAGAAAGGCTTGAAAGTGCTTGCAGTTTCTGTTTGAATGGGCAGAAAAAGTCTTACCTTGATGAGAAATAATTTTATGGGTGTCATATGTAAGCATGCTTAGAAAGGTCTCCCCCTTGATTTATAAAAAACTTTTCTTTGGCATCAGTAGGGAGATCACACCATCTGTTCTGAAGTACTTGGGTGCATATATTTATTTATTTTGTACAAGAAATGCTCTGGGTCAGAGCAGTGGTCCTTTCGTGCTGTCTGTCTGTGACCATAAAAATAAGTGGTGTTATTTGGAGGGAGCTTGTGAACCTGGGCACTGCCTGCAGACCCTTGTCCTTGCACATCCCCAGCGTGGGCAGATGTGTTGGTGATGCTGAAGTTACACCTCTGCCTGTGTCCTTCTCTACCAGCCTGCTGAAACGTTCTCTGCTGTTAAATAGCTGCTGTTTATAACCAAAGCCATTAGTGATGGTAATTCACACCTCTGGCTAGTTCAAAAACAAAACAGAAAGTGAACGTGCTTGTGTTGCTTGCCTGTCTAATATTGCATCAGGGAATCCCGCAGGTTTTTGTTTGGGGTTTTTTTTGGTGTCATTTTTGTTACTGTACGTCTCTTGTAATCTCTTGTAACATCTGTTACAGGTTTCACTCCAGTTCTTCACTGGGCAGAGTGAATTAGGTAGCGCTGCTCTTACCCTTGTAACTAGTTTGCAGGCATCTGTTAGCAGCCTGTAGCTGCAGCTATTGTAGCAAAGTTATTCAGCAGAAACCCCAGTACATCATATTCTTGTCTTTTTCTGCATACTGTTGTGCTAATAGCTGCCTTTATTCATTTTAATAATGTTATATACGAGCTCTAGGGATTTATTTACGCTGTCAAAGCAGTTTCTCTTCATTGTGTTGTTCATCCTTTTCCTTAGCACTGTATGTTTCAAGGCTCCAGATAGTAATTTTCTCCTCCTTTGACAGATCTAATTGTGTAGATGTGCTCCTGTTGAATGCTAAAAGACTCCTTTTCATATTATGCTAGTTCAGCAAGCATGGAAACTTGACTGATTGTTTTTTTTTTTTTCCCCCCACCCTTACATGTTAGTTCTCTTGCCTGAACTGATGTGGTAATTTAGGTTATTTTTCACTTTTCAACTAGTTTAACTCAGAACTTTCCAGGCAAGCTCAGCAGATGTTTCAGTGGAAACATTCAGATGTTTCATGGATAATTCTGTGGAATTGTTCTCAATAGGCGCTTCCTAGATATGAGGAGTTAAGGTATGCCCTAAAGTCACAAGAGTGCGCTATTGGCTCTGCTAAACTGAGAGAAAGATTGTGTTTCTTTTTGGGGAAAAAGCTGAAGTAAGTTGAGAGCTTAAGGGTTTGAGTGGAAATAAAACTGTCCTTAAAGGCTCATTGCTGTTTTTGCCGTGTTTCAAGGGGATGACCTTGCTCATGATGGGTTCCGCAGACGCGCTTCCAGAAGAGCCCATCGCTCGACCCGTCTTCGTGGAGGACATGACAGAGGAGCAGCTGGCCTCGGCTGTAAGCATCTTTCCCACTCTGGTTCCTTGTAAACCTCCGAGTAACGGCAAGTTTTGAAATGCTCACAGTCGCTTAAAAGTGGATCTTGAAGCTGTAATGTCTGTTTGGCATCTTTGCCAAGAATCACAAATTTACATCGATGACCAAACAGTGAAAAGAAGTCTGGGGTTTAATTTACAAGTCATGCAATTAGTGCTGTCTTTCCTTTGAGCAGGCAGCTTAGTAGATTTTCTAAAAATAGCGTTGCTGATGTTTTTTAAAAACAAAGTTGTATTGCCCTTGCTGTATCGGCGTCCTGAACTTTGTCTAAACAAGGCCTCTTAGATATGCAAAATTATTTCCTTCCTCTTTCATATCTGTGAGGAGAGACTAGGGTTTGTTTTGGGGCGGGGTGTGTTTGGGGTTTTGTTTGTCCACGTTAGTGTTAGGTCAACTTTGTGAAAAATGAAAATAAGTTTGACATTAGTAGACCAGATTATATGTTTTGAAAGTCTGAAAGAGCATAATTAATCTATTATTTTCTCAATGAAGTAACTCCTGAGTTTCCTTTTTTAACAACTTGAAAGGCTTAATTTTCTCACCAGTCATTTGAACTGCAAGCTCGTTGTCATACTTAACAGTTGCATGATTGTTGTCAAGTGTGCATGCAGAGCAGGGATACTTTTGTGCATGTGTGTATGGAAAAGGATCTGTAGGGCTTGTGCTTCAGGATTTAGTGCTTTCCAGGCCGCCTGCAGGTGAAGGATGTTTATGTATTTTTGACTAACCCCATACACAGACTCCGAGATAACTGAGAGGCAAAGCAAGGAGGGGATTCACTGTCAGATAACATTTTGAAAAAGTTAATCACATTGAAACTTTGTTATACATCCAGCTTCAGTTGCCTGCCCTGCATGTGTTATTCAGTTGTGGAATATGCTAAATGAGTTCTCTCTTCTTAAAATAATCTATTGGTATGGGTATGCAGTACTATGTCAGCTTCATTAAACTGTGTGTTTTTCCCTGACAAATACCTACATATTCAGGGTTAAAAAAAAAAAAAAAGAAAAATTCTACTATGTGGTGATTTATAGTTATTTCTGAAACTGGTTAGTTTGACTGTTACTTGGCCTTCACATTGGTCAAAACTTTAGAAATTCACAAGTTGCCTGAAAAGATCAAGTTAATGATCTGTTGCAAACTTCTGGAGAGGAGTTTAAACAATGCTTTTGTTTCAAACTGTGAACTCTCAACATTTTCAGAGTTTTACTGAAAACTGATTTTAATTAAAACATCAGTGTTTTGTACAAATGCATTCATGCGGAAATTTCACGGAAATAGAATTTTAAGGTCAAACCTTGAATAGGATTATAATTGAACTTTCTGAATGACTGCATGCTTGAAGAATATGTTCATTAAACTAAACATGCACAGAAAAACCCCCAGAGCATTCCCGAATGTCCCCTTAAAGCATCGAATGGTGAAATGATGAATATAATCATGAAGTGGATCTGGAAAACCTCATGAAGTTTGATGGAATATTCCAGTTTTTATGCATAATTCATTTTGTTAGGAGTCGATGTCGCGTTACCGCGTTGATACAGAAACGGTTGCACATCCCTCTGACCTTCAAGCACCCTTGTGAATTTTTTTTTTTTGGTAGATGGAATTGCCATGTGGATTGACAAACCTTGGCAACACTTGCTACATGAATGCTACGGTTCAGTGTATCCGCTCAGTGCCAGAAGTGAAAGAGGCCCTTAAAAGGT
This sequence comes from Mohoua ochrocephala, assembly GCA_013398855.1. Classification (NCBI taxonomy): domain Eukaryota; kingdom Metazoa; phylum Chordata; class Aves; order Passeriformes; family Acanthizidae; genus Mohoua; species Mohoua ochrocephala. Next base: position 42,759 of record VZTA01003876.1, read on the forward strand.
AGGATTCAGGACAAAAATGCCATGACTGAACTGTTTTCTTTAGCTTATGAAATAGATACTTTGCAGAATGGGCATCTTAACACTGGTATGGATTATCATAACAATCTGTCACTCTAGGTCTACTCAAGATTAACATAGTGATCGATTCCAGTTTAGCTTATGGTTGTGTTAGTCTGTACTTTAATAAAGAAGTTAAGGCTTGGTGTTTCTTGGAACTGGCTTGTGGTAGAGAGAATGTGTTTTGCTTAGCTAGAAAGTAGTTCCTATCAAGACCTGCTTAAAATTCTGAGACAAGCTACTGAACTCTTAACCCTGGTTTTTTTGCTGTTAGTTTTTATGGTCCTTTTCTGCATAAAAGAATCATATGGGAGTCCTGTTCCTTTGAGGAATATTTCCTGCAGTGGTTCTATTGCACAGTGCTTTCAGCTGTGAAATTCTGATGTTACTGACATTTGCTACTTGGAGGTACAGTGGGAAGTCCTAAGACATGCCTTTATGGAATTCTGTTTCGTTTGCTCATTTGTTCTGATTGTGGGATAACTTCTCTGATTTTTGTTCATTTGATTTTGTTATTCTGGACTGAAATGTGAAAATGGCCAGTGGTTTTTTTGTGGTGTGGTTTTTTTTGGTTTTTTTTTTTTTTTTGTTTGTTTGGTTTTTTTTTTGGTAAGGAATATATGAGAAACTTGAAAGTTATGAATATTGAAGGGAAAAAGAATTACCTGCCAATGTGTGCCTGAATGTGTCCTCCAGATGAATTGTAATGAGAAAACAATGAGTATTTTTAGGTAGAGCATTATTGCCGTCTTAGGGTTAATTTAATTCCTTGATACCCAACTGGATATTCTGTATTACTGTGGTCACTAGTTATTTAAGTAGTTATAAATTGTTTCTCATTCTGTTAGTAGGTGAACCTTAATTATTAAGCACTGAGAACTATTTGTGAAGTACAGAAATTTGGTTTCAAGGTTTTTATTGGCTATCAGTGTTTTCATTTTTGGAAAGTCTGTTTGTTTCCACGTGAAGGGCTCCTGAGTTACTGCACTGAATCAGAGTATTTGGCAAATTTAAGGTACCAAATGGCAAAATGTAGCCTATGAAAGTGGCAGACTGCAGTACGAGACGCGGCCGTGTTGTCTGTGGGAAGTCATGTTCGCACTCGGATCCAAGTTCCTGTTTTTCCCTGGAGATTTGGCTTTTTTTTGGTCTTCCCTGCTTGATGACAGCATGGGAGGCTCTAGGGTGCATGGCAGTGGGAGAGGTGTGAAAGGACTCACTTGGGAAAGCTGTTACAGCTTCTTTTCTCACGGCCTGCTCCGCTGATCTCCCCAAGGAGCTCCTCCCTGTTCTGTAGCGGGTCAGGGGAAAGTTCCCTGCTCTTCATCAAAAATGGTCAGAATTTCAAAAGTTCAGTCCGAGATTAGAGAATGTGTGAGACCCACCTTTTGCTTGAAGGCTTTGGGGAGTCCATGTGTTCCTCGTCCAGCTGCTAATTTAAGAATTCAAAGAAGAGTGGTAAGTTCTTGTCATAAAAGTGGACTCCCACACCTTTTCAGTGTAGGAAATACTTCCCCAAGGAAACATCTCACCTCTGACTGTTTTGCTTCTGCTGTGGAAGGAGGAAGCAAGCGTGCCCTCCATCTCTGTGCATTTTATCTGCCATCTGTCCTTGAAGGGTTTTTTTTCCCCATGTATCTAAAGAAGCCATGGCAAATGTTTCAGAAATGGGGTGGCTTTTGTTCAGACTTTTCGGTTTCTTTAGAAATAAAACGAGTCTTTGAGGCAAAAGGATTAGGGAAGCGGCAGGGATGTATCCAGACTTCTTGGTCTACCTTTACTTACTGTCTGAAAGATGCTGGCCTTCCTTTGCTTCCATGCAGTGCTTGCAAAATAGCTGAAACTCTGAGGTAAATGGGAGTGAATCTTACCTTTGGTTCCTCTGGTTTGGTGGTAGATTCCCTTTAAATGAATCTAGCTGCTGCCTGCTTCAAAACCCTGGCTGTCCTTCTTGTTGGTGTTTAATCGCATGCAAATTATTTTTCTTCCCTTTTAGGTATGGTGGTGCCTTAAGAGCTTCAGGAGAAATGGCCTCTGCTCAATACATTACTGCAGGTTGGTGTTTAGAGTAGAAAACAGGGGTTTAGACAAGAGTGCGATTTCCTGCTAACTGCAGATGAAATTTGCAGTTGGAACTCTCCGTGTTGCTCCTTAGTGCACATGCCTTAGGAATGTCAGATCTGCTGGCACTGGAGGATTCATTCTGTCTTTAAAGGTTATTCTGCCCCTGCCTGCAGAGCGTTTATCTCTGCACGTTACCGGGCTGCAGGCTAGGGAAGAGATGCTTAAGCGTGATCTAGGCTTAGATAGAAACAATTCGTTATCTCTTAAATGTTTTACGTGGAGGGATGAAGTGACTGGAACTTCCTAAAGCAGACTCCATCCATCCATCTGTTGATTTGATCACTTTGTGTAGAAATATTTGAGTTCTTTGTTGCACATAGTGGTAGGCTAACGCCGTACTCCGGGGCTATGTATTTCATTGGTATTTTTTAGTTTGATTTATTGGCTGAGCATTATGGTTACAGTGGAAACTGATGCTTTTATCAGTGGCCTTAGCCTTTGCCCTAAAGATCCAGGTTTCATAACTGGAATGGAAAGGAGGGGTCTTCAAAACAAAAGTTACTCTTTGTTGTGGTGGTGTGGGTGCTCACACTGTGGGAGCTCACGGTGGCCCCGTATCTTCCAGCTCTAACTAGAGTTCCAGTTAGACCCCTTACACTTGAACAAGGGTACTACTTGTCCACTTTTTCTTTTTTTACTCTATTTCATTGCCCCACTAAGATGCTGGGCCAGGACACTGGGATTTCTACCAGTCCATTTAAGGAAAAACAAAACAATATAAGGAAGGAAAGGTCCAGTTTGTGGGTATGCCTGCTGATCGAGTTTTGGGGTGGTAAGTTCAATGGTTACTCTATACAGCCATGCCTGCCCCTCCCCTTTTCACTGCCTTTACTTCGTGTCCCTTGTTTTCTTTTTAAGGTGACAGCTCTGCTTCTTAGGAATTTTAATAGTTTTAAGTAATTTGTAGTTAATTCTTGGGTGCTGAGCTGTTCAGGAACTCCTGCATGACACTTATGGCATTTTTTTTTTAAATTGCTGTGTCATATTAGTTGCACCTCTTATCAAGGTCGGCAAAGACATTTCTGAAAGAGGAAGCAACTGACCTTGGTTCCCTGTAATCTTGCCTATATTCACTTACTCAAGAGTACCATTCATTAGTCTCTCCACTTGTAAATCAGTGACCATGCAGACTGTTGCCTACCTCACAGGGTTGTTGTGAGGATTAACAGGTGCCTTTGATGTGATCTGTGGACGTAAAATGCTGTAACCTGGGTAGATAAGACATATGCTGGAGCCTGGAACAAAAAAGAAGGCCATGTGTGTTGTCATGCAGTCAGTGTCATTCATTGGGTTGCACATAGTTAAGAGCTCTCTGCACATGTGCATACACATACTTGTTTTCCTGGGCCTTGAGCATGGGTATTTCCTAGATATTTTATTAAAGTTTTTTTTTTTTTCCTAGTAGCTGGTGAAACTTAAGTTGCTCTAGAGGATAGATTGTGAATGCCTTCTGGTTTTTCTCTCGTGAAAACGTTGTTTCCTCAGATGTGTTCCAAATGAAATCTTAATTGCTCAATTTTTATTTTTTTTTTCCCGTTAGCAGCCAGGAAAGACAAGGCATTGTGTGCCAAATTCTCAGAATTGCCATCTTTATGCTTTCAAAGTCGTGTTCACAAAGGAGATCTTAGGTGCACCTGTTATGCCACCTGGGGAATTGGGTCCTGCTTTGGAAAGATCAAACTGGACCCTGTTAAATGATCAGTCTTTAAATGTTGCTGCTGTTTTGCTGTTCTTTTTAACACTTCCTGCCGTGTTTGAATTGTTTTTGCACTTCTCAAAGCATTCACTTACTTTTTCTTCAAGCTCTTAGAGACTTGTTTGATTCCATGGATAAAACTTCCTCCAGTATCCCACCTATCATTCTCCTGCAGTTTTTACATATGGCCTTCCCACAGTTTGCAGAGAAAGGCGATCAAGGCCAGTACCTTCAACAGGTAAAGACCAATTATGAGCTTATTGCTTAAAATTCTGTAGCGTGTTGGAAGTTGAGAACAAGAATATTTTAAGACTTTCCTTCTCTTGTGCAAATAATTACTCCCAGTTAAGTGGGGTAGTTTTGCTGTGGAAAAGTTGTGTAGAAGTTGAATGTAATACCGAGTGCTAGCTTTGAGAATGCATGGTGGAATTGGGAGAATTTCTTAGTTAAGGAATCCTCACATTTGGCTTTAGAGTTGATGGGTTTGATGCTACTAAGCCACAATGCCACCAGTCAGATTTCTTGTTGTGTTCCCTTCCTAGGATGCCAATGAGTGCTGGGTGCAGATGATGAGAGTACTACAGCAGAAGCTGGAAGGCATAGAAGGTGATACAGTTATGGAGGTAATTGTGGTATTACTCTAACCAGAATTAGGATTAATAGTATTTCACGTATTTTTTGCTTAGTATTATCTGTTTGTGAGTTGTTTAACACGTGTCTGGAGTCCAGTAAGGGGAATTGCTTTCTGATGTGTCTGATCAGCATAGTGCTGCCATGGTCCTGTCAGCTCTGCTGTGGCGTGTGCTGAAGGAGCCCTTCCCTTTGGGCTTTGTGAGGCAGCGTTGGACCGAGCTGCTGGTGACACACACTCACAGCTGGCCCTGATAACCTGTGAATTCAGCACATGAGAACTTTGTATTCTGAAAAAAGTGTGCTGCAGTTTTAACTTCATCTGTTTCAAACAGACAGCTAACTGAATCAACCTGGTATAAGAAATTGCTGAAAGTTTTCCCAAGATTTTACCAGAACAGCTTTCTCTTTTCGCTCTAAACTGTTTTCTGGAGAGTCTTGGCAGAGTCTTGGAAGACTATCTGAAACTTAAGATCTGACACTTAAGTTGGGGTGGCCAGGGATGTGTGAGTTTTTGATCTTGCTTGTTCATGTGCTTCAGGGTGGTTTTAACAGCATGCTGTAAGTGTATTTGTTTTGAAACTTTTATGCTGTGTAAGAGGGTTGATTGAGTAGGAGAAAATGCAGCTATAGAAAGATGAAGGAATAGGCTTTAAAGAATTAAAACAAATGGGGTTATTTTGTCTGTAGAGAAGACTGTATTTACATCCTATTTAAAGTTACATCATAAGAGATTTTGTTTTACAGACAGACTCTGGAGCTACAGCAGCATCCTCTAAAAAGAAGAGTTTAATTGATCAGTTCTTCAGCATCGAATTTGAAACAGCGTATCCTAAAGACTAAGGCAAGACATCAACAACGAGGGTTTCACACTTCAGCAGCTGAGTTCAGGGAGGATGAAAGGCACTGTTCAGAACAGTATGGAAAATAAAGGTGTAGGCTGGGGAAGAGGGTCACGATGGAGTACACAGAAGTTAAAGCTAAGATTGGATTGTGCTTTGAGAGAGAGGATGATGTGGGGAGGAAGAATGGTAATGGAAATTTACAGAAAAAAAACCCCTTTGTTAAATTTCAGTGGCAGATTTCCTCCCCAGAGAAGATTGGTGCTTACCAGCTTCAAGGATGCTGACATACTTTATCCAACTGAAAGTAATTGTTGTCCTAAATAGACCTTTTTGGCTTGTGAGGGTGTGTTGCTGACATACTTGGTGTACTGAAGGTGCACAAAAGGTAGCTGGATTGATTTCTTCAGAAATAAATTAGGTGTCCAATGTTGTATGAGTAAGAAACAAATGCAGCTGACAACTTTCCAGTAGGTTCTTTATAGCAAGGAAAAGAGGATATGACCACATGGGGCACACATCTCGTGGCAAGTATTACTCTTTTCCCACTTCTCCACCCCAAAATCCTGGCTGTCGTGAAACTCAGCACCACTTTTAGACAGAATTATACTGGGCATGTTGCTTGTCTGAAATAAGGAAACATCCCCTTAGATGAGGTTCTGTATCTCATAGCTTGGTAGTAATGAGGAATAAAGGCCTTTTTTAATGTGAGAATCATGCATCTCTCTCCCTCTATCGTGACATTTGTTGTCCTTGAAATAGTTGGGAGTCTTGGAATGTGCAGCTAAGAGGAATGATGCATAGGCCAGTATCAGGAAGAAGACTTGTTAGAAGAGTCACAGACTTTGAAAGTGTGATTTTGGCAGCATTTGTAGAATAGCTGCAGTCAGAAAAATACCTGGTTGGAGGGAGATGGATGAGAGAAAAGCATTGGGGTAGAAGTATGAAAAGAGGAGAGGACAGACAGAACAATTAAAATAATGTGTAGAAAATAATGAAGGAATGAATTTCATTTCAGTGAAGAGGATGGACAGAAGGCAGGGAAAGGAGGCTCTGCTTGTTGAAAGAAACGGGAAGTCTGGCCAGCAGTAGCAGCAGAAGAACTTTATTAATCATAAACAACAATGGAGTGTAATGTTGCAGGAGGACTTTGTGACTTGGTGTTGGCAGCCACTTAATGTGTTCTGTGTCCTGGGGGGGTTGGGTGGTGATGGGGGAGAAGAAGGAAAAAAGCAGGCCTCAGCTTGAATGGTGATCAAAGACTTATTTTCCTTTTTTTGGTGTGCTGTCTGCCCCTGCTGCCCCTTGTCCTTAGCCACGAAGGAACAGATTGGTCTGAAGGAAGGGCTTCTTCAAATCTTTTCTGTACTGTGAGAAGTAAAAGTACTGTCTACACAAGCACAGAATTGCCTAAATGACTGTGCTGCTTGGCATGCTGTTTTCACTAGAGCAGTAGTTCAGCTCTTGGTGCATGATGGTTTTCCTTAATTTTGTGAAGCATGAAATGTACAGAAGCCGAAGAGGAAGAAGTCACTAAAGGAAAGGAGAATCTGCTCCAGCTTAGCTGCTTTATCAATCAAGAAGTGAAATACCTGTTTACAGGACTAAAATTGGTAAGCCATTGCAACTTTTATTGGATTGAAATTCTAAACGCCGAGTGTATTTTTTAACTGAAATTCTAAGTGACCTAAATACTCTTAATTCTAAGTGTATTTAATCTGTGACTTGGAATTGACATCTGCTGTCCAAGCTTTACAAAGTTTCAAGAATTCTTTTTGGTGTTCATTGGGAAGATGGCCGTGAAAGGGAATTGCATGTTAATGTCCACCAGACTTCAGCAGAGCGTTTTCTTGGCCCCGACATGGTCATGCCCATGCAGGTATCCAAGTGCAAGGCAGTGCACTACTTGTTTGTTCAGCTGGGTTTCATTCCAGGCTGAGCAGTATCATGGTTTATGCAGAAATCAGTTCCCAAAAAGTCCAAAAGTCAACTTGAAAGCAGGGTGGCGTTTTGGTTCCTAATTAAAAACCCCCCAGATGATGTAACAACTAAATTTGATTTTGCAGACTTTGAAAGGGGTTTTCTTTTCCATAAGACAACATCATCCTCAAACTTTTTCAAAGTAGAACTCCTTAAGGTAGTCTATGCTTTATATGTATGTATTTTGAATTTTTAAGGGCTTTTTCGAGAGCCTGAAGTAGCAAGGAGAGGAGCTACTGCAAAACCTTTTGTAGTAACTGTATAAGGCCAGGGCAGTGATCTGGTTTGTACAGGACTGAAAGCAAGTTGCATGATTCTTAAATAATCTTTGTATCTCTTCTTCTTTTTTTTTCAAACAGAATTTAGAAGGAAAGGGAGGATAAAATAGCAAAATGCTCACAAATTAAAAAACTGTAAAAAAAGAAACTTCACTTTAAGGTCAAAAAAGATCTCCAATTCTGTAGCAAGAAAGTTGCAACATTAAGAACAAATCTAGCCTTTCCTGGAATTTTGTTAGGAGACACCAGCTGTCACTTTAGAGGCAGCTCTGCCTGCTTGAGGCTGAGAGCTGAGAAATGTGCAAATATTCTTCTCACAGGAAACTTCAGATTTTATTCAGTTGCGTTCCAAGCATGATATGATACATTTGTAACCAAGTCCAGATACAATTCATAACGAAATCCAATTGTGAGTTCTGCTCCTGTGGAGCAAAATTTTCTGCAGAGATAAATTCAGCGTTGTCAGGGCTCAGGAATGAGCCTGGAGCTGGAGGAGTGAATGGGCATGGTCCTTTCTGCCAAGGAATTTCAAAATCCAGTGTGTTGTAATGGCTGACAGCAACAGCAAAGACTGGCAGAACAAGATTCAGTTTCTGGTTTGTTTACCCCCGTTGTGCTTTTCTCTAAGCTGCGTTTTATGATGAACATGTGTTACTTCTTTTCCTTGTAACAGCGTCTTCAGGAGGAGATCACCAAACTCTCTCCAACACTGCAGAGAAATGCACTCTATATCAAATCTGTGAGTGGTGCTTTCCTTGCTCTTTATGGTTCTTTTAAATGTTGTCAGTTCTCTGTTCCAAACCACAAATTTATTGCTGCAACACCATGTGATTTGTGTTTATAAAGCATCTGAGTATCCGCTACTTAGAAATTTAAGACAGAGCTTCAAAAAAGGAGACCTTGTTTTATTCCTGTGGGTTTGTGTACAAATACATTCTCGGAATAGACTGTAATTTAGGGTGAGCAGTGTTTAAGGTATAAAAGATCTGTGAATATTTAAAGTAATAGCTTTTTCTCCTTTGTTTTTTTTGTAGTCCAAAATTAGTCGCTTGCCAGCGTACCTGACTATTCAGATGGTTAGATTTTTTTACAAAGAGAAAGAATCTGTGAATGCAAAAGTTCTTAAGGTAAGTTTTCTGAATGTTGAAGTTTAATTCCTCTTTATGTTTTCCATGAGTTTTTATTACAGGTAGACGACGAGGACTTGAAGACTACTTCCTCAATTGTTTGCTTTTAAATTGCATTTAAAAACATTTAACAGTGCAGTTTCTTTGCTCAAGTACAAAGGAGCTTTGTTTCCAGTTGTGATGGTGTGTGGCAAACAACATTGCCCAAAACAGACTGAGGGAGGAGGTGAGGGGCAGAAGTGAATTTGCCCCAGGACTGCTCATATTGCAGGGTGAGAATAAACAGGATGGTTTTTGGTCTCTTCTCCCCCGTGGTTCTGAGAAGAAAGTGTAACTAAGGAGAGGGCCATGCTTTCAAACTCTGAGCAGTGTTCTGATGTTGATGGGAGATGTTTATGCTGTCAGACACTTCCTGTATTAGTTATTTTAATTGTCTGGCTTTCTGATGGACAAATGCAGGAGCCAGCTGCAAACAGCTGAACGTTCTGCTTTTGCTTTCTGCTGGCCATGGCTGACAGACCTCGTAGGCTGCCCAAGGAGCATCATGATAGATGCTCCTTCCTTACAGGAGAAAGGAAGGAAATAAAGACTGAAGGTACATGTTGACTATTTCAGAAGATAGTTTTGGATAACACAAATTGATGTTTTTGCCAGGGTACACTCATTCTGCATGCCTACCTCCTTTTTCTTCTCCCTTAGGCCTGTATAGGTATTTCCATAGTGTAAAAGTATGACAGCTGACAATAAAGAATCTGATTTATTAATTATTAGTCTGTGCTGAATGTAATCATTTATAGTGGTTTGTTTATACTGCATTAGAAATTGTTCTGTGAGAACATTGTAGCCCTTTTGGTAAATATTGTCACCAGAATCCCAGTAGGTCAGGTTGCCACCAATCTGAAGAGGGTTGCATTTAATTTGACTTGGTGTTGTCTTCCCATGGGAGAATGCTTTAATGTGGAGTACCAAGCCGTGCTAATAAACCTTTATGCTTTTTACTTTCTAGGATGTCAAATTTCCTCTTATGCTGGATGTGTATGAGCTGTGTACGCCAGACCTGCAGGAAAAAATGGTTTCTTATCGATCAAAATTCAAAGATCTAGAAGACAAAAAAGTAAATCAACAGCCAAAGAACGTAAGTCTCCTGACACTTCCACCAATTCATGCATCTGAAATTGGGGTACTAAGGACCAGAGGAAACTTGATGTCCTTAAATATATTATTTTCTTATGTAGCAAACTCCTTGGCACTGAGCTTTAGATCATTTTATCCTGTATTTTCATGAAAATACAATATCTGCTTTGGTATGTATGTTTGCTCGATGAGAAGTCTTAAAAGCTGTAGTCAGACAGCATGTGTGAAATGTAATAAAATGGAGTGCTTCTGTGTACCAGTGCTGTGCCTAAAGGTTTTCTGTAGGTTACACAAAATGATTCCCTTCAAATATTACTGCGTGCTGGCTGCTCCCTCCTTCAGTGGAGTGTAGGAAGCTGTTCCCTGCTCACCAGCTGGAAGGGGTTGTACAATGCACTGCTACGTGCCTGACTGATAAAAATTGGAGCGCATGTACTGGTGAGCTTAGAATGAGCACTCCAAAAACTTGGTGAATGGTTTCATGGCTTATCCTGTCTACGTAATTCTAACACTGACTTCTCTGTCTTTAATGAAGACAAAAGCAAATGAGCTAAAACTGTAGTGTTTTAGCCATTTTTTTTTGAAGTTTGCTGTTATTTTTCCTGGCCTAACTCCTGGCAAATTCTTTTAAACGTTTGGATAAGGCTTGCATCCCTTCTTACACAGATGGGAGCAAGGAAAGAGTGCTATTTTTGAACAGAATGTATTGGCACCGAGAGTCAGTCTCTGGTATTTTCTTATTGCCACTTCTGCTGCTAGCAAGTCCCCACCAAGGAATAAATCTTCAATTGCAGAATTGTTTTATAAACAAACCCATAAATCTGGTGGGTGAACAGTGCAGGCAGTATGTGCTAAAATGGTTATAGATTTGCTTTAAAACTGGTCTTCTTCAGATAAGGTTTTTGTATGTCCACCTAGAAGACACAGTAATGGAAATTCTTGCAAGTTGAACAAAAAATGTTTAGACTTAGGAAAATATTTAAATGAATGGGAACTTGGGATTTGATGTGATTGTGCTAAAGCCTTTATTAAACCATTCCACATTAATTCAGCTTATTCTCCTTTTTAGTCTAGTAAAAGTGATGGTGCACAGAAAGAAGTTAAATATGAACCATTTTCTTTTCCTGATGGTGAGTACAGGGAAGAAAATCTACTTTAAAGTACCTTTCTATTTACTTGTGTTTAAGTGTGCCTGATGGTAGGAATACTTTGAGAACCCTGGCTCTCTTTAATGCCTTTGAAAATTAATCTTCAGAGACTGACAGAAATTTAAGGAATGGAAAGATTAGGTAAACCTAAACGTTGAGATAGTCAAAGGCATAATTGCCATCCATCTGACAAGCTGGTGATAATAGAAGACAGGCACATCAAAGACATTTGCATGTAATGTGCACTTGTTTTGCACGCTGCCTTGTCCGTGGGTGGTAGAAAGCTGAAATCAAAACAAAAACTTGAACTGGACTTTTAAAAGTGCTGTTGTCGTGCTGGTGTTGCCTCAGTTTTGGGGGAGGGGGCCCAAAGCAGTGACCCTGTGCATTACATCAGTGATATTTATGCATGCCTATTTGTTTCATGAGAATGCACAACACCCTCAGTTTCCTGAGACTCTCCTGGCTGAGAGGTGCTGCTTTTAGGTCACAGTGGTTTTGTACCATGCTGTACCTGGGCTTTTACACACACAGCTCTGGTGCTGCAGCCTGGCTGCTGCATCTTTGGTGTGTGAGCTGTTCAAGGTGCTGCAGCTGTTCAAGTAGGGCTCAACGTCGCTTTTTCTTTCCCCTTCAGATATTGGTTCTAACAATTGCGGCTATTACGACCTGCAGGCAGTGCTAACTCATCAAGGCAGATCGAGTTCCTCTGGGCATTACGTGTCTTGGGTTAAAAGGAAACAAGGTAAAAAAAAATAAACAAATTGCAGCCCCTCTTAATTAACCACTCTTCACAGCTCCTTTCAGCAAAGGGGCTGTTAAGCAAGCTTAGATTTTATGTACCTAAGTTACAGATGATCCTGTTATTTTCCTTGCAGATGAATGGATCAAATTTGATGATGACAAAGTCAGCATTGTTACACCTGAAGACATTCTGAGGCTATCTGGGGGTGGAGACTGGCATATAGCTTATGTTCTACTCTACGGGCCTCGCAGAATCGAAGTCGTCGAAGAAGAAGCTGAACAATAGTCTTCCGTTTTAGCCATTCTGCCTAGGTGTGAAATAAATGTTGATTACTGATCACTTCTTTAACCCCAGAGCTTTAGCAAGTGGATAAATAATTCGTTCAAACTTTCTCATGTGCAGAGGGATATTGTTTTAAAAACTGATCCATGTACCGATTAGTCACTACTGGACTGGACTGCCCACTGTGGTGGTGACAATACTTAAAATAGCTTTAATGTCTTGCAGAAGATAATTTTTTTTTTTTAATGAGCCTCTCCTCCTCCTTCTCTAATGTCATCAAGTATTTATTACACACCTACTCTCACATTTGTTACTCTTGCATGGTTTATACCACAGTTCAGTAGCTGTCCATCCTTTGCCTTACCTGGCAGTTCTGTTAGGAAGGTAGAAGAGAAACCGTTGCCTTGTTGTGTAACTCAGTGCTGCTGCCCGTAGCCAACAGCTGTGGCTACAATCAAGTATTTGTCCAGCCTGACCTGCTGATTCAGTCTGTTCTGTTGCTGGCATCTCATGATTTCAAAATAAATTGTGATCAACAATGTGTCTCCATTAAAAACAGCTCCTGTCCTGGTACTGTAGTCAGTATGCGTTTGTTTTCACTTCTTGGGCCACCACTGATGAATGTCTCAAAGCAGTCATGGAATAAAGTCACTTTTTTTTAAGCTGTAGGGATGTGTCTCCTCTCCTGTTACTCTTTACTCAGTAGGTAAGTCCGGTGTGGTGGCTGCAAAACTGGGCTTTGCTCACTTATAGGACCTTCTGCACTAAGTGGGGGGGGGGTGTGACTGCAGTAAAAAAAGCATTTTAGTGCTGGCTACAGCCTAGAAAACGTGATCAAGGCCATCAACCCACTCACCCCTTGCTGCACAGGTTCCCAGTGTGGCTGTGTCCCAACATCATCTGCAAGAGCTGCTCCACATCCATCTGCAATACTTGCACTTCTCTTGGCAGTGTGGGGAGTTTGCCCATGCCTCACTTGCTCAGAAAGGGTCCCTCTTTTATCCTTCCCTGGGGCCACTGGCAGCAGCTGTGGCCTTCACACGTGGCTCTTCTGCCTTGCAGTTGTTAATCCAGTGCCACCTCCCCTGCACAGCTTCCCCTGGGAGCACACCAAAGGCCTCCAGGTGTATTTTAAGTAAATGGCACAATTCTTAAAGGCAAGTTCTGCCCACTAAGGAAGCCCCCTGACAGTACTGGCTCTGTTCCTGGAGGCCCCACAGGAACTACAGGCTCCTCTAAGTTAAATGCTTGTTCTGCATCCTGTTACAGGGCAAGGAGGGATGGTGCCTGTGCCTGGTTGCTGCTCTGTGGAACTGCATCCTCCTATTGTCATCCTCAGCTTTCCCAGCACTGAAGTTGTCCCTCACACCTGCACACCTCCACTCACAATATGCTCCAGTCCCTTACTCAGTTGAAACTGTTGAAGTTCACACCTTCTACCAACCCCTACCTGCAGCAGGAGCTAAGACCTGGGCTGTTATTTCCAATCATTTTCCTGTATCTCTGCCCCTACCAACCTTCACTGAAGCACCCTCATCAAATTCTTAAACACATTTAGAGTCCAAAGTGGGGCAGCAGACACAAAACTCTTCTCAATGGCTCTGCAGGCAGGAACTCTCCTCTGAGGTGGTAGCTAATCATGCTGGAAACTGACAGCTATGATTGAAGAGCTGAAAAAATACAGGGAAGGGCTCGGTGGAAGGTAGTTTTCCAAGCACTGATCCATTAGCTCTTGTGAATGACAGAAACACTACACAAACAAGCCCCAGAACAAGCTGTAGCCAGCTGCCACTGAACACTGCAAATCTCTCTCACTTTTTGAGGGAAAACAGCTTGCACCCATCCACATGAAACCTTCACAGTAACCTGTGACAAAAAAATTTCCTTGTTTACCAGAACTCAGGGGAATTCCTACACAGCCAAAGAATGAGAGGCTAAAAATAATCACGAACAAAAACCAGCATGGAAATCCCATGGTCCTTGACCGAACCAGTTCTTCAGCAGGAGAGCGGGACAGCTCTTCTACCCTGCAAGTCAATGCTGTGCCTTGGAGTGCCATCACAACCCTCTTATTCTACCTCTGCCAGGCAGGTTTTGACAGTCCCCACCTCCCATCACCCCAAGGGGTGACTCCAAAGTCCTTCACAGAGTCCTTCCCTGCTGTGAGGAAGGTGGCAGAGCCAGTGGCACAGGGAGAAGCTGCCAATGCTCTGTCCAGTGGGAGCAACCCAAGTTCTGCTGGTGCCAAACCCTCCCAGAGCCTGCACCAAAAGCTGCCTTGAGCCTCCATCCTCCTCTTGATGTTCTACAACCAAAGATGAAGCTTCCTAGTTCCAGGCCAGGGCGACCAACCCTTTTCTCAGACAACACGGACAACCTCACAGTATTATTAAAAAGCTTTGTATCGTTTACTGAACATAAAATACCTATCAAAAATCTGTTACCTAGCGACAAAAGTAACAATTATCAATGACAAGCACCAGAAGGGTCACAATTACCACCACCCCCAGCCCCGAGTCAGTCAGTTGGCAGCTGAGGCGAGTTAGCTGCTGCCCTCGGTGTCGTTGGTGAGGCTCTCGGCCAGGTCCCCGAGCCCGGCTTTGGTCAGCGCCGTGATCAGGTTCTCGGGGGTGGCGTGAGCCCCCTCCTGATCCTGCCAGGCCACCAGCAGCTGCTTGGCTCTCATCTTCACGTCCTCGCTGTCCAGCTCGATCTGCCGGATATCAGATTCCTTCATCTCCAGGTAGGGGGCCAAGGCCTTCCACTGCTCCCCCAGCCTGTTCGCAAAGGACTCGATCTGCTCGCCTGTCATGGCTTTGTCCCGTTGCACCTCTGGACCTGGGGAAAACAGAGGAGGAATCAGTGAAGCACAGGGAACACCTCCAGACACTGCAAACCAATCTTCCCTGATCTGCCCCATTTTAAATCTTCTGTTCATTTACTGACTTACACCTTGCCTGCAGCTTTTCAAACCTACTCGAGCTCTGAGAGCAGATTTTTACAGGTGTTTACTTGGGTTTCAAGAGGAATGTCTCTTCATGGCCATAATGAAGAAAATCTTGCTTTTTATGTTATCTCCTATTATATTGAGAGAGAAGTGCTAAAGTCTTTAAATACATCAGAACTGCCTCCTCCAAATGAAAACAAGGATTTTGACAGGCAGACTACAGTTTTCAACACGAGTCAATTACAACATTAAAATACAGAGTGATCTTTAACATTCAGTTGTCTTTTGGAACTTTTCAGTCACCTTACTCAAGGTCAAACCAGGTAAAAAAAACCAAAACCCAAACCCAGCTTCCTTCCCTTTTTTCTCATGTTCCTCCTGGCAGCAGGACTGTGACAGTAAATATCATGTGTAGTCAGTACTTTAAGGAATTTTCTGTCATTCTGGCACTGACATAAGAACCATGGAACTCTGGGCTCTGCTGAGAAGCCAAGTGCTGTAGTGATTACACAGATGGGTTTGCACATTCATAGCTTATCCTGGTCTACAATCTATGGATTACCACCCATGTTTATTTCCCAATTTTAAAGAAAGAAACACCAAAGATTGAATTATATAGAGAAATTAATTTTTAATAAAATATCTCACCCTCGTGCCACCTGAAGAGACAGTTGGCATGGAGTAGAAGTTTCAACTCCACCCAGTGCTTATCTGTCACACTCATTTATCTGAACTAAAGTCACATCGAGGGGAAAGGATAAAAGATGCTGAACAACAAAACAATAAAAGCCCTCAGGTCACTTCCCTCATGTCTAAGCACAGCAGACCACGTCTTAAAGCAACGATGGCAGAGCCAAGGTGTAAAGGAAGATGTAAATCCCACACAGGGACACCACAAAGGCTGCGTGAATCAGCGTTAAGCTGAAGAGGAAAGAACTTCTCTGCTATTGCCAAGGAGACCGTGCAGAAGGTCAAGTGCTGGATGGAAAAGGGAAACACGAGAGAGATTCCCAGAGGCCCACAGGTGGCTTTCCACTACCAGAAAAAAGCTTTCAACGAAGCTGCCAGAGGTACCCAGTGTTTGGCTTCCGTGCCCTGCACATCCCATCTGCCCACACTGGATGCAGGAACTGGCACACAGAGTTACAACACGCAAGGGAGAAGGTGCTGTGAGATGAAGGCGTGAATGAGGATGGAAGAGGGCAGATTCACACACAAAGGAGATGGGGAGGGACACCTGGGAGCAGGACATGCCAGGATTACAGGCAAGAGACAAACAGGAGTGGATTGTGGAGAAAAATGAGCGAGATGATGCTTGTCAGGAAGGTCGCTCTTCTCAGAGAGAACCTTTTACCTTCAAAGTATTTTAAATGAAGAGGAAGTAAAGATCTCAGAGTTGGAATATATTCATTTCTGAAAGTCCCACAACCACTACTGGAGGAGGGGCTAAGGGAAAGTGCTCACCCCGGCGATTAAAGGGCAGAGAGAACAGGAAAGTGGGTGAGGAGCACTCACACAGGCTTTTACACAGCTGATATTTCAGCCATGAACACCCAGTGCCACTGGCAATATACACCACACAGCAGAAAAGGTGAAAGAGGCTCCTAATCAAAGTGCTAATCCAACAGGTTGGATGCTTTCAGTGCTGCAGGCCAGGACAGTGGGAGGTTGCTCCTGGTGCCCCGTACCCTGAAAAGGCTGCACTTTTTGGTAATGCACTGGGGTAAGCAGGACTGATGGCCTTCAGTAGAAAACTATGATAAAACACAGATTCTGCATTACACATCCAGAGAAAAACTGAAAAGACTGAGAATATGTAAATCTTACTTTCATTGTTTTCCTTTAATAAAGCATCATTATCTTCCTCATCTTCATCTTCACCTGTTTTTATTTCTTCAGAAGGAGGCTACAATGAAAGAACTGAACATCACTGGATGAACTTTGTGTTCAGAGAGAAATTCTACAGCTCTGTGCTTGTGTCTGGAATGTGTGTTAGAATGGAAAGCCTGACATGATCCCCACACGAGAATTAAAAATCCCCCATAGTCTCCCAAACAGCAGTAACAAGTTCTAATAAAACATATTACTAACTAAAAAACCTAATAAAAGCATCCACTGACCTCACAGGATTCTTCCTTTTCATGGTAACAACTACTAAGCATTCCACAGTGAGTTTTACCACTTGCTTAAAAAAACCCCCAACCAACCAACTTTGAGATCACTACCGATGAACATTTTTTTAAAAAAATCATTATTATTGTTATTCACTTATTTTATTCCTCACTTGGCAATTCCCCAAAGTTTATGTACTTTCAGACTTCTGGAAGGTGGCAAACAACACAAACAACAAACTTTTCACTCCCTCATTTAGCTATTGATCGGCCAAAAGGTTTCATCTTTTTCCACCTTTCAGCCCTGGGCCTTATGTACATATTTGTTTCTTGCTATAACATTTGGCACATGACAGTAACACCATCAGGGATATTGCACACAGCCACACCTTAATACATTCAACAAATTAAAACACATTTTCCCTCCCCACATTTTTTCTAAACTTGCTATTAGCATACAGTTAACTCTGATGGCTGGACAAACAAAACAGCCACATATTAAAATCCAACCTTTACACCTCAGTAGTTTCACATTACACACAAGGAAGGTGTCAGCAGAGGAGCAGGGGTTTGTATCTGCAAGACATTGCTGGGTTGTGTGCTAACTCTAAGGTGCAGAAAGTGCCCCTTCCCCACTGGCAGCCTCTCTTATCACTGTGTATAAAGTGATCTGAAAGGCCCCCCCCCGAACTCAAATCTGTACTTGTTGACCAAGCAAAGGGTTAATGCCTTAATTTTACAGCTCCACGAGGTTTATTCTTGTTTTGTCTATTTTAGAAAGCAGGGAGCTGATAGAAGAGCTCTGGCAAACCTTGCTGTGAAGCTCTGGTAACACTCAGCACAGCACCTTCAGCTGCACACGCTGCCTCTCCTCCTGCCATCCCAGCATATTCATGAGCCATAATTATTTATGGCTCATACCTTCCATAAAACTGGTCTGCACTGCAACATGGAACCCAAGTAGCTGGGTTCATATAGATGTGTGTATAAATACACACACACACATATATATATATATTTATATACACACACAGTCCTGCCTACCAACAGGATTGCCACAGCTGGTTTTCCCCAGAGTACAAGGCAGGGCTCAACAGCTACCAGGTTAATCAATGATACTCAGTTTAGTGTTACCAGGATCTTCAGAGATTAGACTAATTTAATTTGGAATTTTTACTTTAGTGTACAAACACTTTTCCTAGTTGGGTTTTTGGGGTTTTTTTTTGCCCCCTCTGTCCCCATGTACCAAATGGACTGTTGAGAGACAAGCAGAAAGTGAATTAATGCAGCATTTATTATTATAATAGGATAGTATTACTTACAGGCAGCTCCTTGGCTAATTTGATTACCATGTTTTCTAGATATTCAGGTAAACTCTTGAACTGTTGGTTTGTTGGCTGGAAGAAGTGGGGACTTCTGCGTGCCAGAAGTCTCAGTGCTCTCCAGCCATAGTTAGAATTGTTCACAGCCCTTCAATAAAACACAAGTTCGATTAGTAAAGTCTGGCATCTATAAAAGCACAGAGAAAGATTTGAGACATTTAGCAATATAACTCTGTCCAAATTTAAACAGATCTTGGACATTTCTGGAGTCCTGCACAGATACTACTAATGCTGAGAACAGTCTGTTTTCTTTAACAATGCAAACATGAAAGAGATTAAAATCAAGTGAAACGCAACAGAGATGGACATACTTATACTTATTTTCAACCATATTTTCGGGGTCTGCTTGTTCGATAGCTTCTTCAAAAAATTCCTCCAGTGTTGGCATATATTCCCTAAAAAAATCAAATAAGGACATTAATGTGCTTCACAAACTTCTCTAAAATAGACAGTTTTTGGTTCCTTCAGACACATCTCAAGCTCACTCACTGAAGAGAGAAAAACAAACCCCAAACCAGCCCACTCAAATGTAACAATTTTAAATAAGCAAAGACTCTGTTTGATACAAGCTGCTATAAAATTATTTACTGCACAACCACTGGAGCACGCCAGCAGTTGCTAGCACTGCCTATTATAAACATTTAAACCTCCTGCCATACCAAGAGGTGACACCAACGTCTGTCAACAGCATTTGCACAGCTCACAAGTGCTCAGGAGCCTAAAATGGTTGCTAGTTTTGTGCCATTTGACAGCATCAGTAAAACATGGCTGTCCCTGCCACCCCCCCATCTCAGTTCCATCTGCTCTTGGAACCACTTCTGGCTGGTTCTGACAGGTACTCAAAGCAGCACAAAAGGAACCCTGACCTAAAAACAGAACAGAAATGAAATTTCACACCAGTTTGCTGCTGCGAAGACTCTAACCAAGAAACACAGATTGCATAAGAGCTGTGGGTTACTGAGAGCCAAGATTCTCAGGGGTGCAAAGCAAGCTGGTAATGATCTGTATTTCTCCTGCCTAATGCTGACAGAGACACACCTGCTTCTGCAAGGGAGTCTAGTAAAGGGCTGGAGCAGGGGGTGAGGCACACTGCTCTATACATTTGCTTCAGTTTTGTTAGGAAAAAGGCATTTTGCCCAGGGCACCAACACCCTGTGCATTGTCACTGCCTACTGGAACCAAAGCCAGCACCTTGAAAACCCATCTGAGTCCTGCTCTATTATCCCCAGAACAACCATCTAAAAAGGGGACAGCTAAGGAAGTATTACCCCATTTGAATGGAGATGTGAGGAACCAAAGCAAAAAGCTACGGTCACCTGACCACATACAGTCACCAAGCCTGCAACAGAAACTTGGAACTGAATCCAGATCCCATGGGATCTATTTCCTGTTTACCATGACATGCATTTTCTTCATTTATCTCCATTTGTTTAGGGCTTTATTTATTTATTTATTTATATTTAAAGACATTGCAGCACAATACAATCACACACAGGGAATCAAAAGCTTCGGTCCAAAATAAAACTCCACCTTCATCCCTTGGCCTAGTAAAGGCAAGTATCCTGTCAGAGGCCTTCCTGTACATCCCAGCCTCACAAGGAAGGAGGGCACTTCCTCTGCAAAGCTCTGAACCTCTGGAAAAGCAATTCCTCCATTCAGGATATCTGCACAGCTAGAACCTCTTCCCCAGGCAACCAGACTTTACAGCCACTCCTAGCAGAGTTCTCTCTGGGAACTCTCCCATTCCTTCTCCAAATTTTATTACTCTGCATCATGTCTGCACAGAAAAAGGGATTTTGGTTATCTGTAACAAAGTTACGTAGTAGAGTACATTTAAAATATTTCCCACAATTGTGCAAGCAGGAGGGACAACCAATAACTGCATTTTTCTGCATCTGCCCCACGAGCAGATAAGGTATGTACTGGAACAATGCCTGGTAGCCAATTTCCTCTTATCTAGCATTGTTCAAAGCACAGGCCTGCTCAAAAACCATAGCCAAGCAGCATGCTAACTTCATCAGAGCCAGACTTGGCAATCTTCCTTCATTATATAAGGTAATTAATTATACAATCATGCTCTACAAAATGGGAGTTTTCATCTGGTTTTCAGCTTAGATTTTCCTTTACTAAGCAATGAAGATTACTGACAGCACAAATATTCGAAGAAGTGAGGAAAATTGTAAGGAGATTTCAAGGCAAAGATTCATGCAGCCACCTTCTCTCAAGAAGATGATGTGAAATGCACACCTTGTAAGATCACCTCGTACATTTTCCTTATGCCGATTTTGTAACTCTCTAATTAGCGTGCTAATTAGTCAGCTTTAGACAAAGACACACCCATTTTTTACCTACCTACTCTCAGATTTACAGGCTTCCATGTTATCAGGACATAAATTCCAAAGGCGGGTCAGTTCCTCACTGAAAAAAAAGGATAAACACACATTGTTGATGTTCATCATTCTACAATTCCACACTTACGGACTGTTTTAAAGGGAGCTATAAAAGATAGTTACAAGGAAAGAAAGCCTACTGCAAGTTTTAAAAGAATGATATATCCTTTGGCTGTTCATTCCTGGCACTTCCAAACTAAGGAAGTTTGAAAATCACTGTATAGAAAAATCAGTGGGGAAAAAACCCCCAAACACAAAACCCCCCAAACCAACTAACTAATCCAAACCCAGAAACTCTGGAAAGGAACAAGAATCCAACATACTTCCCCATAAGGATTTTTTTGTTTGATCCTTTTCCTAAGAAGTCCTCTGGAGCTGGCCTCTTTCTCACAGGCCTCATTGGCTTCGAATCAGGAGGTCTAAAGGAAAAAATAAATTATGCTCTTGAGTATCAAAGCAGTAATACCTCAAGAATGAAAAAAGCGATTTCACCTTCACCTTTCACCTTGAGATGGTGCCAAGTTAAATCATAATGAAAGGACTGAAGGACAGCGAGCCTAAGAGTGGATGGAGGCCGTGGGGAACAGGAGAGAGAAGGCAAAGTAAAGACAAGGAAAGGATTCTGCCAGACACCAAAATCAGTTGACTCAAAAACGTAAAGGTCTACCAGAGACCCGATAAAGAGAAGGAAGCAAATCACATTTGTGCCAGCAGCACATATAGGAATGATCTACCCTGCTGCTGGGATCATCTGCTCTATGATTGCAAGGTCTCTTTCCCCAGCTGCACCTGATTTCAAGGGATTAGAGAATGGAGATCCCAGAGCATTGAGGTTAGGGCAAGACCTACCCAAGCTGAAACTCTGGATGAGATCTAAAGGAGACAGAATATTTATAAAAGTCAAATTTCATAATTTTACTTCCCCACAATCCCCCTGCAACAGTAATTTCCCTCTTCTAGCAGCCCCCCTCCCTTTTTTTTGCAAACAGCTTAAGTCATGAAGAGGTGGCTGCACCTCATCTCTCCAATAAAAGGAAATCTCCAAAGAGATAATGACCCAGATGCTCCTTACCACAAAGAGTCTACAGTCTGTGTGTACAATGAAGAAGGGTGGAAGACGAATATTTGGTCATCCCCTCAAGACACTCAAGTAGACATATGGAGTCAAAGTTCAACTTTTGCCACTAGTTCGTGACTAATTACACAGGAAACTTTCAGTGGTGAAAGCCACCTAATTGTCACTGCCCTTAAGGTAAGTGACCACCACCAAGGGGCACACTAATAAATAAACTGCATGAGAGAACAGTTACACAAACTCCAGGCACGCTGCCCTGCCAAAGTCGTGGTGCCAAAGGCTTCACTAGAGGCAATTCAAAGGGGTATATGGGAAAGTCAGGCACCAACCTCTTCAACCGAGGGGCTGCTGAAAGCAGGAGGGGACAAAACCTGCTCCAGTCTCCCTGACCACTGGATCCTCAGTACCACAAAATGTTGCCCTGAGACAATGTGAGGCTCTCCTGAGAGCCCAGACCCCCATACCCACCTCTTCCCGGACCCATCGCAAGCCTTATGACTTCTGGCAGAAATCTAAGAGCCTTCTGCACTGGCTAAAGGGACAGGCAACTGTACAGATCTCCAAGCTGTGGGACTGGTTAATGCTCTCATGCACCATGGGTACCATATTCTGAAGTGGAGCCACCATCTCAAACAAGCAGCACAAAGCTTCTGTTTCATAACACAGTTACCTTTCTTTCACAAAGCTTGGGCAGCCCTCATTTTTCCATGAGTTCCAGTTTTCTTCAGTATTTAATATATGCTGTAGAAACACAGAAAACATTGAATATTATCAGGGTCATAAGCACTTTCAGACCTGACCCCAAAGTTTTAAACTGAGCTATTAAAATTAAGGGGAAAACTTTGTTCTAGGTTGTGTGTTTCAGTCACTATCTTGCAGATCATCAGTATAATCTCAGACAATTGGTTTAATTTATTCAAAAACAGTGTATCTCTTCTCTTCAAAAACTGTGGGAAAGGCTTTATTTCCCCTGGTCTAGACAAGAAAATAGATGCAGCAAAAGTAAAGGAAAAAAGGAAAGCAAAAAGACAACTTCTTGGGTTTTTACTAATTGCACTTGTATTTTATTTCCAGGTCTTTGGGCACAGGACTCCTATCTGCAAAAACTTTTACATTTTTTTTGCTTTCCAATAACCCACCTCTCCCATATGTTCACGTGCACATACAGGCATATTTCCATTTCTCCCCAGCATAAGGGAGAAAAGAGTATTAATGAAACCATGGGATAAAACATGACTACAAAATAAAAAGACATTATAAAACCCTTTTTTACTGGGATGAGGGAAAAGTTCTCTCAGATCTAACAGCTGTGTTCCAAAAGCTAGTTTACACTGAAACTGCTTTTTTGTATGCTATACAGACTTTGTTCAGGCAGGCATCAAAGTACTTACCTCTACCATTTTTGAGAACCTTTCCCCATCTGGAGGATTTTCTGAAAGAAGCTATGAATGGGAGAAAAGAAAGTGAACTTTTTTGCATTATATCTGTAGCAGAATACGTAGGAAAAAACCCTCAGAGAAAATGGTGGTTATTGCTTCAAGGGTGGTTGATACAACACTACATGCTTTATATTCTTCCATGTAATTTTTATGAAAGTAGATACTGTACCAACCTGGTAAACTGCTTTTGTAGTATCTTCAATCCAAAGAGACTGTTCATCTGTTAGAACATAGTTTGAACTGGAATTGAAAAACAAAATGACACATCAAAAAGTGTGCTGAGGACACATAGTTTACACTACATGCCTTCTGAGGGGCGTTAGAGGGGATCTGAGGAAAGTACTTTGAATGTGAACTGCTCTGGTCCCAGGGACTGACCATTTATTAGTTTGTGGAATTAATTATATGTGCTTTCAAGGTTTAGATTGACCCCATAGGAAGCCCATTCGTGTGATTCAAGATCACACCTTGATGTTGCACCCAAAACACAGCAAATGGACACAAGGAAAAGATTTACCTCAAAAAGTAACCAAGTGTCACACTACACCATTTGTATCACATGCCATCCTTGACCACCAATAAGTGATTGTTTTTAAAAAACATTTTCATGCTCTGACATTGAAATGACTGTCACTTCAACAGGACTGAACTGCAATTCAGAAGGCCTGAATTCCACTCCTTCCTTGTCACTAGATTGCCTTGACAAATAATCCGTAGAATTAGGATAATGATCCTAACCTAGTTTACAAAGTTCTTAGAGAGCTGTTTATAAAAAGCAATATACAGCAGGTGAGAGACAGCTGCCTTGTTAAGGATGTTAATTATCATGTGCACATATGGCCCAGGGCATAGGAAATGAATACAGAGATGGGATTTTCTTCGGCATAACGTTAGAGACTAGGAACAGATGGGGTTTGGTTCTATCCCATTAATTTATAAAAGCAACAATCACCACTGTTATTTCTTGCCATTTTAGACAGAGTTCTGTAGCACACTAAGAAAAAACAAATCAGCAACCAATGCCACATTGCAGAGTCAGTAGAGATTCAAAATGATGCCACACACAAGTACCCTGCACTGATCTAACAACTCGGTGCTGCCAAGGAGAGTCTCCTTCCCTCTCACGGCTAGCACTCACCATAAGCAAGTTTTAATGGCCTCTGTTTTTCTGAGACCCCACTCCTCACCAACTTGGCAGAAAACTTACTCTGCAAAGATGAGCAGATTGGGTTTTTGCCTGTATAGTAAATGGCACAGTAGTCAATTGTGTAAATATAGTAAATTGTGTCCAATCAACACTAGAGCAAGGGACGGCAAAGAATCAGGCAGAGGAACAGAGAAATTAATGAGACCTCTGCTCTCCTGCTGTAAAATAATTTCAGCCACACCCTGTATTTACCAATCCAAGGCTCCAAGTTCCACAAGAACCTCGGAATCAGTACACAAACGATTTTAAAATATTTTGCTTTATCTCCAAGTTCCTACTTCTCCATCCCCAAAATACAAAATATTTTCACATTACCTTTTAAACTTGACTTGTCCCTTTAGATACTGAAATAGTATTAGGTACTGCAACAAGATGTGACGGCGGAAGTTACTGTCACTCAGCTGTAAATCCATCAGCTAAACAGCAACAGAAAAAGCAACAGGTCTTTAAATATTTACCCTCTTTGAACTTATCTTTGTAAAGACAACATTACAAATGAAATCCAATAAACAAATGGCAGCTTTACTGAAGACTCTTATTCCAGAAATAGAATAGCCCCCGAGGCATTAATTAACAGAGGCAATCCACAAAGAATAAAATACAAAAAAGAATAAAACAGAAAAAGGAATAGAATAAATCCATCTAAATAAATTGGCCAAACAGTGTAATTGGATACCAGAGAAAATGGAGTCTCAATCAATGGAGACATTCAAAGCCCAGCTGGACACAGTGCTGATCAACTGCTCCAGCTGAGAGCTTTGAGCAGGGAGGCTGAACCAGACACAGGTTCCTTCCAACCTCAAGCAGCCTGGGATTCCAAGAAGGGAAAGCACATACCTTTTCACTAGTCAGGAACTTTGCAAAATATACGTGTTCTCCTCCTGTTTTTAGTTCTTCCAACTTTTTTCGGGAAGCCTGAGTGTCGTCCAATTTATAACTTTTGAAAACAGCCAAAACCTCTTCTGAGTACTATAAAACAGAGTTATTTACCACATGAAAACAATACCAAACCTTTGTAGTTAGAGAACTACACCAGACTTAAAGCCAAGCAAGTAAAATAACTTGTAAATTTGCTATCAGCCCATTGAAACAACCCATTTGTTACCAATGTGGAGGACTTCTCTGAACACCACAGATGAAGTGAAAGTGTTATCATGTCAGAACATCTGATCATATGGAATATTTAAAATATGCTAAGAAAAACAACATTTTGGGTTGTGAACAGTGCTTTGTTGTTTAGACATAATGAAGAAAAAAGGTTCACGTGATGACAGTGCTACATTGAAAATTTTCATCTGGAAGACTTAAGTCTGGCCTTGATCAGTTTCTGGACTGCACCTGTGGTGGTTTTTTGTGGGGATTGACCCCATTAGTAGACCTCATTAATTAGATTTATATTAGGATGTCTGAGCAGATGTCACCTCTTATTACCAGAACACAGAGAATCAAGATTAAAAAAAAACTAGGCTTCTTTGAATTAAATAAATATCGAGTTACAAATTGTGAAGAAACAGGAGCTTAGCAATAAATCATCCTCAATATTCATACTAAGCAAAACTGAAATAGCTGGCTGAAGGGGACATTCAAGTCATTGCTTCTATAAAGAGATTTGTTTCATTAGAAATCAATAATCTTTAGGATCCCACTGGGATCAATACAACTACTCAAAAATAAGGGCTAGGACGAGATAGAGCTACTTATCTTCTATGGGGAAAAAAAACCCACATAAACCTACAAGTTCTGCTTTTTGCAGCTGATAAGCCACAAAAAAAAGGTACTTCTGGCACTGTTGCAACATATGAAGTATTTCTGATACTGACTTATGCAAGTTGTATCAGGGGGCTTACTGTAACTCTGAACACAACATGTTTATTGACTGCAAAAGGCTCACTCTAGAACACAGCAAAATGCACTTCCCCATGCACTATCATCTTCCAGCAGCCCGAGCCTTTGAACTGTTCTGTGCTTACGCAGTCACTGCTACTCGTGTAAACAATGACCTTTATTTAGGCTGAATGGTTGAAAGCATGAACTCAGATTACCTTAAGAAAAGTTTTCCATGACACCTTCTCGTAGCACTGCACAGGATTTCTAAAATAATCTTGAAGCGACCAGAATTTTCTATACAGGTTATAATCTATAGGAATGGAACTGTGGAAAAAATTAATGAAAAAAAACCATACTGAAAAGCAATATTCAAGTTCGCTCAGGAATGTACAATCTCAGAAAATACCATTCATTTTGGAAGTAAATTAATGAGTCAGTAGTGAACCCTCACAGAGAAATCTCTTACTCAGATTTTGCCCTTTTAAGAGTTTTCCATTCAGTCTATTGTTACTTTCTCACCATAAAAGCAAAAATAGTACATAAAATGGATCTGAGGAGTTTTTCACTATCTGGGGAATGAAGAGGACCACAGCTTTTCCTCCTAAAGCATATACTCAAAATCCCTGAATACATCTTTATCATAAGTTTTGTGAAGAGAATGTGGAAAACTGTCAAAACCAGAGTGGTTCTCAGCCAGGGTATGCAACTTTTTCAAATCTGTACATTTCTGTCTTCCAGGCAACTCCACTTAAAACAGTTAACGCACTGCCACGAGTCTTCACTGATTAGACACATCTAATCTTCAGAGGGCAGGAGATGAGGAGAATTTGGACCACAACATTTAAGGATATTTCCTAAACAGCTTTTTTCCTTTCACTTTATAAAGCTTTGCTTCAGCTTTTAAAGTTTCTGTAAGCTCACCAACTTGTTGGTGCTTCATCATCTCCCATTTCACCTTCTTCTACGTCCATTCCTTCTTCTCTCTCCTCGGTGTGCTAAGTAGGAAAAAAATATTTAAAATTTATCCAAAGGCCACAACAGTTTGCATAGGGTTCATACGGTGTTCTTTACTACAAATATTCAACTACATATTAGATCAGAAAGCTTAAGCTGGTGACTCAAAAGATCTCTGAAGTATTATTCCCATAAAATGTGCAACAAATTCGTGTCTTAACGCAATGGCTGCCTCACTTCTCCTGAAAAAAGCTGAAGAGACAGCTCTGTCCTCTGCACACTGTGGGGAGAACTTTGCACAGTAAGTGACAGTGCTTATTCCTCACCATGAAACCAATCTTTTTCCCCTCAGAGTGCACAGTTTAATGTTCCAGGTAACATGCCTATTCCCAAAACTACAGCTTGGTCTGGCAGAGGAACAACCAAATGACGAAGCCAACAGTCCCAAACACTTGTTGTGCAAACAGTCTAATGTGTTTACTGCAGAATCAGAGAAAAATGAATAGGAATTTTCACCTTCTGTCCCAGAGTGCTCTCATGTTCATTGGTGTTGAAAACAGTGACATTTTCCAGGTTAAACTGACTCTGCAGGTTAAGCCCTATGAAAAACAAAGGGTAAGTTTTAGAAGCTGTGAAGTTCCCAAGTCCGTTCACTCAGTTAGCTGTTTGTGAAATGCTGATACTCAATTCTCAGAGCATTCTAAACTTATGTTTGAAATCAAAGCAAATAAAAGTCACTTACAACATCAAGGACAGACACAAGAACTAGGATACAAGTGCAAAGTGATTTGGTCCAACTGGATTTGGTCTGCAATCATCAGAAACTTACAAGGTTCAGCTTATTTAGTCTCAATGTTAAGCGTGATGAAATGCAAAAAATCTCACCTGACTTTTCTGAAAGCGGAAATAACCGAGCCAAGAAGAGCTGAATTCTTCCACAAAAGACTGTGTTTTGTGACTTAGATAATCTTCTTAAAAGGTCTAGATATCATAAAAAGTAAAAAATATTAGTATTTATCCCTCTTTTCCTTTCTCATGTAATAAAATTCAAGACTTGCTCATTACATGACCTACAGAGCTAACGAAAGGAAGCTCGTATTTGTAAATTTAAATGCCAGTGACTCCCTCTGGTCAGACATATTTCTTCCAAATGCACTCTGCCAATTCTTCTAACACCTTCAACACCAATAAAAAATAAGTTTGAATGAATCCTACTCAAAACCAGCCTCTGATATGAACCTTGTCATTGCTGAGGAATGATATTCTTCTGTAATGATCTCCACTGACTAAGAGAGTTCCCTGAGGTCTGAATGACTTTTACATTAATAAGCAAAACTCATGAATTTGTATCTGCTGAAAGATGCACCTTTTAACTTTATTATTTATTGAACACATCTGAATTTAAATTAAATAAACTCATTTTCATTTGCTGAGATAGGAAGTTCTTTAATACTGCTCCCCCCTCCCCGAGAAACTACTACTCACCATTGCACATGCGCAGCAAGTAATTTTTCCCTGCAGAGTAAAATGTGTTCTGAAACAGAGTAAAGGTATTTAGAACATTAAGAGATCATAAAACCTTCTTGAGCAGATTTAATCCAATCACAAGATGTGAGTAAGTGTGAGTCACTCCTACAGATAACTCTAAATTTGAGTCTTCCCTTGCATAATAGGCAGGTTTCACGAAAAGGCAAGATGAAACAAGCAGTCCCACAAATTCCAAGAAAGCATAAAACACATTTAAATCCAGCCTTCATCAAGAAAAACCCTGTGTGCCAATGAACTGCAAGAGCAGAATCCACTTTTTTTTTTTGAATACACTAATTTTACAGTAATTTCCTTTGTTATTCCATGTATGATTGATACAAATAAGCAAAGAGCACTCACAAAAGATTTACAGCGTTCACAATACTGGTGATTTGAAAGCAGGAGAAAGAAATCGGTAGACACGTGAATTAATGATAAAGAACAGTTTGTGAATATATCAGGGGCCATAATGTTATCTGAAACAGAACAGCTTGAGTTAATGACTATGAGAGGAAGTTCTGGTTGGAAAATCCAGGTTAGGAAAACACTGAGACAGCAGAATGCTTTTCAGGTGCTACGTCTGGATTCCTGACACTTACATGTCACCTACAAGGACAGTGAAATTCTGTTCATAGAAGTGGTTCATGTAGACAAAAGCTTTGGCAAAACTACAGAACGTTTTGAAAAAATACCCACCGATTTCCACGTAGCAACATTTTTCTCCACAAATGTGAAAATTTTGTCACACTGGTCCAAAGGTAGGCAATCCAGAACATCCCCCAAAAGCACAAAAGGAGTTGATGCAGTGCAGATACCTGTGAGGAACAGGGAATCTTTTATTCAACAAATTTGAACTGAAACATAAAAAAATAAAGTTGCACGGCACTTGAGGGACATTTTATTTTAAAAAAAGAAGAAAAAAGTTTTTAATCCTAACAGAAATCTTGGTCTAAAATGTGAACTTTCATTAAAGCTATTTCTACTCACAATCAAAAGAGATTTGCAAAAGCTTTGCAGTAACATAAAACAAATACTAAGAAAATCCCTGTTCTAATGACCTCAAAGACTGAAACAATGTCACTTTTTTTTGCAGACTGCAAGTGAACTCTTTCCAGCTTCTAAATCCACAGTCAGTCACACTACAGACACCCACGAAGCCTGACAGCCTTTTCAAGCACTGCTAAAACAGGGCTCCAAGGTCATCCATCCATGCCCTGTAGGTAGTGCCTGCATTCCTCACATCCCAGTTCTTGTTATGATGCAGCTCATAAAATATACATGGAATTGACCTATACTTACTAAAACAAACAATTTTTGATGAATAATGTGAAGAAATAAACGAAAGGAAGAGCTCAAAAGTCACTTCAGAAGAGATCAGCACGCTGATTTCTGACATAAAAATCTGTTATAGAAAGAGATTCAAGTATCTAAAAACCAGCCATGTACTGACAGGAGATGAGCACAAAGACCCAGGAGATGTTATTTCTGGCTCTGCCAAGTCATTTCACCTCTCTGCCTCAGTGGCCTCATCTCTGAAATTATGCTGGGAAACTTCTAAACATTTCAGAGTGCTGGACAAAGACAGAAAATGCTAACCATTCTGCAACGAAACCCATGCATCTCTATTGAAAAGAATAAAAAGATTCCAGATTCCAACACAAATGTCACATATGTAACCAAATTTAATTATATTATACTGAACTTCTCTTCTGAAAGAAACCCAAGCCTACTTACCACTAGCGTAAGAGGCACATATCACCAAAGGGAACTGCTGCAGATGACTTAGAGAAATCAAGATTTTAAAATTCCCCTAAATG
The DNA here is from genome assembly GCA_013398855.1 of Mohoua ochrocephala. Classification (NCBI taxonomy): domain Eukaryota; kingdom Metazoa; phylum Chordata; class Aves; order Passeriformes; family Acanthizidae; genus Mohoua; species Mohoua ochrocephala. The sequence continues at coordinate 73,478 of VZTA01003876.1, forward strand.
GTTCCTAAAACGTCCAACAGATTTGAAAGAGAGATGCTCACCTTCTGTGACTCCATTAATAGCGAGAGAAATAATTGCCAGGAGATTTTCACATGGAGCTTTGTTTATCTAAACAAAGAAAACAGTGTTGAAATTCTCTAGTCTGACCTAAACGTATCTAAAAAAACTAAAATTCTTGTTTCCAAGTAGGCATATTTAAAACAAATATTGACATTCAACTTTCCACAACAATTTATGAAATCTGACCCGTCAGTTAACTATAATAAGTTTTTATTGAGCGTGAAACCTTTCTTGACTGCTTCCAACCACTAAAGGCCCAAATGCACAGAGAGTCATTTACCTCTGAAAATTAATATCCCACATTCAGACTTCCTTCAAGTATTATTTGATGGCAACATTATTTGACTCCTTTCATCATTCTTTTCAGTTGACAAGGCAGCTGTGTTACATGTTAGTAACAAATCACAAAACAGTTTTGATTTGAAGAGACCATAAAGATCTCCTAGTACCAATCCCCCTGCCATGGGCAGGGACACCTTTCACTAGACCAGGTTGCTCAAAGCTCCATCCAGCCTGGCCTTGATCAGGAATGGAGCATCCACAGCATCTCGGGGCAACCTGTTCCAGTGCCTCACCACCCTGACAGTGAAGATCTTCTTTCTGACACCTACTCTCAACCTACCCCTTCCACTCGCTCTGAAAGTACAGTTACAGAACAATGCATATTTATGAATTAGAATTTTAAGTTGCAGCAGACTTCTTTCACAAGCATTACAAAGAACTGCTGGAAAAGACTCAGTCAACAGCTCTCACCATAGCATGATGTCTGTAAAATACAAGATTCTACCAATCTCCTTGAATCATCTGTATTTAATCTCAATAACTTATTACATAGTTCCTGTTTTTAATAAATAGTGTTTTCTTACACTAAAGTAAATTGCTGTTACATTAATATACTAGCCTGCTAATAGAAATTTGAGGTTTAACAAGAGATAAGCTTCAGCAGTTTAAAGTACTTACTATTTCTTCTTCTACAACAACTCTAAAAGCTTGATCCAAGGTACACTTCTTTTCATTTTCACTGCAAATGCAAACATCCCACCTTAGTTAGTAACAACCCTCAGGCACAAGATTACTAAAAGTTATCTGAATAGGCACTTTTTAAAAAAATCAAGTGGCCTTTACTTACCTTCCAGGAACCTGGTTAAATGCATTCAACAGCGGCTTGATGCTTTTGTTAATCAGAGCCTCTCTGGTGGATGTCTGCCAAAATGCAAAGAAAGAAACGCTACAACACCAGTACAAAACCAAAAGGATCTTCCTATTCCTCCGCCAGTGGACAGAAATACTAAGGAATCTTCCTGCCACACACCAAGTGTCAGCTTACAGAAAGAACTTTGTAACAAGAAGGGCAAACAACAAGCACCCAGGAAATTAGGCACCTGAGCTAGTAGAGCATCACACCTCAAACCTGAGCTAACGTGGTGAAAATAGCATTTCTAAGTGATACACGGAGGAACACATCTATCATTGTCTCATGTGCCACACTCACAACTTCAGGTGGTTACGGTGGTTTGGGACACAAATCAGAGAATATTCTGAGTCGGAGGTGACCCACGAGGATCATCGAGTCCAACTCCTGCCCCTGCACGGACAGCCCTAAGAATCACACCATGACCCTGAGAGCCTCTCTGTCTGCAAGGGAGTTAACAGCTCCTCCCAATTTTGTATCCCCTACAAACCTGCACAGGATCCCTGCAAGTCCTGCGTTTAGGAAGGTGTTGAAAACCACATGACTCCTGCTATGAAGATGGTCTAAAAATTACTATTTCCTGTTACAAAACCGATCTAATGGATCGAGTGCTTGTGCCTCGACCACTTCTGTGCAAATCCCACCCTCCTGTCTGACAACCTGGGTCGCAAATGATCCAGGTACGATCCTGCGTACACAAGCAGGTCCCATGCTCTGGCAAAGGAAAACCATCCCTCAGCAGAGGCGCAGAGGCGGCAAGTGCAATAGGCTCGGACGTTTTGCTGCTGGGGGCACGCCATGCCTCCGTTGTCTTTTACATTAATTTTCGCTAAGCTCAAGGCTGACCCTCCCCTTGGCAGAGCCGGCGTGCAGCCCGTCCTCACTCCCGCACCGCCGTACCTCGGCCGCGCTGAGCGCTCCATAAAGGAGCGCCCGGGCCGCT
>VZTA01003883.1:0-12501 GCA_013398855.1 Mohoua ochrocephala
TCATGTCCCTTATCGTGTGAATAAATTAATTAAACACTACTTTTTTTCATACTTGCAGAGTGCTATAAAACAATTTTACCATAAAAAGAAGTAAATTTGGGGGGCGAAGACTGATACTGATGCATTGTCCTCATCCATAGTCCTACACTTTGACACCTAAATTATTTATATACATGCTTTACATGTCCTCCTTCTGTTTCCTCACTCATCTAGCATTTCTGCAGTGAGAAGTGTCACTATTTGAAATTCAGTTCATTATACTATATCTTGCATATATGGCTTGTTTCATGCAAGTTGCTGTAATAACACCATCCTTGGGACTGGATCTAAAAAAGCACTGCTTAGTGTTTTCAAATCATGGAGAAAACCTCAAAGAACATAAGTAACCATCATTCTTGTGAAACACATATATATCTCCAATTTTCTGAAAATGTCTGAAAGAAAGTCTCTCCATGGTAGTTAATAAAACTCCAAGCATTTCAATTTTAGAAAGTTGCAAGATAGCAAATGGCAAATAAAGCATCCTGGCCTCTGTTAATTTTCCTCTCAAAATATGCGTGATTAGGCTGGTTTGTCTGGAATATTTTCTTTCTTATGGAAGCTGGAAGAATTTGTGTGTTACGCCGCTCAATATAAATAATAGTTCTGCATTTTTATTGATTTCTTCTCTGCAGATTAATTATCCCCTCACATTTCCCCTTCACTTTTATCAATGCTTGCGAATCCTAGTTTCACCTATTCTCCTGTTCTTTGACCTTAACAGATATTCCTTTGGAAGCAGCCAAGGAAGCTAAAGTGTCAAGTGCACTGTGGTCAGAGTGAAATGTGCAGAGCCCAGAAGTGGTTCCCAAGTCATTCCTCAGGTGTGTGCTTTGGCTGCACTTGATTTCTGTGCTGAGAGTGAGGTGAGGGCTCAGACCTGGGTCTGTTTCCAAACCCACCATCCTCAAATCTTTGTTTTGATAGGAAGGAGACCAGTGGCCAGGGGTCAGAATGTAGCTCCACACACCATGTCAAGTGCTTCAGATTAGCCTGAAATTTCTGGTCTATCGCCATAAACCCTGTGCTCCTGGGACTTCTATCTGAAGCACTTCTGTGCGATTCTGCCGCAGAGGAAATAATGATTTCTTTGATTGTTTTTGAGTCTGGTTTTAGTGTATCTGCTGCTCTGTCAGTATCTCCTGTAGGTGAAATATTCAGCATTAACTCTGTACCTGAAAATGTGACAACGTCACGCTGTACCTTAATTCTAGCAGCGTTGTTACCCTAGCAACACTGAAAAACTAAACGGGACACTGTTACCTGTGTATTCAAGGTAGCTGGGAGTAAGTTTAAAACAGTAGTCTAGCAACTACTGTCCTACACAGACCATTTTCTTCCTTGGAAATATTCCTATTTTAGGTCCTTCTTCCATGAATACATGCATGACAGTCTCATAGCATGTCTTTTTTGGTTAAAAACTTGGCTTAGGAAACATTACTATGCTGTTGAAACATTTGAGTATTCTCATGTACGTGAACTTGCACTGGCCTTTAATTAAATTTCTGTGTATGCAGATTCCCTAAGGCACCATTTATGTATGTATTTATAGGTGTTCTTATATATGTATTTAAAGGTCTTCAAATTACAGTAATGTAAGCATACAATTGATTGTGCCTAGTTTCCAGGTGCCACTCCTTGGTCCTCCTAAAACACTCTTTTTTCTTGGGATATTAGCAGTTATAGAAGATCAAGACCTCCCTTCTACCCATCCTGGAAGCAGTAGGTATAGTCCTGTACAATCTTCTTCTAAATACAATGGTGAGAAAAAATAAATTTATTTCTGCTGAGTTAAATGACATTTGTTAGCAATGCCATACTCATCTGCAATACATAAAAATATATTACTTTAAGCATGCCTCCATACCTATCAACCTTACTGGAAAACACAAGTACTAAAGGTCAAATTAAACTAATTTTCAGTGTACAACCCTTTTCTTTATGTTTGACTAACTTTTAAAATTTTACTCCGTCAAAATTTTCAGAGATTTGAAGAAAAACATTACATTTGAACTTATGTTACATTTGACAGCTGATAGAAAAGTGTACACGATCACTATTAAAAAGTGTTATAATAAAATTATCATGTGTAGTAGAGAAAGGAAAATATATTTTAAGAGTAGTTGTACAGCAAGTATTCACAGTAATGAAAAAAAGAATTTACAGAATTACAGTTACTGTACCTGAAAGTTATGAAAACTGAAAGCTTTCTTGAGAACTTTGCTTGTATGGCTTTCTCCTGACCTTAAGAAACTTTTGATTCCAGTCATGGCTGGTTGCTCAACAAAGGCATTTGTCAACATGGTAGCTCTTCCATCTGTGGTTAGATTAATACAGTGAAATCCCTTTTCATTTGTGATACCATCCTATCTTGGAATCTCTTCTAGAGCTGAGTCTCTGAAGATTAAGACCAGCCTCCATCTACATTACAGCAACCAAATAGAAAAGGAGGGTTCAGCTTCTACTTAGCTTCAGCATATACGAGTTTATTATTTCAGCATAGAGACAGTGATCTTAGGCACAATATTAAAATCATCATCAGGTACAATATAAAAGACATTTTGAAAGACAGAAAACCAATAGGATTACCAATATGATTTTTTTATCCCTCAGCACAGACCGTCCTTTTTTTCTTATGGTGAGTTGTGTAATTCTGAGTTGTTATAATTCTGATAACATTAAAATATAATGTTGAAGAAATTGTCTCACATGTAGATAATACATTAATTTTTCAGTCTGGACATCTGCCTCCTGGGGTCAAGAGAGTGAGTGGTGTCAGCATTACTCTCTTTCTTAAAGATTCTTTTCCTTTTGTGGAACAAGTCATTGCCAAGAAGAATTTGAGACCTACTAGGATGTGAGACAAAGTGCAGAAACTGGAACACAAGGCATTCCACATGAACATGAGGAAAATTTTTTGGTGTGAGGGTGACTGAGCATTGGAACAAGCTGTCCAGAGATATTGTGGAGTTTCCTTCCCTGGATGATTTCAAGAACCATCTGTGCATAATCCTGAGTAGCATGCTCTAGAGGACCCTGCTGGAGCAGGGAGGTTGGACTAGATGGTCTCCAGTGGTCCCTTCCAGCTTTACCACAGAATATCCTGAGTTGGAAGGGACCCACGAGGGTAATGGAGTGTGATTTTGTGTATACTTATGTGATCATGCAAAGGGGAATGTGCACAAGTGCACTCCTGTGATCATAAATACTGCAGAGGGAAAATGGTATCAGATGGAAGGCCAGTGGATATTTGAAGGAGTTATTTAGGATGTGTCCAGAAACAAGGGTAGAAACCACTGCAAAGGCCTGTGGACATGTGGTTTTGAATTTTGAGGAATCAGCAAGAAGGGTTTAGAATTACAAACTGGCAGCAAAAAGAAGCTAATGACCTTCAGGGTCATGGCAGAAAGAGCTTGAGAGGTCTCACAGCCATGGTGATGAATCTATTTTCTCCCTTGGAGTTCCATGCTGCAAGTGATGGCTGTTAGAACTACTTTTATTTACACTGCTTGGTTGTCTGAAATTGACCTGTTGATGACCATATATTTCTCCAGCTAAGAGGATTTTAAAATCTAGCATCAGGACAAAGTATATGGATAAAAAGGAGGAGAGTTCCAAAGGGAAACACTACATAGTAAAGCAGAATTTTCACATCATTTTAAAGAAGAAAAAAGCTTATTTTGACCTTCCTTGTGCACAGATGGAAGAAATTTTTGCCTGTAGATAAAATAAGACTTTTAGTAAAGATGAGGGATCACAAAAAACTTCAATATCAACATGTCTTTTGGTATCCCATAGTTTTACAAAGTCCTACCAAATTCTGCTAGAAAAAAATGCATTTAAATAGTCCTAACTTTGTCTATTTTACAAAACACCATAGAAAACATGCTCACTTGGAAAGTTTGATTGGGTATTCAGGTAGATTGCAGATGAGCTAAGCGTTATCTGTTGGTTTCAAGTAAGACACGAAGTAATGAATATATCTTTTTAACTGGTAAGCTCTTTAGCCTTTTTTCAGTGCATTAGACATTTTTTCATTAAAGAAAAAATGAGATTTATAACGACGAAAACTGACTCTAGCTAAATGTTTGATTGAACCCAATGACAAAAACATGCTTTTCCTGCCTACAGTGCATAACTGGAAAATATTTTTGTAACCTGATGAAATGCAAAACTGAGTACTATTTCTAATATTTTTAGTTTTTTGAGAAGGACTTAGTTTGCAGTAATTGGAGAAAGGCTGCCCTAAGGAATCCAGGAGTAGGAGCCTGCAAAATTTTCAAGCGCTGGATGATCTTATTCTTTCCAATAAGAGCTTCAGAGGGAAGTGAGAGGGAAGCAGGCTTATTAGCACTGTAGTGGGACTCTAATTCTTTAGCTGAGCCTTCCCTTAACCAAGTATATCAAGTGTTCTTTTTCTGACTTTAAATTCTGTATTTCTGAAATGAAAAGGACTGCCTATGCTGTCTGGGATTCCTGGAGGTGTAGCACCTTGTCTCTGGTAGGACCAGCAGTTTTGATGAGCAGTTTTTATGGGCTTCAGGACATTTGTAAGTCCCAAGTGGAAACGTGGCCATCCTCTATCTGGCAGATGAGTCCAGCATTTGAAAAACGTAATGTGGGATCTGTAACCTTGAATCCTATCAACTGGAGCTCCACTTACTCATTTAGGTTGTGCAAGGTGTTTGGACCTAAGTCCTCTAGTGTGGTCATAGACTCTCTCGGGAAGGTAAGCTGCAGCGAACACAGCAGCAGCAGCAGCAACACACTGGTTTTCTTGTGCAGCAGCCTAAATAAACATTTGAATTGAAACCAGTACATGATTAACACAACTCTGCAGGCTTTATAGTCTCAGAGAATCATTGAATATCCTGAGCTGGAAGGGACCCATAAAGGTCATTGAGTCCAACTCCTGGTTTTGAACAGGACATGGCCAAGAGTCACAACATGACCCTGAGTGTTGCAGCAACTGAACCAACAGCTGAGATGGCTGGGGGGCCAGAAGACCCAGGTGCGGGGTTGGCCCACTGGTGGACCATCTCCAAGGTTTAAAGATCCCCCTTTAACTCTCATCAAATCTTGTAGATCCCCTATAAGGATGTAATCCAGCCCCTGCTCTGCTCTCTCCTTTTCCCCATTGGCTGCTGTTGTATTGGCCCGCCCCCCTCGGGACCCCTTTACAAGTTAGTCCCGAGCAGAAGTCTGCTCTCTCTGTCCCTGGGCTCTTTTGAATAAACACCATCAGAATTCCATACGGAGGCCGCCTCTCTTCCTCTGGTTGTGCCTGGGCAAGCTAGCCCCATGTGAGAGTGGCTGTGTGCTTCCACTGCATGGGTGAGAGAGAGCAAGCCAGCGAGTGCGCCACAAAGCACCGCCGGGGGTTCCTTGCTAAGGACCCCTCTGGAACAAGCGGCTGCTCATCCACCCAGCCACCCACACGGAGCATTACTTGAAAGTATTGTCCAAATACTTCTTGAACTCTGTCATGCTTTGTGCTGTGGCCACTTCCCTGGGGAGCCTGTTCCAGTNCCTGTTCCAGTGTCCAACCACCCTCTGGGTGAAGAACCTTTTCCTGATATCCAACTTAAACCTCCCCTAACAAAACTTCAGGCCATTCCCTTGGGTCCTGTTATTCCAGGCCAGAGGTTTGTAATGCACACTTTCTATTGGGGCTTTCATTTAGTGGCTTATTATTTAATGTGTCCGTTGAAGATTAGACTGGAAGATGTAGCATGAACCTCTATTCATATACTTGTCCAAGTGCATCTGAAAGATCATAGCATCACAGAACGACAGCATGATTATGTTTGGGGTTGGATGTGACCTCTGGAGATCATACAGTCCACCCCATCTTGCTAGACCAGGTTCACCTGGAGCAAGTTGCACAGGGTTGTGTCCAGGTAGGTTTTGAGTGTCTTGAGACAAGGGGACACCACAACCTCTCTGGGCAGCCTGTTCCAGGGTTGTTTGAAGTCACCCTCAAAGCAAAGAAGTTCTTCCTCATGTTCAGATGGAGTTTCTGTGTTTTAGCTTGTGTCCTTTACCATTTGTCCTTTCATAGGGCACCACTCAGAAGTGTCTGGCTCTACCCTCTCAGGAAAGACAGAAACAAAGAAGGCTTTCAGTAACTCCACCTTTTCTTCAACGCCTTTTCTGGGACACCCACCCAATCCAGCAGTGGACCCACATTTTTCCTAGTCTTGCCACTAGTACATTTGAAGAAGCCTTTTCTTGCTATTCTTGATATCCTTTGCGAGATTTAATTCTAAAAGGACCGTAGCCATCTCTGTCACATCCCTGCATACTTTGGCAATGTTCTTTTGCTCCTTCCAAACACCCTGTTCCTTTTGCAACACTTCATCAACTTCCTTCTTCTGTTTTTGCCAGAAGCTTCTTGCTCGTCCATCCAGGTCTCCTGCCCTCTTTGCTTGGTGTGTTACTGATAGGGATGAGCCAATCTTGAGCATGGAGGAAATGATGCTTGAATATTAACCAGATCTCTTGGATCCTCCTACATTCTAGATACCAAACTCATAGGATTCCTTTGAGTAGGTCCTTTAAGAAGCCAAAGTTATCTTTCCTTAAATCCAGGGCCGTACTCATATTTATTGCCCTGCTCTCTCCACACAGGATCCTCACCTTCACCATCTCATGATCACTTGTGGGCAAGGCTGCCTCCAATCTTCACATCCCCAATCAGTTCTCCTTTGTCTGATGACGTTTTAAGAGGACATGCTAAGATCTTTCACAAATGCATGGAATGACAGTACAAGTGGGAATGGCTTTAAAGTCAGAGTAGGTTTAGATTCGATATTAGCAAGAAATTCGTTACTGTAGGGGTGGTGAGGCACTGAGACATGTTACCCAGAGAAGTTGTGGATGCCTGAAGGTGTTCAAGGCCAGGTTGAATGGGGCTTTGAGCAACCTGCTCTAGCAGAATGTGTTCATGCTCATGGCAGGGGGGGTTGAAACTAGATGACCTTCAGAGACTCTTCCAATCGTAACCATTCCACGTTTCTGTGTGCTTTAACCAAAACTACTTCACAAACAAGCACTATCTCTTGTCTTCTCATTCAACTACCTCTGTATCCTGGAGTGAGAAGAGATCAGGCAAAAGTAAAGGCTGTAACACTTATGTGAGTTTATGGTACTGAACTCCTGTGATACTCTTGCAGAAAACCTGCTTATCATAATGTTATCTTCTCTACGTGAATCCCAGTCTTTCCCCCAAAATATAATTTTATGCACTAAAAGCTCCCAGACTGTCACAGGCTTAGGATGAGACAACAAGTAGTTCCTAAGAAATGTGGTGTTCCATATCTATGTACTGAAATAAATTTGTCTTTCACTTAATAGAAGAACAAGTTAGTCATAATCTCTGATACCGGTGCACATTATGCTGAGACATACCCACACTAATATGCTTTCTGATAAATCAAATGCTTTCTCTGTCAGAGTACAAATCACATTTTGCTGCTAGTAAAGTCAACGGAGAGAGAACTGAGTCTTCATCAGGGCTGCTTACTTGAGGAGATTTGGAAATTTTTAGCAGATTTCATTAAATATGTGGAGAGACCTCAGCATTCAAGGCTGGAAAATGAGAATGCAAATGAGAAGTGATATAAACAAAGCAAGACAGGAGAAGCAAGCACTATCATGGATGCATGATAGCATCACACAGATCCATCCATGCATGAAAACTACAGATCCGTGCTATTTATAAACGTGCTGTTATCCAAGAATCATTACTTTATCCATTTCTTTAATGTGATTGGATCTTCCTTAACAGAACTTTCAGCCTGACTCTGAGCAGCAGCAGAGTGGTGTGATCAGTAACCCAGAGGACTCATGTTTCACGGAATGTGATGAGCACTTTGCTTTGATAATAACTGGTAAGTCTGTTATTGGACACTCCTGGTCCATCATCTGTCACTTTAAGTTAGAGAATAACATACATTTCCTTTTCTCAACTTTTGATCGGATATTGGAACAGGAAGAAGTACTAACCAACCAAAAGGCGACTAATAACCTCAGATTTTATTAAAAGAGAGAGGTAGAGAAGGCTGTGAATGTTTCCTTACTAGGTGTTTTTTTAAAGTATGTATTTAATATTTTAATATATAATCTTCCAATTCTAGATTAATTCTATCAAATAGTTTCTCTTCTCAAAATGTTAATCTATTCACTGCTACTGTTTTACTATTACAGATGCTATTTCACCTCTTAAAGATACTATAATTACAAAGAGCCTAAATATTTTCATCATTGTATTTACTTAAAAAATTAACCAGCCATAAATAAGGATTGCGAAGAAAATGAGCAAGATTTTTGATAATGAGATCCCACTCCTGATTTACAGCGGCAGATGATGTATAAAATATGAATGAATTTAATACTGAACTATAATGCCACTACCTCAGCTGCCAGATAGCACAGCTGTTGTACTGAGACTGTGTGTCTATCTCCAGTTTTCCAGAGAAAATTAAAAAAGTCTTACGGAACGCCACTGAATATGAACAAGAATGACAAAAGTTTCCATTATTAATAGCAAAAATAAACAAGTCATGAGGCCGTCTTATGTAAAAACCCAGTTTCTTAGAGGTGCAGCAGTAATGAATACTTTAGGTTCAGCTTTACATTACCACACAATTCAGTGTCTCTTTTTAATATAGAGAAGATAAAATATCAAATTCCAGCATTCCAAAAATCAGTGGCAATTTACTCTCCCTAACTTCCTAGGGAGAACATACAAGGTCTCATGTGGTCTCCTGACCAAAACAAAGGGTATCATTTATTTCATTCACCTTTCATCAGGTGAGAGCAGTAACAACGTTTTGGAGGGGTGCTAGGCTGCACGTAACATTTTCAGGGATGAGATTGTACGGCCGTGCGTGGCAGGTTGTGAAATCTCCTGTACTTAACTCACCCTATCAGTATAAAGGTTTTTTTGTATACCCACTCTAACCTCACCTGGAGCAATTTAAGCCTATTGCCTTTTATTGCACAGTCTGTAATGACAGGGGACAGATGATTCTTCTTGGCTTTGAGGCAGCTCACCTTCTGAGCTGAGGACTCTAATCACACTCTCCCTCAGTCTTCACTGGTATGAGATGAGACACTGGAGGCTATTCCAGTCTCTGTCCATAAGCCTTGTTATCACAGTATCTAGACATCTTTGTTCTCTTATGTCGTATCTCCATTTGTCCATGCTTCTCAAGCAATCAGATATGACAAGCCTGGGAAAGAAAACCTTTTATGTGAAAACATCTACTCATTTTAATAAAAACACGTTATGTCATCTGTTCTGGTGATGCAGTTCCACTGCCTGAGAATGCTTTAATATTTTAGAAACTATGTTTCTCATCACTGTCAAATAAAACACTCACTTTTTTCAGTCAGAGCAAAGGTGTAGTTGAGGGCTACAAGAGAAAATTGGGCACTTAAAGAAATCCATGCAAAGTATTATTTTCTTCTGAAAAATATATTTCCTTACATAGTCCATAATTAATTAGTACTCATTAGAAAAACTGAAGTGAAAATGGTGAAGAAGATTTTATTTTTCGTACCATGTGTATTCCTTTCTCATCTATAAACATTCACTTCAACTTACTCTGAAAATTATTAGTGGATTGTTAGTGCAGGACAGAGATCAGATGACTGAAAATTCCAACACAGATCAGCACCAAAATAGATTGCACCTTGGCCAAAGTTTAATGGTAATCTTGCATGGGTGATCAAGAAAATAATGAACATTAAGGATACGATCTTTGACTTAAAAAATTGAGTATTTTTGCACTTTCAGACAAGATGAAAACATATTGTCTGTTCTTTCAAATCTGAAATTCAAGTTTCTAAATGCTGAATTAAGGCTTATAGTAAGTGATTTTTATTCATACATCTCTGATCTTGTCTTCGACTTTTATTTGATGCAATTCATATGCATGTTAAATACCTGCATGAAATTACAGCATGTGAAACAACCATCAGTGCATGAGCTAATTTCTTTCTCTTTAGAGACATTGTTCAGTAAATCACTTCTCAGAAATGAAAAGCAATCAAATGAATTCAGTATGTAGTGCTATGACTGGGAAGGTTATTTAATTAAAAATCTCATTGAACATCAGATTTTTGTGAGAGGTCAAGAGGATAATGTATAATGGTTTTTACGGTCGAATAAATTCTGAATTTGTTAAAAAATGGAATTTTCCAAATTCCATGACTAAGGTGTCGTATACATATAGCTGAAAGAACTAATAGGCCTTCCACAGCATCATTTGTGTAATCTCTAATTAACAACTGAATCCAGTCTGATAGCTGATGAGGAACAGCCGTCATTGCTTGACATTAAACAAATAAACAAACAAATCCCTTAATGAAGACAACAACTAGATTCGGTGCTTTCAGATATTTTCTTAAACATCAAAATAATGTGGGCTTTTTATGTGGGTTTTTTTCTCTTTATTTAGTGGTTTCAGGGTTGAGGGGATGGAGACTTTACATTTCTATTAGAACAACTAGTCACTGTATAGTTGAAGGTGGTTAATTTACGAACGAGTTCTTGAATAACCCTTTTAAAAAAATGTAATTTAGTATAAAGAGCAAAGATAAAATGGCAATCCCTTGGCACATTGTGCCTTTCTTACAAGGGGGAAATGCGCTAATATAATCCAGATGTGGTAAACTCTACCAGTGGTACTTAAATTATGCTATTGAAATAAAAAAGTTGATTCATTTTAATAAAGACATTCTTTTAAAGCCATTTTGCTGTGACAACTGAGGTAAAATGACCATATTATTTATTTACCCTGTAAGAAAACTGCTTTTAAGTAAATTATTCTTGTGTTCACAATATTTGCTCTTTAAATACAGGAAACAACTGCAATTCCTTTAAACCTGCATCAATTTCAGTATTTATTATAGACTGCAAATAACGTCTTATTTCCAATTTTGAAATTCAAATTTTTGAAGCTGTGTTTTCTATAAATTCCTCTACCTCATAGATAACTGAAGAAGTAATATTGTGTACATGAGAAATTTCTGTGAGTCAGAACCTGGCAAACCAATGGTCAGATTAGTATTCTTATTTCTTATTCTGGCCTGTAGACTCTTCTTTGAATGTCGACATCAAAACTTTGATGATTGTATTATTTTTCAAATACCAAACATTTTTGATATCTTGTTTTATAGTTGGATGTTATTTGTCTTAGCAATGTCATTTTGACTCTTGTGTTCAATGTAGGGTAACATGATGTTCAGTGCTCTTTGTACATTTAACCTCTGGGTAGAAAACGTTTTATATCCTCAGCAGAGTTTTTACACATGTTGCTGTTTTGATGAAGTTTTTCATCAAGATCTTGATTAGGGCATAAGTTCCAGATGGCTTTCTTATGCATCCTCCGTTTCTCATCACTCCTGAAACTATTTTTTTTCCCATTTTCATCACTGTGTTATTAACTTTCTTGCAAGAGTAGGGCCACTACCTCTGAGTCATGGCATAGGTACTTTTTAGAGAACTACACTCTGTTAACAAGAATTATTCCCTTGAATTTTTAACTGTGTCTAGTAGTTCTTCTCACGGTTGAAAGTAGCTCTTTATATGTTTATACCTAAGTCCATTGAGGAAAAAAGTTAATATGACAGGAAAAATATTCCTAGGTCTTTGTCCTTGTCCTTAAGTTTTCTACTTCACCTCCCAGGAAAAGAAGAGAGGCAGAAGTACTGTGCTTGCTGCTGAGTATTAGAAAAATTGGCAAATGAAAAATAAAAGAATCCACTTACCAGCTTTGAGGCATGACTATAGTATATCACTCTGTCGTTTGACACATGACCTGACCATTGCCATGGGAACTGGCAGGAAGAAAAGTGCCACATGACAGAAAACTGCTACAGAGTGGTAAAGGCTAACAGCATGAAATGAATGAAGGGGTTAAAAGGTTAGGAAAATTCTGGTTAGTCCTGTGTGCAATGTGACTAGGAAAACGTATTTCAGGCTTAAACAAGCTGTGTTAGAGCAGAGATTAAAGTATGAAAAATAACATTCATATCTCTCCACCATGTTTTCCTTTGTGCATTTGCTTAGCATTTAGCAGCAGAATGGAGTCTTAGGAATAGATGTGAAATGCTTTAAAAATGCAATAGAAAAAGTAGAGTAAAATCAATAGTAGTTTGGGGAATTACTTGAGAAGCTTGTGTTTTCACAGTGGTAATCAAAAAGTAATTTTATATCCAATATTTTGTATTGATTGTTTGTGAAACCGTAATGCATTATATTATACACCTTGTTGTCTGGTTATAAATATGTGTACCATCTTGTTGGGCTTTTTCTTTTCTTATTGAGTTTCCTTTTCTCCAACACAATTTTTGTTTTGTGTCTATTATACGTAGGAGCCAAGTAGCAGACTATGGATATTATTTGAGAAAAAAACTTCTTGGTTTTTTCTTTTCTTTTCTTTTGACTTTCTT
>VZTA01003884.1:593-22091 GCA_013398855.1 Mohoua ochrocephala
TTCTGCCAAAGGCTCCAGGACAGACCATGGCTCCCAGCTGTAGAGTAGAGCACGTTCTTCACCTCTGGTCCTGTCCTGACTGGGCCAAGGGCTACCGCATGAGCAATCTCCTGCTTGATCTGGGTGAAGGCTTGTTGCTGTTCAGGGTCCCAGTGGAAACTGCTCTTCTTGCAGGTAACCAGGTAGAGAGGGCTCACAATCTGGCTGTACTCTGGAATGTGCATTCTCCAAAAGCCTATGGCCCCGGGAAAGCTTTCGTTTCCTTCTTGTTGGTTGGCAGAGACATTGCTGTGATCTTATTGATAACCTCGGTGGGAATCTGACACCACCCATCTTGCCACTTTCATAGTTTGTCAAATGGGGTGTGCTGATTTTGGCTGGGATAAAGTTCATTTTCTTCACAGTAGCTCATATTCTGACTACAAAATAATTTACTTTTAGTGGCCTCCCTGAAAACTGATTCCTGTTTTTCATCAGCAATGATCACCAGCTTGAATCCAGGAATTTGATGGAGACTTGATTTGCCTCTAACAGATTTTGGCACAAACTCTCACAACAATGCAAACCCCTTTACAGTCATATACTAAAACTGCTCTCTTTCTTGTCTTACTGGGAAAAATACCACACTCTTTTCTTGTTTACCATACTTTCTGTCAACTCTATGTAATCCTCTAGCAAATCTACTCCAGGAGAGCTAAACTGCATCGAAAGTCAGGCTGCTCAAGCAGCTGGAGTTTGGGGTTAAGCACTGGAAGCTGCTGGAGAGGTGACCTTGTTGAAAGGTGAATTCTCGTGTCACGGACAGAGGTGACCAAGAAAATATACCAAAATTCACTGTCAGAGGGGATTGGTGCGTACTTTGCAGCCAGCTAAGGGCCAGTGACATTCACAAGGTGGACTCAATTAGTGGAAGGAAACCATTCTGTCCATTTAACTCCTGGCCCTCAAAGGAGAAGGGCAGGGGAATCTCAGGTACAGCAACAATTAGAGATTCCCACAGTGGTCCAAAGTACAAATACTGCTACAGACCGTGTCATCTGAGGTGTGACTTCATTATCAAAGCCTAGAGGTTGTGTCAAATTAGCTCTACACCTTCCACAGGTGAGCTAGGTTACATTATTTTTCAGTCCTTTCTTCCCATGCTCATCAGCCCATGAGTTTATAGGCCTCAGTTTGGGCAAAACCCCAACTTTTTTTAGCTTTTTCAAGGACTTTCGCATATCTGCCAGAGACAGCTGATGTCCTCTATCTGCAGTAATCTTCGTGTTTTTTAGAAGTCTTTTATGCTATTGGCAAATCATGTTCAAACACGTTCTCTGTTGCAAGGCCAGCTGCTCTTCAGTTTCTTTCTTGTAATTTATCTCACCACATTTCTCAGGAAAGTCACGAATACTGTCTGAATAGCAATGCTTCCCACCAGTTTTGTACAGGTGTTTCCAATGCAGGAAGCTCCATCTATACTTATATCCTGCAGTCTTTAACTATAACTGGACGGAAGAGATTAAAAGGCACACCAAGACCTGTAAATCAAAACTCTTGCTGAGCCACATCACCAATGACATCAAATAAAAACCCAAGGAATATCCACTAACGAAAAATATTAGTGACCAGTTCAGAAAAATGTTTGCTTTGAATTTGAATTTATTACAGTTTCCTTTTTTTTGATTAATTTGATTTTATAATATTTATAGTCCTTGATTGAGGTTCTTTATGCTCAGGTTTTGGACTGATTTGGGAACAAGCAGAAATAACTTCAAAAATATCAGCTCATAAACAGTTACAAGCAAAACAGGTGCAGCACTAATAATAACACAGATCACTAAAATATTTTTAAACAAAACATAGCAATGAATTTCTATTGTATTCACTGTTTCTCTGAAATAAATTTTTAACCCTTCCATGCTTCTACTTTCTCTAAGAGTCTGAAAAAATGTGATTATTTTCTGCTATCCCCCACAGCATAGAAAGGAAGAACAGGTATTATTAATAGATGGATTTTTAAAAGTAGGAAAACAAAACAATGGAAAAAATAAGACTCTTCAAATCTAAAAACTTCTATTGAAAAGTCCAGTGCAAGGCTTTTTTTTTTCACCAATGATATTTAAACCTATTTGAAGCTGAAATAACTTTAATACTTTATTTTAAATTTGAGCAATAAAATAAGACCAAAACATTTACTTCTAATCTGTTTTTCACAGTGCCTCTAATTAGGGCCTATAGTGAAGGTAATATTCGAGCTGTAAAATATCTTTTTCTTGTTAGTTTAAACCCCAGCATTGACATAGTAGTAAAGTTGAAAAACTAAGTTATAAATCTTACAGCAGACACTTTTTTTTTTCCCTAAATGTGCTCCCTAAGGTACTACCTGCCAAATGCTTGAAAGCAAAAGATTTACAGTTTTCTAATATGGTGTAACTTTCTCTGAAGCCCAGTTAAATACGAAGTCTAACTGGGTGCCTTGGCACCTCGAGTGAGTGGAGTGAGAAATAGGCCCAGTCTGGGCTGTTTTCCAGCCCTGAAAAGATGCATTGCCTCCTGCAGTTGTTTGTCTGATTCCAGTCCCTTGACAGGGTACCCAGACAGTTACTTTAGATGAGACACCTAAATTTCAGACACCTGAATTTTAAGATAAGTGAATCATCCCCTTAGTCTGGAGCCTGAGCTGTTTTTACACTAAACTATGATAAGATCATCTCATAGTTCTTAATTCTTTGAATATGGAGAGAGCAGGGTCGGAATTTTTTCTGACCAAGCTGGAAAATTGAAGTTTTTCATCAGACCCATTTACACCGTGAACTTCCTGCCACTTCAGAGCTGCATGCTGAGGGAAAAGAAATGGCAAAATGCATATCTGAAGCAACAATCAGCTGTTATATTGCTAATTAAGATAATTGTATGTTCATTCATTTCAAGGATAAGAAGCTGGAATGGGCATATGAAAATTAATCAAGTCATTTATAGTCTTCTTACAACACATACCAGAATTTATTTAAGGATCAGTCAAAAAGTGTTTTAAATCTCAGTCAGCAGAGAATCCCTGGCCCTCCAGAATATTATGTTTCTTCTAAGAATTAAATCTCTCCATTTATAATTTTTTTGTCTTACCATAAAGCAAAAGGAAAATAAATACACACTTGAAAGTTATAATCAGCTATTATGAAAGTTAAGGGAATTCTTCTCACCTGTCTTACCTATTTCATATGGAAAATAATGAGACAAGTTCTAAGAAACAAGAAAGCAATTTTACAGAAACTTTTCATAATCCACATGCTGCTCTGCATTTAGCTGAGGGTTGTGGATGAATGCCTGTAGTAGCTGAAGTCTGTGATGAATCAAGCTGTACAATGTGACTCCCCTACTTTCGTGACTCACTTGTAACTGGTTTGGAATATATTATATTTGTGGAAGAATTTTACAGTTGTACCAGTCACAAACACTATTAAGTGCACGATGTAACAGAAGAGTTTGAGTTGTAAATCAAGGGGCAGATTCAAAGGATCTCGTCCATGTGCTCTGAAGACTAAGACCTGGCCATCTCAATACTCGCTCACAGGAAACCCCTCTGAGGGCCAATAAATAGCTATTTTACCTGCCTCTCTTGCTCCAGTGTACATTTTTGGTGGTATTTTGCTTTATTGCTAGACTGGGTTTTATTTATGAGGTTGTGGAGACTCCCCTTTTATGGAGAATCTAAACAATCCTCTTACTGTAGGTGTTTAAACTAGATATGAAAACTCCCACCTCACTGCCTCAAGTCTTGTGTTTGTACACAGGGAGAAGCATCTACTTGATTCACCTTTCTGGTGCTCTCACTGTGATGCAGAGAATACAAAATGTGAGTGATGTCCTATTCATTATATGTGTCACTGCCCCATTACTTTACAGGATAATGTGGTTCAGTTTCAGTTCATAAAAATTCCTTTTCCATAAAGAACTTGATACGTTATAGCTCATATAAAGGGGGATTTGGAAGTGAGCATCTGATTTATTCACCATAAAACACTAAATAACATGATGACCTCTAACTGATCTATGGTGCACCAAACATTCCCGAGGAATTTCAATTTTTCTTCAATCCCTACAAAGGAGGCTCAGGTGCTCACTGCAAGGAGACTGATGCAAACTGCCCAGTTGTGCAAATAATGTATGCGAGATGACAGTGGCATATGTTATTCACTTTGAGGATTTCATGATTTTGCTTAGCATAATCCCACGTATCTGAACAAAAGAAATTCAAGTTTTCCCTGACAGTTTAAAAAAATAATTGCAAGGGAAAAAATTAATTAGATCCAGTTTGCAAGACAAAAAAAGGAGGAAATATTAATATACAGATTAGAGTTAAAACAGTTTTCTATTTGAAAATACTTCCCCCTTTTTTTTTTATACTCGAAGCAATGCTTTTGTTCAATATGAATGCAACAAAGTCCTTGTATTTTCAGCCAATAAATAAGAATTTCTGAAGTCTGGTCCTCATAATGGCACACAGAGCAGGATGATTGAAATAATTGTAACTGAAATTACTAATTTCTAGTCATGATTAAACAGATACGATATAAATCCAAAGGAGAAACTGAGGATGGGTGTACTAGGTCAAAACAAATGCCTACATATGCAGTGACAAACAGCAGATGTCCAGAGACCAGGGTACAAAACAGGACACATACAGAGAGATCTTGAATATCCTCCCAGATGCTGCTTTTAATCTAAGGTTTTAATAATGAGATTTAATTTTGCTTTGCATTCTGTACAATTGGATTGCCATTTTAAGGCGAGACTGTCATTCATTGGTTGCTTTTATTTGGGACAGATCTTTGTGGGCAGTTGGATGAGTTTTGAGATATAAAAAGATATATCTATATATATGGGTATGAATATTGCCATTTCTGATCCATCCTTCCCTCTGGGCCTGCATGGCTTCTAGTACTTCTGTACCATGACCAGAGGTTTCAGTGAAACCATTTCCTCACATAGATTTATATATTGCTTTTACTTTCATTTTCATACGGAGCCAGATCCCTGAAGGTCAGAAAATAAGCTGCCTGATTACCACAATGTGTCAAACAGAGCAAACTGCCTCAGCTTCCTCCTTCAGAGCTTGTGTGGCACCTGACAACAGAGGGTACCTCTGCAGCTGGCTGTACCTCACTTTTCTTTACTTGCTTATTAAAGGACATTTTTTCATGGCAAATGCATGAGGGCTTTTAGAATCCTTTGGGGTCTCTGAAATGCAAGGGGGAGCTGAATGCCTCTTTCTCATCTCCAGACAGTGCAGGCAAACATTGTCAGGTTCTTGCTGTAACAGTGAGTTATAGCTAATTCTCACTCGCTTTGCATTCAGGGTGGCTACCAGTGCCACTGCAAGAGCACTGAATCTCAATCAGATGAAAAAGTTTATCAGATTGGAGTAGCAGATGGTGAAGGGTCCACAGGGGAAGCTGTATGAGGAGTGGCCAAGCGTGGAGGAGACTGAGACCAGACCTCATCATGGTCTTCTACATCCTCCCAAGGGGCAGCTCCAATCTCTGCTCCCTGTGACAGTGACAGGACTCGAGGAAATGGCTGGAGCTGAGTCAGAGGAGGGTTAGGTTGGAAATTAGGTCAAAATCACTTAGGACAATATCCACTTAGAAAAATATCGGGTAGTTGGGTATATGTCTAACCACCAGAGAGTGGCTGAGCACTGAACAGGCTCCCCAGGGCAGTGGTCACAGCACCAAGTCTGACAGAGCTCAAGGAGCATTTGGACAATGCTCTCAGGCACAGGGTGTGACTCTTGGGGGTGGTGCTGTGCAGGGCAGGAGTTGGACTCAAAGATCCTTGTGAGTGCCTTCCAGCTCAGGAAATTCTAGAATTCTATGAGCAATGCCTGTCTTTTTTATCCTGACATTGCACCCTGCTGTAATTAAGGACTGTGGAGTTTTGCCATCGATTGCAGTGAGAGCAGAACCACAATTGAAGTTACTGCACAGACCATATATTAAGGACCATGCTTTCATCTTCATGATTTCAACTTCTTGCAACCATTTGACTGGTTGTTATGTGCTCTTTCTTTTCCTGTCAAGTCTTCCTTTGTATTCCTATCCATGTTTAAATTGTTCAGTGAGATGCTCAGTTCAGGAGCTAGCAAAGATTTTTCTGTAAATGTTTGGGATGCCTCTATGTGCTGCAAAAAATGAAATCAGGAATAATGTAAACCTGTCAAAGCTTTAAGGCTGGTACCAGTCAGGTAGTCATGGTTGCTTGGGACAGGAGACTTATTAAAAAGTGTAGTTCTAAGAACTTCTAAATGATGGGTCTTTCAGAAAAAGAAAAGGCACATGGCAAAGGCTTTAGAAATCAAAATTATGCCATTTTATTAGGGACAGAATTGTACTATTCTGAAAAGCTAGATGAGTTGGAGAGAGCTAGGGCTCCCCAAGAATATCAAGTTGTCCACAGTGGGAGAACGTCAGGGGTGGCGAAGAGAGAGTTTTGGTAGAAAAACTGCTGAGTGGAGAAGGAAAAAGAAGAACATTTCCTTCTTAATAGAACTGAACAGTGATCTTTGCACTGTTCAACCCATGCATACCAAAACCTAGGAGAAGTGCACTCGTGTCTTCTGCTTCGCTGCCTGCTCATGTGGCCACTGTGTAGTGCACCCAAGGAGCACGATGCCATTGCAGGTTAGAGAGCTGCACCTGCTTTACTGGCTGCCAGCCACCCCTGCAGTGGGACACTGCTGGGACCTGAACTACTGGTGTGAGGGCAAAACTGAATATAAGCAAGGTAAGGCAACTTCAAGCATTTTAACCATGCTCAAGAACTGCTCCCTAATGAGGAAATCTCAGCTACAAAGCAAAAGGGAAACAAAGAAAGAAAGAAAGGAACACAGAGAAGAACACACAAGAAATTAAGGGCTTGGGGGCAAGGCTGCTCTGCTACAGGGCCCTTCCCCTATGCAAGTCATTTCAACAGAAAGCCAGAGCCAACAATGGGGCCCTGTTGTCACACTGATTGTGCTTTATTGCTTTGAAGCACACAACTGATTGCCGGTCTTGCCTTCATCACGTAAGTGCTCTCTGTATTCACACCCCTCACTATCAGCTGCAGCTGCAACTCATCTCTGCTGCTGGAGTCGGATTTTTCCACTGCTAATTCACGGATGTGTTGTAATTGAGTGCACTTCAAGTATCTACCGTAAGAACCATTGATATTTAGAACTTTGTAAAAGTTTTTGTTGTTGTTGTTGTTTTGGATTCCTTTAAAATTCCTGTCCCCTGAGATATTACAGTGTGGATTCTTTGGGTTTTCACTGACTTCTCCTGCCTAGTACCAGGTAAGTGAATTTACTGTGCTGTGCCAGGGGCAGAAGCAGAACAATGTGTTTGATATTTACTGAGACTCCATCTCCTAGCAACACAGGTTCTTGATATCCTTAATATTTGCCTCGGAGGAAAACAGACCATTGCCCATTTTGCATTTGATCTGTTGGAATTGTGGCTCATCATCTGGTTGCACCATTTTAGTGCTGTTGGTTTGACCTCCTCTCTGGATACAATGGATTGTTCCCTGGCACCACCAGGAAATGCTGGAGGATCTGGGCATGTGAAGAACAGAAAATACCCAACACACAGTGTTAAGCAGTTGTCTCCCAGTCAAATTGGCTGAAACTGAATGGTCCCAAAAGTGACCAAAAGGGCCATTAGTACAAATTCCCAACTGGTATAAACCTGGCCTGGCTCCAGCAGAGTTCCAGAGCTGACCATGGGCAAGGCTAAAAGGCCTTACAGGAGCTCTGTGTGTGGTAGGGAGAGAGAGGTGAGAGAGATGGGGAGACAGCTTAGAAAAGTGAGAAAAAGAAAGATCCAGGGGGCCTCATGACAGAAACTGATGAGTATTTCAAGCAATAAACCTCCTAACATCTAATATTCCTGAAGGATGACAGAGATATATCACTAGGTTTCTTCAATATGCATTTGGAATTTGACTGTCTATTGTATTGCACCTTTTTGTCACTCTTACAAGTATTACAAACTACTGCTGCTTAATTTGTTTTCATGTGTGAAAAACACTGCCAAAGACACAAAGCAATGACAAACCTGACTTTTTATAAACAACATAGAAGAATATATTTCATCTTTCCAACTTTTCAATTTTTCACAACTAAGTTGCTCAGTTTCTGATACTGAGTTAGACATAAAATTCAGATTAGGCTGATGTGCCAGGCTTGATATTCAGGGAGATATACTGATTGCAGCTGCCTGATGAATAGCAAGTTTATCCCCTTTTAAACATGCAGTATATTTTATTTTTGTCCACAAACAAGTCACTGACATTTCAACTTCACTGTAACATAGTATTCTAAAGCATGAGGAAAATACGAGTATTTGTCTTGGAATTTTTCTCCCTCAGGCTATAAAAATTTACTTGGTGTGTGAATTGTTTAATGTTGATAGACAGAAGGTGAATTCACTAGAATGTGATCCTCAGTTACTGCAAAATGATCTATGAATAATGATTCAACAATGAAGAAAATGCACTGGTAATTGGTTTATGGTCCTTTAACAGCTAAGTTTCCTTTAGAAGTAAGGAAATAAAAGGTAAGTAATTATGCTGTGTGTTGCAAGGAACTTTGCAGGAGACATTCATTGGTGAGAACTTTGGAAAAACTTAGAAGAAAATTAAACTTTATCTGGTCCCAAAAGACAGTGGTCAGGACCTCCTGACCTCAGCCACAATGGAGCTGTTCTTCTTGATTGTTTTCTGAAAAAGCAGTTTTGCAAGCATATATTTGGCTTTTAAAATAAACAGTTACAGTCTCTACACTCTGCATGGAATTTTACTTTTTCCCCAAATCTTATGCAGAACAGGCTTCTCTGTACGTTTGAACAAGTAAAGTATCATAGATGTAAAATTAGAAAAAAATACACCAAGGAGCTGCAATAGAATTCTTCCCCTCACTTTGGGAAGGGAGAGGTGAAGTCTGTATTTTGGCCGTGAGTTTTTGGGGGAATTACATGTTCTAGTGCTGTGACAGTCCACACAGAGCTCACACAGGGACAACACAGACATTCACTTCTTGACTGTATAACTGAATTCCTTCCACAACAAATTAAGCTTCCTGGTAAAGTGGTGGAAAATGTGGTATTGCCTCAGCACGGTATCAGAACAGACAGAGCATGTCCTCAGGGGCCGCAAGGGAAGAATGCAATGCACTGGTCTGACTGGTAAACAAAGAAAGTGGCAAGATAAATTATTCAATACACCTCGCTAAAATTAGGACGACAAAATGGCAATTGATAATGGACACGGTTCTTAGGCCAGTGTGTGCTTTGAGCTCATCTGCATTTCAGCTACCAGAGTGTTTGCAGCTCAGCAAGCCTTTGAGATGATTCAGGCTCACAGACCTAACCTTATTTCTAAGCAAGAACAAGTTCCATTGAGACAGAATGTGGTTTTCCTTGTCTACACAAGTGCTTTACTCTAAAATAAATATACCGAGGGCTGAAGCCAAGGGTTTATTCTCATCTCCTGCATGTTGACAGTTGAAGGCAAGAGGCAAAAAAAAGAGGGAGAAACATTTAATAACCACATGCATCACCAATTTTTTAGAATAGAGAGTGACTCTGGCACATAATCCTAAACATGGCTCAGTGAAAGGAAAGGTTTCCCCAGATTTATGTGAGAAGCTGTTTTTCATTTTGCACTAGAAAGCAGGCTAACCTGTTGCCAAAAGCACTCTGCTTATATAACACACATTGGAGTGGACAAGGGAGCAGTGTCACGTGTACTGGGATCCTTTTGATGGTCTTCTGAAGAATCATAAACCTGAAGACAACAGGATTATGCTAATGAAGTGTTACTGTGGTGGGAGCAATCTAAGTGTCCAGATTAGTTACATCATGCAGAATATGAAAACTAAAGAGTTGACTGAGATGTCCTAAGGCCAGAAAAAAGCAAAAATGGTGAAAAGCAAATTGGTTGAGGTCTTTTCATTGCATTTCCACGTTCCGGGGAGTTTGCAGTAACAGTGTCAGCACCATAAATGTGGCTATGGATCTTTGTTTTCCTGACCAGCCTGACGCGGGAGCCCTACCCCACCCCTTGCCCATGGGCCCAGGAGATCTGTTTAATCTCCATGCTGACTCTTGTCTGATCTGCACTGTAAGTTTAAACAGTCCTGTTCCTGTCTCCTGGATGGGCCCTGGCTGTATCTGAAGTGCACCCACCTTCAGTCATGTCTCTGGCACTGCCTCCTGGATGAGGAGCAGTCTGACCAACACTGCAGCCCTTTCTCCAATTCTGCCTTTGGCCCATCTCCTGCTGCTCCTGCGTGAGGGAGTTCCTGAATGGACCTGCAACTACAATCCTCAACCTGCCTTTCTGAGACTGCCAGGAGACCTTATCAGAACCCTGCCCTGCTGCTCAGATGCACCTGGGCTGGGGAAGGCACTGCCTGGGCTGTGGTCACTCTTCACTTGCCCTCTCTCACACCCTTGCTGGCGCTGTGCCTGACACAGATGACACTATTTGAGTAGATGGATTGACCCAGCTCTATCTCATTTAAGCCTATTTGCATGTGAGGGGTGGAAAAAAGGATTGCTCAATAGCCTCCTTCCTGCTATAACCACTGAGCTCCTCAGGCCTCAGTACATTTAATGGTGACTAAGTATTGCACTTCTGATCTTACCCATTGTGCTATACTCTCCTTTTTCCACACAAACTCCTCTGAAAACGCCCTTGACTAGCACAAGTAACTTGTTCATCAATATCCACAGGTATTGATGACAGCTGAGAGTTTTGTTCAGACCCAGCCAGATTTCTCTGCCAGCCCCCAGCTCTGCTGACCAGAACAGAGTGCAAATACAAATGCGCTGCAGAAGCCACATTTGCATTTTTGTTCTGTTTGATGTTCTTGACTGCAGGACACTGGGAGGAAGGAGGGGAAGAGGATGTCTTGTAGGCAGAGCGATAGGGGGTATGAATACTTTTACACACAGTATTCAAAAGTTAAATTTTAAGCATTGACTGCCAGACCATCAGGGATTAATACCACGTCATGGAGGGCAGAGGGAAGTACTGGCCACGCAGAAGAAGGAAGGTTGTTGCTAACAGCAAATACAGTGATGAAGAGAAATAAATGGGCACAGACTTGCATGCAGACAGACACGGTTCAGGAAAACATGATATTATTAGGGAAGTAATGATGCCGCATACCATACACCTTTCAAGGAAGATCATTACTAAGAATGTGTCCTGGCAGTCTGAAATGAGGGAGTGCTAATGGGAGACAGGAGCAGGAGCATGGGGTCACGGTTGTGATTAAATTTCATCAGGCAACATGCTCAGGGGCACAGCTCATGAAATATTTTTCTCTTCACAGAGGACAGTCAGATGTGTGGGTAGGTTTTGAGAGTGCAGTGCAACATCAGAACGAGCGGCAGCACAACACTGTGATGTTGATTTGTGAATTGTGTCATTGTAGACAGCTGACTTTTGCATATAGTTAGATAGTTTCTGGTTATTTAAATGAGAGAGTAAGGAGTGTCACTTGAGTGAAAGGACTGGTTAAAGATGGAATTTTCCCTGTAAAAGATGGGAAATTTGCTATTTGTAGAACAGCAGTCAGGGATTGCTGTTTCAATGTGCAGTACATACAAAGTCACACGAGAGCTGTTATACATAGCACACTCAGTATGTCTCCTTCACACTGCGCAGAAGAAGAATTTGATGAGATGAAGATCACTTCCAAGCGGGTTTGAACTTAACAAATACAAGCCTTTTGGCACACAAGTCTTAAATATTATTTTTCTCTTCTTATCCAAGGCATTCCAGTGAAACTCACATCAGTCACGAAAAAGGATTGGTTCCTGGTGGAACTAGTTCGGCTGAAACTTCAGTTCACTTCTTTGGTTATTCCCAGCTAAATGATCAGATTGTACCTGCAAATTTCTGCCATCTAAAAGTTAATAAGGACTAAAGACAGTCTGCCTAGCTCAGCAACTTGTCTCTTCTCAATGGTCAAAAATGGGTTCCTAACAGGAATCACTGCAAGGAAATACACCAGGGTGCTGTCAGGTGCCAGCTGCTTCTAGCCCAGAGACTTCCCGAGTCAGACATGGTTTCTACACATCTAATCCACCTGTCTAATCTAGTATTGTAATCCAGCTTTATAACTGTGGTAGAGAAAGCCAGACATCTCCACAGAATGATTTATCCACTCTGAGTATGTGTGTCCAGGGCAGATTACACAAACTACTCTTGGATTCCACTTTTCCTCCTTTCAAATGTTCTGTTACTTAAGGCTGCATTTTACTGTCACATTGCATCTTAAAGGGCAGCAAATTCATTGAGGATAGCAGGGGAATCAAAGGCAGAAATGAGTTTGACAACATGAGGAGACACAAAATCCAGGATTAACAAACCCAACACAATTTCCCATTTTAATCAATACATATAATTTTAAAACTACACACATTTTTGGGTTAATTTGGCTCAAGATAGCCACATGAAACAATTATCTTTCACATTCCTACAGGCAGGTCAGTTGAATTGTCAAAGTCACCGAGTGACGTTTACACTGAGCAATAGGATCTGAGTTTTCTATCTCAGACAGTGCTCAGAACACCAGCGTTTGCCTCCTCCCATCCTCCAAATTTACCTTTGGTTTTGAGAGCTTGTACATGCAAAGCAGATAAGGGGACAAAAAAACCTGGGAAACCCTAATAGTTACCCTAAAAGTAACCCTATATTATTATTAGCTGAACCCTAATGGTTCAGCTGTCAGGAAAGCAGCAGCAGAAGAAAATATAGTTATGCTTGTTTGTTTGATTAAACATACAGTGTACATAAAATATGCAAATTCTGTGCAGGCCTTAGGCTCTCAGCAAATTACTAATGCAGGCCTCAGTATGGTGAGGTTTGGGCTTCCTCACTGTTGATTGTTTCCTTGATAGAGCTATGAATATAGAGCATTATTCTGATGAATATGATAATCTGGAATTGCAGAAGTGTGCATGAATGCAAACTGATACCACTACTCTTTTGCATGACGTCATGTGAGCAGAGGGGGGAAAAATTAAATAAGTTTTGTCTTTTCCTGGGTATTGAGAATCCAGTATTTGAATACTGCCTCTCACAGGATTATTCTGGACAGAATAATCTGCTGGATAAACACATCGTGGGATGGGTGAGCAACTGGCTCATGGGTTGGGCACAAAGGGATGATTGCAATGAGTGGGGTGACATCAGATTGGCCACCGGTCACTAGAGGGGTTCTGCAGGGCTTCATCCTTGGCCCTGTCCTCTTCCACGTCTCTGACCCGGATGAGAACTGGAAGGGACACTGAACAAGGTCACGGATAACACAGAACTGGGAGGAGCTGTTGACTCCCTCGAATGCAGAGAGGCCCTGAAGAAAGACCTTGACAAATGAGAGGGCTGGGCAACCACCAACCATGTGAACTTCAACAAGGGAAAGTGTCTCTTGTGACTCTTGGGGGTGGTCTTATGTTTTATGATCATGAGTATTTGCATGAAAAGTGAATATCCCTTCTGGCTTTCAAGAACTGCTAAACTCTAACTCAGACTAAGACATTCAGTTCTGCTGACTGTACTTCCAGAATGATGGAGAATAACTGAAGAATGGAAAAAATATTAATTAGGGAAGGTTTTACTGAGCCTCTGAAGAAAAGACTTTCAGGACAAAGAGTACTGATTTTCAAATATAAGAAACATGCAAAGAACTGAAAAGATAAAAAGGATAAAATTACTCCTGTGGATAACCCGAGCAAGATGTCGTACTTGTTTACTTTACATCCACTGGTCACTAGAGAGAAGCACTGGTCTGTCAGAGCTAAAAGAGTGTGGAACCCCTCTCCCATGATGATTTTGAGATGCTTTCCCCCTGTCCTTTTCTGCTTAAGCAACAGCCACCAGTGGTGGTGGTGGTGGCTGCACCTGGCTTAAGCTGGACTCTGGGAAGAGTCTGTAGCTAAGGGCCATAAATGTTGCAGAACAGCTGAGGGCTGGTTGAGCATGCAGGGACTGAAACAGGGCTGGTAAGTGCAAATATGACTGTAATGGAATCATCTCGCTCCATAAACTATGGACAGCCCGGGGCTCATGGATGTCTCCTGCACAGCAGTGGGGTGTGTGCCAGGATCAGCCCTTGAGAAGAGACATGTCTCAAGGTTACTCCTTGAGGCCAAGAGATTCTTTGCTGCAACAGATTCTTGTTCATGGTAACATTGAAATCTTAGCTAAGTAATATATAGGATTGATTGTGGACATATAATTCTTTAGACATAAAGAGCTGGACAAGTCTGGGACTGAGTCTGGATCCAGCTAAACCTAAACTCCTGACTGAGAAGGAGTTTAGAAAGCAAGAATGTCCTTTCTGAACCTCGTGACTCAATGGCAGGGTCTCCATGACCATTTTGTCTCACCCTGTCCTCTGCACAGTAAATAATCCAGCGTACCTTGCCATTACACCTTGTTAAGACACTGTCACAGTTATTATTAAACCCTGGTAAATCACTGTTTTATATCAATAAATGCTTCTCTCTTGGGAGTGAAGTGCATCACTCCATCCATGACAGCATCCAACACGGTTTCTGAACGCTTGTTGTTAAATATTACATTCATATCACAGCTTGATACGAAGGCACAAACAAATTAATTCAGTTAAATATATAACAATTTTTTCCAAGCAACTAAACCATCCACAGCTTGAAAGACCGATTCTGCATTTTCAGCATGGTGCTAAAACATGCACACTAAAATTTTTTTCTTACTCTGGGTGGGACTCCGTTCAAAGTCAAAGAATGGGATCAGCTGGTTTAGATACTCAAACCTCTTAACAAAAAACCCAGCAAAGTCCATAAAATGTGAAAATGTTTTAATGTGAGAATAAAGTAATAAACCAAAAGCCTTTCACTGTTCTTTTCCATCATGGCTTTTAAATAACAAGAATTCTGCAGCTATATAAAAACATAGGAAAGGAAGGGTCATGAGCGTTCCTTCTTTTATCCCAGTGGAAACCAAGAGTAACCCCACTGACACCTGAGGAATTACAATGATGTAAAACTGGTGTATATGAGGGAGAAAAAAGCCATCCAGAGGAGTATACTTCATTGGTTTCAATAAATTCTCTTCCTTTTTAACACCAGCTGCATAAAACCTCCAATAAAATTTTATGTGCTAAGTCTGGTGCTGAAATGACCAGACGCTTTCCAATAACATAAAACTGCAGTAAGCAATTAGAATATTTCTGCTTGAATATGTTGTTCCAATTTGTTTAGTGTCTCATCACGGAGTAATTCTCCCACATCATCCACTATCTCCAGTTTTATCAGCGTGATTTTCTCCAAGATACAGAGGAAGATTATATTGAAATTTGCATTTATATCTACATCTTTCTATTTATTTTCCCAGATGTTATATTTCACCTGAAGTTTTGCTGTTGCCTTGTTAGCAATCATATTTAAAATGCTTATATTTTATACTACCTTATTCCTACCATGAGAGTATCAAACCATCTCCAGCACAAATAGTATGAAGTCATGGAGATTTACAGATTTAAATACTAGAGTGCACATTAATTAGTATTACAGTCTTGTGTGAGTTCACCTAGTTTTTATCTTACTGTTGTATTTTGAATTTGTGTAGTACCGTATTAAATTTTTACTATTAAACTCCAGACTTTCAAAGTAATTTGGCCAGGATTTAGATGATGTCGAAAAGTTCTTTAAACATATGTTATTGCTATTAAATCCTCACATTTTCCCCTTCAGTTAATGAATATATACATTTTAGTGAAATCGTGCAAATGTGAAATCTATGGTCACCCATTTAGAGGCTGAGCTATTCCTTCTGCTACTGTGAATAATCCATTAAAAAGGTCAGGACTGACTTTCTTCCTACAACTACCATGGCTATTACAGTGAGCAGAAACAAGTATTTGAAATGTTTCACTATTGATTAGCACGAGCTGCTTGTTCAGGCTCCCGCATGTGAGCCAAGATTTTAAATGCCTGTGACATGCAAGCCTGTAACAGCCACTGCCAGGTGAGGATCCAGCAGAGAGATAAGACATTTCAGTGATGAACTTTGGAAACAGTCCTTGCATGGTGAAGACATCAGATTAGAGACTGTGGATGGGGAATAATTTTTCAGTCTGCTGATCAAATTTAGCTAAATTAAAAGTTGTTGAACTGAAACATCATTTAGGTACTTAGGCTAACCAAAAGTCTTATGTGGAATCGTACAAATGGGATTTTTTTAGCTTCTTCCATCACATGCAAACTCTTAAACAAAGTTTGTTTTCCTCCACCCTTTAAGATATAAGTACATGTCAAAATGTAATCCATCTT
Source organism: Mohoua ochrocephala (assembly GCA_013398855.1). Taxonomy (NCBI): domain Eukaryota; kingdom Metazoa; phylum Chordata; class Aves; order Passeriformes; family Acanthizidae; genus Mohoua; species Mohoua ochrocephala. The sequence goes on from VZTA01003884.1 coordinate 16,946, forward strand.
CTCAAAGTGGAATTGCGAAAAATGTCACATGTGCACTGTCCACAGAGCTTGTTTGCTTTGGCTTGAGCATCCCTGTTTAGTCTTTGCTGCATGGACATTTTGGTGCAGCAGGCTGTAAACCTGATTTTGTGATTCCCTCTATCCTCTCTGCAGTGCTGTGTCCAGGGAAGAACTGGCTCCCTTTAAAGATTGTGAAGCAGAGGATTTTCATGAATCAGAACGAGAATATTTTAAATGCAGGTACAACACTACTTCTACATCAAAGTGGAACCAATTATCCAAAGTTGGACAAGAAATGTCTGAGTTCAAATTCAAAACCTGTAAGCTGTGAATTTTTTGAGTCCTTTTCCAGTGCTAAATCTTCAAGGTGAAGACTGTTTGCCTGCCTATCAAACGGGAACTTCCCCTGTTCCAACATTTTGCAGCACACAGTAACATGAAACATGTTGTAAAAATGCACAGCAACATTTGCCCAGTCACTGAATTCCATCAGCTGTGCTGAAATCCACGATTTGCATTTATGTATTTGCATATATATGCGTCTACTGTATTTACATTTGTAAATACTACATGCATGCATGCAGAGTGTAACTAACGAACATTTTATAGAGGAAAATTGAGGCACAGAGTAGTTAAATTGGCTAAGGAGACTGTCAGCATCTGTATGAAAAGCATGAGCTGAATTAAGAACCCCTGCACCTTTACTTGAACCAATGCTGCCTTCTGCCAAATAAAGAACTTGATTTCTAGCAAAAATTCACTCAGCTCAACAACTTAAATCCCACCTTCCACTCTTTTTTTGTGCTTGTATTGTTTCAACTCAACTTAAAAGTATCTCTCTAAAAATGTCTCTCTAGAGCCTAAGTTTTTCAAAAGAACCAGGAACATATGAGTCTCTGAAAACATCAATTAATGTCACCCAAATTCTCTTTCCAACTGAAAGAAGAAATGCAAATAAAAATCATACCCAATGTGTGGAGTGGATCCAACACACTAATTACAGTTACAGGAGAGACTGTGGTTAGACCATCGAAAATGCACACGTACTTAGTTGTTTCTAAAATAGACACCAGACAGCAAGATATTAATAGTTATAATAAACTTGATTTTAAACACCCTGTAACTTCATGTGGCAGATGTGTATATGGTGTCCCTCCAGACACAGACTTCTCTTCCTCAGAATGCTCTGCAGTCATTACTGGTTTTACCTGGTGAACTTTTCTCATTATGGATGTGATTGCCATTTTCTGGCCATTCTTTTTAGTTGGTTGGCTGGTTCCTCATCACTGTTCTCATCTTTTCCTCTTTCTTGGGTGAAACCTTACATGATAATTTTTGATCTTTTAATTTATTATGAAGATGGCTAGTTTTCATTTTCATAGTTCTGCGTACTTTCACTTACCACATAATCAATAACTAACTTAAACAGTCCTATATATCAGTTAAATTTTGTTATCTTAGTTATGCAGAAAAGGTGACCTGAGATGAAGACAGGTCAAATGAACCGGTCTGAGTGATTTCTGTGTCTTTGCATTGAGGTCAGAATAAATCCTGTGTTGCTCAGACGGAATATTTTACGATGACCTTCCTGAGAGCTGCCTCAGGAGGGAAATGGGAGACAGAGAAGGGAATTCTCAGGCCGTAGGAAAGCTGGTCTGGGCATTGTACAATCACACTGCTGCTTTTGCTGATCACAGCTACTGGAACAGCATTGGAGCCAACCTTTCAATATCGAACCTCCACAAACCTGGGGCTGGGAGGGGCACTGTGCTACACATACTCACAGATCAATTGATGATTAGCTAAGTACCTCAAATTAACATGGGAGGAAAACATTCTGCATATAAATATTTCATATAGATATAAAGCTATGATTTGTATGCCATGTATCTTTGTGACAGTGGCATTAATGAGGACATCTTTTAAGAGAAAAAGAAAGCAGCAAGGCTTGTAGTAATTTTTTCGCAATAACATCAAATTCTATTCCTACTGACTTGCAGTCAAATAGATTTTGTTAGAAATCATGTTCTCTGGGCAAACTCTTAACCCCATCCTGAAGAGGGTGATTACTAATTTCTATTTTTTCTTCTGTTCACGCAGAAGTAGAAGTGGTGGGGAGCTCTCTATAAATAACGTTATCAAGGAGGCACTTGGAGTTATGGCACTTCTGGAAAAGGAATATTCCGTCCAATTTACACATTTGTCTAAATGGCTTCTCTTGATGACGTGTAGGAATTAATACTTGAGAGACAGATGTCCAGAGAAGGGCTGTTCAACTGCTTCCCCAAATGAGGGCTGTAGTTCTAATTCTTGCTGCTTTCAAATATGTATCTATATATTACAGCAAACATCAGAGGTCATGTTCACATGTGCACTGCCATCAAGAGCATTTCCAAACTGCAGCTGGTTAATCTGGTGACATCAGCTAGTCATTCTCAATTTCAATTTTGATTTCTCAAATACTATGTAAATGTAAAGTAAAGCAATCAAAACAAACTTCTACTCATGGGAACCACCAAAAAAAATTACATTTTAGACTAGAGAAGTTTTTACAAAACAAGTTCTAATCCTTCAGTTATCAAATATGTGGCGAGATTTTAAATATTCACAAATATCTATGCTTTATACATACAAGCTTGCAGGTGCTGCAACATTTTCCAGCCAGAAATGATATAGCACCCATCAGGTGAAATTTTTTAATTGTAGATGAGTGATAAGGATGGACTCAAGTTCAAAAACATGGAAAGACTGTAAACAGTAGGAAAAGAAATTGGTCAGCCAAGCAGCCCCTTTGCAAATGTAATCTTGGTTAAACAGAAGGCAGGAGCTGTGTGAAGAAGCTATTACTGATCAAAGAAATTACCCTGAATTTATGAGGAAGCAGTGAGAGCATGAATTGATGCAAGACACTTACGTAAAACCATATTCTGGGGGAAACGGAAAGATTTCATGGACGATTAATGCCTATGCAGCAGAAGAGGGGAAAGCATAACTTCATTTAATGTAAACATGATTATGATCCTGATTCTGCATGAAATTCAAGTTCATTCTCATCTGTTTTGGGACACTTGAAGTGTTTCAAATTCAACACATTCTTAAGTACGATGCTGAACTGTGGAAATGTGTCATTATGTCTGATGAATACTAACAAGGATATGTGATAAGATAAATATTAAAATACATTTAAAATATATATCAGAATTAAGTTTTAAACACTTTGTTACAAAAAGGAAGTTCTGTGGAGAATGATGAAGAATCATAACATGAAGCTGTGTTATGCAAAGAAACCAACAGGAGACCAGAATGCTTTATTTACCAATTTATAACCACATAATTCCGTATGAATGTTTTTGGAATGGGTATACAAATACTGTCAGTAGTTTTTGTGCCCTATATATAGGGATATACAGGCCATAGGCTGTAATTTTAAAATTTACTTTGATTACTTATGTGTTACCAACACTTGTGCTTCACCCTTGTGCCACTGTTGAACTCAATGAGGAAACACTGGGTGTATCTAAAATGCATTCCTGAATACAATGAAACCTGGCTATAAATACTATCAAGATATAGAGAATCTGCTGTTTACCTTGGTAGCTTGTCCAAAGATTAAACATTTTCACTTTTAATTTGAATATAGTTCCCATTTAAATTCTCATTTTAATTAAAAGATACAGTGAGATAGTAAAGTTTTTAATAACAAAGGTGCTTAATATACCAAAACTATTAGCAAGCAAAACCGATTGACCAAAAGAACAACATTTTTCACAATAGGAACTATCATCAACAGGCTTTCTCTTGAAAAATTAATCTTAATTTCAAATGTAGTTCAAGGTCCCACCTACTTCTGCTCTATTGCTGTTCACTTGTTACTTGAGGACTCCAGTGGATCTGCAGAACCATTGAGATTTCTGAAAAAGTATCTACACTGGTGCTGTGTGCACTGCTGTTGCATAGGAAATGGGAGAGGAATTGAAATGGGGTAGAAGCGCCTTCTAAACACCTGCCAAGAAGTTTTGTGTAAGGAAATGGAAAAGCACATTAATTCCTCCGTCCAACTCTCTAAGCAGGACAGGTTTGGACCTGTGTTATAGGTTAAAAATACCACTTGGACCAGAAAATTTTTCTGACAAAAAGCTTGCCTCACACTCCCAGCAGAAGGTCACATATCGTGCACAAAGGCAATTTCCAAAGGAACCCTCGTGCATGCAGAACACACACTACTGTCAAGTGAAATGCAAAGTATCAAAAGATACATTTCTGACAGAGAAATATCCAAGCTTCCCAGTGCTCAAACAGACAATTTCACCAAGTGCATGGCTCCAACAGGCAAGTTAGGTGTGACACCTGTGAGCCACATTCACGTGACCCCGTATCTGGCATTCAGTCCCTTTGTGTAATCTGGTGAAAGTGGCAAATACAGAGATTTCAGAGCAGTTTAGCACGTCCATGTTGTCCCCTCCAACTGGTCTTGGGTTAGCACAGGATTGGGGATTGGAATGTCTCTGCTCCCTTTGAACAGAGTAAGCTTCCTCAGTGTAGCTGATAGTGATAATCCTTCAGGAAGCAGAGAGTTTTAGGAACTTGGGAAATTGGCTCCAGGCCACAAAAAAAATCTCATTCTCAGCTAAATTCCACAGTGTGTGAGTAGAAAGAGAAGATATTCCACAATTCAGTTAAGGCTTCTTCTTAGATAAAGGCAAACATGTAGGCTTAGCCAGACAGACCTTACACAGCCTTGGGCCAGCCTCAGTAAACCTACACCTATTGTAACGACTGACACACAAAACCCAAGAGGAGAAAGGGGAAGATGCTTACTTTTGTCTTTCCATGTCTGTACTGCTTGGTATTTCATCTCTGTTAACAGCCCACAGAAGGTAAAGCCAACAAAAATGGGGACTGTTGATCATCTGCCCAGGAGCAAAGTGGTTGCCTCATACATTCTGGCCAGGAATGTTTTCACTGACTGGGAAGGCAGGTGCTGTGTTGCCACTGTGACCCAAAACTCCCAACAGAAACACTGATGACTCAGAAACTGAGGGCAAAAGGGGCTTTGAGAATGTAAATTTTGAGGAACAATATGCAGATTAATCCCTGGGAGATATCAGGGGTATTATTATTATTATTATTATTATTATTATTATTA
>VZTA01003887.1:1592-18990 GCA_013398855.1 Mohoua ochrocephala
CCGCCTCGCCTCGCCCCGCACCGGCCCTGCCGAGCCCGGCCCTGCGGGACGCGGCCCCGCCGCCGAGGGGCAGCCGGAAGGCGGCGAAGCCTCTGCGCCCCGGCGTGTTCCAGGAGGGTTTCCACCTCGCGCCGGCCGCTGCGGGGACCTGTGACACACGGGAACTTCCAGGGGCAGGAGGCAGAGGCCGCGAGTGCGGCGATGTCTCGGGCAGCGGTGCGGGTTGTACAGGTTCCCAGCAGGAAGCCGAAATCCCACCAAGAAACTTTTCTCTAGCAGATTAATTTGTTGCAGAGGATTTCACGGTCTAATAGCTATGATATTATTATTACATTTTACTCCAGCAGCATTTTTTGCTGATAGATATGTTTTGTTTCAGTAGCATGTATTTCAGTAGAAATATGGGTTCCTCGTAGCCCAATGGAGGGTAAATATGACTGAACACTATTGCTTAATTAGAGTTTTGCTGCAAGTAATGAATGGATGCCAAGGCCAATAGTTTTTACTCTCTCAGCCTGTTCGAAAATTTTAAGTAGCAGCTGCTGGAGGCCATTAGCTTTTCTCTGCAATCATCAGCAGAAGTGGCTTTCCCCACACCATCCAGCCATGTGTGTCCATGCAGATCCATGCCGCCTCTGAATGCAAGGGGATACTCAGGTCTCCACTCGGGCTTGCCATTTACCATTCTGGCTGGAACAGCTGACAAAAGTGCTGAGTTTGATGTGGACCACAAGTATTACTGATACAGATTATTGATACAGTCTACGCAATATGGCTAATGTCAGTGCACTGTCTCAGCTCAGGGACCAGTGAATACCTGCGAGATGGGACACACCTCTTGGTGCCTGGGTCTGGCATCGTGTCAATGCCATTGAAATTTCAGGCTCCTTAATTTGGTTTCTTCCTTAAACTTCTCCTTCAGGAGGCCACGGCATGCACCAATGCCCAGTCTGGGTCCTCTAGCTGGACTTGTGCACAAGGTCTTCATTGGCAATGACCCAGGCAACACCACTGATAAATAATCTCATGTCTCTTAAAAGTTGTGCTGGACCCTGGACAATGATTTGAAATTGTTTCCCATAGAAAAAGACATGACGTGCATAAACCACTGTGTCGTGATTAGAAGAGGAATCTATGTTGTTACCTAATTAAAAAGGAGCAGACTGATTATTTGCTACAGGAAAATGAAACCAGCACATGCAATTAATTTCCAGGAAATAAATTACACATTGGGATGCTTTAAAACATTCATCAATGCAGCCTGCCATTCCTCAGAAAAGCTGGGCAGATTTGCCAGTGTGGCCGCCTACAATGTATTTAAGGCTTCTCAGAATTTCATATGTGTCTAATGGGGTCATTAGAGAAATAATAATGGAAAGAGCATTTTAGAGACTTCCTGTGTGTGAGACGGGCTGGCTAGAGGCCGAGTCTCTGTGTCCATGCTCCAGGATGGCTTTCCACCACCACCCCCCCATGCTTTTTATTGCTCCCATCCTCTTGTCTTGATGTCACCAACATTTTCAGAATGGTTCCATCAATAACAGAATTGGAGAAAAATATATTATTGTCATCCTTTACTTGTGTAAAGCATCTTTCATCCTTCCCTCCTGCCCATGCCTGGTTTTACAAAAAGGATATTCTCAGGGTAGAGGAGATCTTTGTGTTATACTCTGGGTTTTAATGTATGGGCTGTGTGCCCAGAGAGTTGAATGGCTGATAAATGTGACAAAATAAATAAAACAAATAATAAATCGGAGGTGCTCCATATGCTTCCCAGAGGTGAGTGGATACTATTATTCCTGTTTTGGTAAATGGGACAGCTGCCAATGTTTTCACACTTGGATGCTGCATTCAGGCCCCTTGGTAGGGATCAAGGTGCCTTGCTTAAAATGCTTGCACTGGAAAGAGGCGGCCCCAGACACTTCGGTGAGATCCCAGTGAGAGTCAGGAGCTGTTAGGAGGCCAGAGCAGCCTTTCTAATTTTGCTCCACGAGAAGCAATGTGCAGCAAATGATGGGCAGCATCTTCTTTTTGCAGAAGGGCCTGTTTCTGGGAGTTTTGATCCACTGTCTCTTGAGCCCACTTACAGGCAAGAGGTTAACATAGGGAGGATAAGTATGGGAGGCATCAGCTCTGGCAGACACCACCTCCGCCCTCCTCACGTACAGAAAGAGGAAGAAAAAACACATGACTCAGTCTGCTAAGAGTGGCGAACTGGTTCCTCTTGGTTGCTTACATCCAAGCTACCAACTGGGAAATTAGATGGGGAGATGTCCAGGCATCTTGGCGCAGACCTGCAGGCCTGTTCATTGTAGAAGGATTCAGGTGTCAGGCTGCAGGTCGGTCTCACAGCAGACATTCTAACACTGGTTATCTAAAGCACAGTGTGGGCCCATTTGCCCTTAGCTACTCCCTCAACAAGGACGAAAAAAGTATAGCTATTCATGTGCCTCCTCTTCACCTCTCTGTACAAGCCATCGCTCAGTGCAGAGGGGGTGGAGGAAGGAAGAAAAAGAGTGGCTAAAGCTGCATCAATACTTGATCTGCCTGTGTGGCAGCCTGATATAAAATCATATCAGCAAATTTTATTTTTTTTCATGTTGTTAGGTCAGGGATTTTTTTAAAAATGGCAGAGATAGTGAGAGGGCAAATGCAAGCAGGAAGGCATTATGTGGACTGCAGCCAAACAGCTTGAACTCAGCACATCGGCCATTGTGCACAAGCATGTGAGAGACAGACAATATAAATGCTGATGTGGACAGAGAGGATCAGGGAGCCAGAAACCTGCCAGAGAAACATTCCTTTGTGTTTTCCATCTCTCAGGAAGTAAACAGTTACCTAAACCCATTTTCATGCCCACCTACTCGGTCAATAGCTGCACTGTGCCTCCTGCTCCACTTACAGCTCCTTAATGGTGCAGAGGAGCTTTGATTGCCGTGGCGTGGGCCCCGTCCCTCTGGCAAACCATTACTTAAATCCAATACATCGAAGGTTCCTACTGCTCTCTCAGTGATGGGGAGCTGCTCATCAGCTGAGTACCCTCTGATTGCTTGTCACAGCCAGACTTCCTAGTTCTTTTTCCTGGACGGAGATATTAAATAAATCTCAAGCGATGTAATCACCATAACTCAGTTGAGGAAGCTTGTGGGCAGATGCAGCCAGGGGCTGGAGGGAGCTCTGTCATATTTTTGGGGGTCTTTTTTTCTTTCTGGGCAGTTGCAAAGTGCTGATGCAAAGGATGTTGCTGCTGGAAAGCTGGGCTGAGCAGGTGGGGGTTACGCATCTCCTAAACATTCAGAAATAATCTATATATTAATTGGAATGATCTTCTCAGAGGAGACCGCAAATAATTTCTGGAGTCTTGTGCCTTGGTGTATCTTCTGTCTTGGACTGGAGCAAAAGTCATCACACTCTGCACAGAGGGAGTTCCTGTGCTATTGCTTTCTCCCCAAACAGGGACTGAACTTCCTCTTGCTCTCTTCCTGCAAAAATCATGGTCTATCTCTGAGTTGATACAGAGCAAATTTTTCTACTTCCATGGCAGCTTGCTCTCTACAAAGGGGAGAAAAGGATTGGTTCTTTTTTGAAAAATCAGTCATGTCCAGCAACAGGACCCCAAGCAAAGCAAAGTACAACTGCACATCTTTTTCCCTGGGTTCAGGAAGAAATCCAGGTCTTTGTTTTATTGAGCTTTCTCTACGAGCAGGCTTGAGGCCAGTCAATGTGCAGGAGAATGTGGGTAAGAATATTGGTGATGAGGACAGCCCCCACCTTTCCTCCTTTAGGCTCTGGATTTAAAATTCAAACTTGCAATGCCACAACACTTCTCTTCAGGACTAGACAACCTCAAATATGGAGCTTTCCTGGTAACAAGTCCTACACTACCTCCTACAAAAGGAATTCCTTGTCCCCTTGGATGACTAGTCAGAACTGTGACTGGAATAGAGCAGCTGCAATAGATGGTGTGTTTCAGGATATCTTCAGAAGGCATTCAGCCAAATGCTGAGTGGTTTTAACTATCCAGGAATGTAGTAATTGTCATGAAATCCCATGCCTAAAAGGACCTGGAAATCAGACATTAAAAAAAAGGAAAGAAAGTACATAATCAAAGGTCCCTTGGATATTTCCACTACTCTCCTAAGTCAAGTAAAATTTGTTTCAAGTCTTTAAATGCATTCTCAGATGTGTGTTATTTTAGCGACACACAACAGTCCTAGAGCTAGCTTTCACTTGTCTGACAGGGGATTTAGAGAAAAAACAATGCTGTTAAATGAGCCCATTAGGGGCTGATCCTGAGACATATTCCCTGCTCTCCAAATCCAGGTGAACGGAAAAGATCTAGCATGTCACGTGGCATTTGCTTAGTCACTGGGATTCATCAGACACAGTAACACTGAGGATGTTTCCCCTAGGACCATCATCTGGCACAACACTGCCATACTCAAAAAAAAGCAACAGTTTTGTATGGGAAGATTGAATGTCTGTCCTCGGGAGGACCCGTATCTGGCATAAAGGGGTCATGCATGGATATGCCACACCAGGATGTCCATGAGATTGATCCTATGAATACTGTGAATCTTGCACTGAGCTGAGATCCTTCTTGAGCCACAATTCTCCTTCAGTATAATAAACATCTTGGACATTTGAGACTGCTTCTCCAAATTCTTACCAATATGTATCTTGGGATTTAACATCTTAGGCTGCCCAGCTAACCTCCCCATCTACAGCAGCTTGCTTCTGGATCAGCAGGCAGATATACACATGCTGAATAAGTACAGTGCAGGTAGTGAAGTTGCTTACAAGTCAGATAACCTTCTTAAGTTTCATCAGTAGTAGGTGAGTTTCTATGTTGGCAGAGGCCAAGACACAGACATGAGAAGAAGACCTTTTTAGATGTCTCCTAAGCGATCTTCATTGCATATAATGGGTCTTGAGAAGAGCGGGGACACTGGAGATCAGAGAAAGGCACAGTGAAATACATTGCAGGAGGAAATCCTAGTGTCTCCCTGTGCTGAAGAACTACCCACCATATGCACCAGCTCCACATCATTTTCACAGAAGAAGACAATAGGCTTCCACATCTGCCTGGAAATGTCAGGTACAAAACACTGGGCTGACCCACAGCCTGTTGAGATCCTGTGCTGTCTTTCTCTCTTGCGCTGAATATGCTCCAACACACATCAGAAACACAGGAAAGCTCCCAGCTGTTGCTAATAAGTGCACAAAGGTTCCACTGGCAGGTTATCACTCTCCTTGGTGGCCCCTCCTCGCGCCTTTGCACAAGGGACAAGTGCAGTGTCTGTCAATGAATGAACTGAAGGCTCCCTCGGGAAGAGAGGAGTGTGGATTTAAAGGCAGGGCTGTTGGAGGTGGCACGGTGCAGACAATGAAAGAAGAGGGAAATAGAAGAGTGGTGAGTGGGAAAAGTTAGTGGATTTACACCCGTGGAAACAGGAATTGATTTCTGACCATTGCATTTCTAAGAAGCATCTCCCAATAGTACATCAGAATGGAAACTGTTCTGAAAAGGAGGTCTTGACCTTGCATGTAGCCCAGACACACTATTTGAAAAGGAGCTTAAACATCACACTGACACTCTCCCAGCGCCTCAGGAGCGCATGAAGTGAGAGACTGCTACATCCAAGTGATGGCCCAGATCTACTGCTTCCTAATGCACTTTACGTTAATTAAAGGGAGTTTTCAACACCATACACATTTTCTTGCCAAGATAATTAATTGATTTAGAAGCTTATGTAGTTAAAGAGTTTTGTAATTACATTTTATTGTGGGGGAGCATTTTAGGGATGGATGCTGCCACAAGCTGAACACCTCCATAAAGGTGGTGAGTGCCTGGGTTTCCCTGTGGGATGAATCCTCAGTGCTGATGAGCTGGAAATCTCCTCTGGTCTTTGGGGTCATGCAGCTCCTAATGACTTGGCCCCAGTAGACTGAAATAGTCAGTCTCACAGACCCTAAAAGGAAACCCTCAAAAGCACTGGCCTCTGAGTCATGTAGGCAGCACGTCCATGCTGCTAAAGGGGCTTTTCCTTCCTAACAGGCTTGGGCTCTCTCTCGCAATGTTTTTTAACCCTCAGGTCATAATGCAGATGACTGTGGTGATGGGCTAATACCAGCCCTTTCCATCCTAAGACTAGTGTGGTCTCTCTGGATCTTCCTCCCAGGCAAATGTTTGCTCTCATTCAAGAAGAGGGGGAAAGCTGTCAACCCCAGGAAACACTTATTTCCCTGCATCATCCCCAAACTCACAACCCTGCCTTCCTGACCTGCCCTGTAAGCATGTGAATAAATTCCTAGTCCTGAAAGCACTTAAGTTAGATGGGAAGAGCTACAACTCCTTTGATTTGTATTGGGCAACTGAGGCACAGGCAGGAGAATTCCTCCTTCAAGCCAGCAGCGAAGCGCTGCATAGGTAACTCTTTTACCTCATGGCACGGTTCTCTTTGAGAGCAATTTGCACATCCTTGTGTGACGTGCAAATAAGAACACATGCGATGTATCTCTATCTTTCTTCCCTTTTTTATGACTGAATAATCGCACAATCGTTCTTCCATGGAAGTTTGACTGCTGCTGTTTATTGCCCCCTAGAAACGGGATGACAACAGCCCACGGCTCCTCCACAGCAACTTGCAAAGGTCTCCTAAGCAGAGAATTATGCCCGTTGGAGGCAATAAACAGCAGGAGCAGCAGAGTGACTAAGCACCAAAGATCCTGCATTTGTGTAGAAACTAGCAATGAAAAGGAGGCAAGGATGCCCTGGAGGATAGTGCCTTAGGAAAAAGGTTTCCAGCATTTTCTGAAAATGAAGGTTTCCATGCATAAAACACAGGCCAAATTTGAACCTCATTCCACTGCTGAACCTGCGTGATCCTGGGTATGACTTCCATGCTAAGCATCAAGACTTAATGAAAAACTGGAAAATCACAGGAGAAGTGGCCCAGAGTACACTGAGATATATTCTCCTGCTCTCCCTGAAGTTGTTTGGATGTGTGGTACCAGGAGAACTCGCAGACAGAGACGGAGTCTTTTCTATCTGAAGCCATCATGTGTTGGGACTCTGCTGCCGAGCTCACCCCTGACTGGCTCCGATGCCCTTTGGGGACCCCTCATTTAGGCAGAAAAGGATCAAAACCTCGAGGGATCTCAGCACAGGATACTGCCCACATGGTCTCTTTTCTCTGAGGCAGAGCTGCACCTGCAGTAGCACTGGCGCCATGTGATCCCGTAAAATCACTGTCCCAATGAAATCCTGTACAAGGGAATCCTGATGTACAAGGGGAAAAAAAATTAATCTCCTTTTGTTCTCTTCCCTGACCACCTCCTTCCTACATTTTTCTTCTTGATTCATTTTTATGTTCAGTGGTATAAATTTTCCAGGTCAGTGCTAAGTCCCTTGCTTGTGTGATCTTTACATACCAGCAGACATATGCAGAAAGATGAGAGGAGACCAAGTGCAAATCAATCCATCCTGCTGACACTTTTATTTATCTATTTTCTTTCCCCATCTGCCACTGCTCAGCTGCCTCTGTGTGTGTGTGAAAGAGGCATGGAGAAAGGGGTTGAGATACTGGTAGAGCCACTGAAGAGCTCTCTACTTGCAACTGTAGCTGTCCCCTTTCCCTCCTACTACCCTGCTATCCATTGCTCATGTTCTGCTTTGTGGCAACTAAAAAAAAAAAAAAAGTGTAAAATAAAAATAACACAGGGCTTTGCAGTGCTGATACAAGATGCCAGGGTGGCAGTCAGGAAGCCAAGCCCAGACTCAACATCGGTGGCAAAGCTGCCTTACTGCTGGGTGCATCGAGGGCTCCCAAGGGAAAAGCACCTGTGTCTGCAGCCTGAGCTGAGCTCTGTGGCTGAAATCAAAGACAGATGTACATTACCTGTGGACCAGGCAGAGAGGAGGACTCTAACACACACTGACTATTATATTTCATGGTTGTGACATCCAGCAGCCACACTGAGAGAAGAGACAGGAGTTTGTACTTTTAGGTTTGCATTTAACCAGGCCTTCCCGCTGAAATGTGCAAACCAAGGTTAATCATGGCACACAGAGGAGTTCTTTGCTCACTAGGCTTGGGCCAAGACCCGGATTTTTTCATTTAGTCTGTATCACCTGTAATAATTTCTACACTACTCTGATCCAAGATGGCTCTGAATCATCACCTACAGCAGGGTCCAGTGGCTGTTAAGTTTCCCACATATTAAATCATTCAGACAATTTCCATCTAGAGTATTTAACTTTTTTAGCAATCCTGTCTTCTCTTCTAGGAACTAAGCCTCGAGAACTCATGACCCACCAGGTATTTGCAGAGCGGTATGCATTCAGAATGCACTTCTTTTACAGCAGTGGTGTTATCACATAGGGAGCTTGTTCCTGGAATGAGCATTGCTTAGGAGTCGTCAATACTTTAATCTGATTTATACAAGCTGTGTTCTCCCTCTCTCTCCCTCTTCCCTCAAATAAACGCTAATAAGTTCTCAACCTGGACAAATCCCAGGTAGTGGGATCAGTACCTGGCAATATATCAGCTCTGTTGCTGAAATCGGGGATGAAGCAGGGACAACCGAAAATGTTTTTCCCAATTGTTTTTAATTCAGCTTGCAAATAGCTTGGTGCCTGTCTGACGTATGACCGCCCTATAGGAATACATTTCAATTCTTATACTGCTGTGTGCCAATTAAGTAATTAATGAAAGTGTGGAAAATCTATTAAAAAAAGTTTGTTGCATCCACAGGGAACAATAATACTGCAAGGTGTCATGCCCATGAATAAAACTTGACAGCATCTGCAAATTCAGAGGGAACTACCTGTTTTACTGTTAAGAGATCAGGTTCAGGCACTGATCAGAAGATTTTCGAGACCTGGTCTTTAACTTGTCTGTGGGCTGGAAAGTATTTGCAGGGCACACGGGGGTTAGTCTTCGTCCTCCAGGACTCAGTTGTCACTTTACAACCATTTGATGCATTAGACATCGCAGGACATGAATGTCACTGCTTTTAGCCATAAATTCTGTCAGCATGATATTGTGCCGTGATGCAATCTCAGTCAGCATCTTGATTTGATTTGTGCATTGCTTCACAACTCGCTCCAGGAGGGCTTAGGGTCCAATTCTGCAAACAGCTCTGCAAATTAGAAAAGTCAACCCCACCACTGCTTACACACCTTGGCATCCAGCAGCGCTCTCAGAGCATGGAGCAGCACCCCCCATCCTGGCAAAATTACATGGAAATAGTGGCCATTTCCAAACTTCACCTGACCGGAGAGGCAGTGCTTGATTTCTCTGTGTTACAGTGAATCCAGATGGACAACAGGGAAAGAATCAAGGGACTTGCTGAAAACCCAGCTGCTGCTTCTGAGCTTGGATTTTCCAGGTCAATACATTTAAATTTTTTTTCCACCAAAAGAAAAGAGAAAACCTCACTCTTCCACGCTCAGTCTTAAATCAGGCTCCTGCAAGATAATCTTAAAAGGAATTTCTTGCCTGTTAAAAGAGGAGACCCACTCCCAACCCACACTTATGCCCGGACTGTCTTTGATTCAATAAACTCAGTGTTTGTACTGTCTCTCTATGTGTGCACCCTTGCATGACAAAGAGATCCAATCAGACAACTCTTGCACTTTTCTCCTTTCTGTGGAGCAACTTCTGAATATGGAAGACGGAAAATGTCAAACAGACCATCAGAAATAACTGTTGTTAAAACATATGATCAGCAAGGGAAATGTATTGCCTCAATATATCATCTAGGATCAAAATGTGCATTTTATAGTAGACAGCTATGTGATAATCACATGATCTGTCACCTCAAACATGAGTCTGATCCCTGGTACAGACAAAAGAAAGGATTCAGTGGACAGCCATGCTGAATGGGACAAGTAGTTCCTTTATTCTTGTATCATTAAGCTAATTCTCTTCATCTGTTATTGTTGTCATTCTTATGCCTTGTAATCCTTTTACTGCACATAAATATTCCAAACAACAGTAGTTTCTTGGGTCTCAGAAGTTGAGCTTAGACAACCTTTTGCAATTCTCAAACCAGTTCATGAGGAAACTTTCTGTGGATCCTTCATACACCTTTCTCAGGGTTAGGCAAGAATCAGGATGTTACACAAAACATCAAATGAGAGCCTATAGTTGAATTTAAACATATTTGACTACATGAAAATTTGTTACTTATTGCACAATGTACAACATCTATGTTTATTTATAGCCCCACTGAGGAAAGTACAACTTTGTTCTACTCACCTGTGAAGAACCCTGCATACCTGTGCCACCACAGGAATAAAAAAATATTAATTGCACTACTAGTCCCTTGAGCTATTCATGCCAGTCCTTCTCCCTCACCACCCTGTATTAAGCCTTTTAAAGCCAAAAGTGGTGTAAATCTTTCTAAATGCCAGAGGACCATTTTGCTGAAACATTATCCATCTTAACAGGATGTCAGATTTCTGAATGGGAATGACTTCTTTGGTGGGAACAGGCCTATAACTTATACTGCTTCTTATTTCCTGAAGCACTGGAATTGTGCTGCTCCCTAATGTTATTTTACTAAGATGCGATTTGTCATCATATTGCTGAAAACAAGATAAAATGCCGGCTAATTAAATTCCTTATTTAACTTGATGAGCATCTGCTTTCTGTAGTCACATTCTTTTAAACAGAACCTCTATGGCTGTTTCTCAGGATCTGGCTATTACAATTTTTACTACGATCAAAAAGAGGAACTGCCCTCTCTAAACAAAGCACGTGCGCTCCCGTTGCCTATGACCCTTGCTGTTTATAACAAGAGACGTATGGGCAGATTGCAAGCAGTACCTTGCAAGCACGCTGCCCTGACACTTCAAGAGCACTCCCTGTTGTGGAATAATTGCCATCCCATGGAGCCCAGTGGAAGTCACTGAGACAAGCTGGTAGCAAAATACTGCAGCTGACAGCAAGTGTTTTCTAGATCAGGCTGCTATACAAAATATAGTAAACAAATCACCTTGTGACTTCCCCCTTCTGTAGCAGATGAGACTCCCAACACAAAGGAAAATCGTCTCTGTTGAAGGAGCAGGCTTAACAAGCTTAAGCACACACTTCAAGTTGAGCATGTGCTTAAGAGTGCTGTTTGTCAAGGCCAGATTCTGGCTCACTTTCCAAGAACTGCACTCACAGAGGTTTCTAAGATGAGAGCAACCTTCCTGCATCATTGGTTGAGTGAAGATTGGGGTAGAAGAGAGTCCTCTGCTGAGTCTGCATTCCTAATTTAAGCAGTGGTCTTAACATTGCTCCATCTAAGTCACAGCAGAGGATGACAAACAATTTTATCAGAACCCACTGTAAGCTCAGGGCTTTTAGGAAAGTGTTGAGCATGCCACAGGCCTGGGTCTGTCTCTCGGAAGACCATTTGGTATCAGACCTTGCACCCCACAGAACTCCAGAGGTGCTTTGCCAACTCCTTTTGGTCTGGAGTATGCTTTGAGCTCCTTCAAGGAAAGATGCTGCTCCTGTGAAAGGGCAAAGGACCATTAATATTACACTGGTGTAATATTACACCAGTGACCTCTGATTCTACTGCTTAAAGGGTATCTCCGTGTCTCTGGGTCTCTCATGCACCAGGAGGAGAAAGGGCAGAGAACTGTGGCTAGATTTAACAAATAGGATCTCAAAACTTGGCTTCATATAAATACTAAGGCCACAGGATTAGCTGCTTATTCTGAGCTTGAAAACCAGGCCAATAATTTAAGCTCCAGAATGGAAGTAGGAATGCAACTTTGGTTTGTTTAACCTCATTTCCTAAAGAAATAAAGCTTATGCAGGTAAATTGTCTCTTTGTGCACACAAGCCTTTCCTTCTAACTTCGGACCCTTCTGCCCGTTCAACTGTGTTTCACAAAGATAAAGTTCTGTTGAGCATCTGAACAAAAAATCCCAACCAGTTGTGTAGAGCAGAGGGGTGTGCTCTGCCCTGATCTTAAGCACAGGATGGCAGTGTAGACTGGAGAGTCCACACTGCCAGTGCCCTCACCCCAGCTGGATCACAGCTCACATTGTGTTAAATGCTGGCACCACAGAAGCTTTGGAAACACTGAATCTCAGTGTAGGATGTGGGGTTTTTTTCTCTTTTAAATCTTTGTTCTGAGGGCCATTGAGCTGCCCCCCACACCTGGACTGCATCACACAAAAGATCACGAGTAGACTCAGCTTTGTGGCAGCTCTGTGAGTGAGGCAGTGGCCTGGCAGCGAGGCAGGGGCCATGTGCTGTGCAGACCATTGCTCTGGACTGGAACTGTGGAGAGGAATCCAGCCAAGAAGGACAGAAGGCAGAAAAGAGACCCTGCAATCTGTTGGAGGGGTTGTACTATAAACAAGAGCAGGAAGGCTTCGGCATGCCAGGGAAGAACAAGCTGTGTAGATAAAAGAGGCTGCTTCAAAAGAATGGAGGGTGACTAATTTTTCTTGCACCGGGTGGCCAAAAAGCAGGGAAAAAGAAGTGGTCATCACTGAGCTGGCAGTCAGAGGAAGGGAGCAACCTTCTCGTGCTAGAAAAACTCTCAGAAAAGCCTCTGCAGATGCTCTTTCATCAGAGTTGCAAGGACAGCAGGATTCAGCAAACTCCAAATTTTGTCTTTGGTCCTACAAAGATGCTCAGGGAAAGGGCCTGAGCTGTCAAATGGGCCAGCAGGCCACAGTCCTTGATGTGCCTTAATGGCAGAGGGAAAGTAGAGGGAATTAACAGTAGTCCAAGGAAAGAAATCCAGGGAATGGTAGGGGCTGCAGGATCAGAATCTCCCCAAACCCAAGCACACCCTGGCCCTCCAAGCCCAGGGCTCGAGTTCCCCATTAGGCAGCTTAGACTTCCTTGAGGATCCCAAACCAGAGCAGAGGAAGCACAACCCCACAGCCTACAGAGGACAGGTCCTGTAAAATGTATTCAGGTCAGACCCTAGCAGCCCAAAAGAAAGGCTTTTCCAACTAGAAGAAGCTCTGACAGTCCAGAGGCCTTTCTCTGACGCTCCTGCACCACAATCTTCTCTTAAAAGCTCACCTGTATGTCCTCAGTCCAACCGCTTGACTGGTCTTAGTTGGGTAGGAGCTGATAAGGCTCATGAACGTGGGATTCATTTATTTTAGAAGGTGCAACTTGAAGTTCTCCACAGCTGGTCAAAGACTGGTGCATTTGGGCACTGGTTATGGCGTCTCTGAGCTCGGTGTGGGCTACCAAAACCCTCCCAGAAGCAGGGGCAGGCATCTCAGGACCCTTAGCTTGGGCTGATTTCCAGTTCTCTGTTGGACAGCTTTGCTACACACAGCAGCCCCACACGCGATTCAGCCCCAGCAGAGAATGCAGGCTGGCCACACATCCAGGAGGAAGGAAGCCAGCTCTGTTCATGTGGAGAACCACCAAGGTGAGTTGGCAAGGTGGTGAAATGGGGCAAATACATTCAATATGACAGCAGTAGGACCGCTAAAGAGCAGCTCAAGACCCCTCAAAGGATAATCCATGAGATTCCAGGATGGCTGTGGAATTTTGGGTGACTCATAATTCAATATAAGCTGCTGCTCGTATAAGCTGTACAACACAGGCAGTTCTGCCTTATTTGGAGCCAGCAATCATCCGGCCTGTGCATGAGAGGCTGTTTAGAGCATGATCCAAAGGATGGAAAGATCCTGGTAAGAACAGCCCTGAGAACCCCATTTCCTTATTTTTTTTCACTGATGGGAGCATTTCTTTGGAAGGGGGTGAACCACTTCCTCTGCAGCAGAGCTGGGGTGTGCTATCCCTCCCCAGTCCTCCCAGGATCTTCACCCTGCATCTCTGGCCCCTGACCCAGTATGTGGAGGGTGAGTCCAAGCCACTGCTGGAAGCATGTTCTGACTGAAAGGACACCTGGAGTGCACCAGCAAACTGCTTGCAAGCGGCCTCTCATTTTGTAGGTCTGTTCTCTGCATGGCCGGGCTGTTCCTTGTGTCTCGCTGAACTTGTGCCATATGGAGCAAATGCTTCAACGTCTGTCTGTGTCTGCCTGACCGTGCAACTCAAGAGCTCTCTGCAAACGATGCTCTGCTCTCAACATTTTCGTGAGTTGGGGACAGTCCCTGAATGGGGCTTTTCTCCGCTCTTCCCAAGTTGTTTTTTTCTTTCCCCCACAAGATCCCCCAAAGCACAAGGAGCCATCGCCAGAGACCTGGAACTGGATAGCTGCTGGCAAGGAGAAGGTGGCTGGAAACAGTTGCGGGGTTATATTCTGCATGTTCCCTCTCTCTCTTGTGCATATGTGACACTGGGATCTGGTTTAGCCTGGGCAGTTAAAAGTGTGGCAAGAAAGAGAGAAAAAAGGTCTCTCATCCGCTCCTTTCTTTCTCTGCTGCGTGGCCACCTGGAGTCTGCTGGCTTGCAAGGGAAGAAAGGGCAAAGGCAGAAGATCTGGACAGAGACCATGGGGCTGTGCATCTGTTCCTAGCAAACCCGCTCTGCAGCAAAGAGAACCTGGAATGTGCAAAAAGGTTTGGGGTTTTTTTTGGTTGGTTTTTTTTTTTTTTGAGAGAAGCTGGGACAAAACCCTGGACCCAGATGTTTCCTTAGCCTGTGGTTCTCTTTTGCTGTGTTTGCAAGTGCCTGCGTGCATGCGGTGCGCTCCCGTCTGCGTGCGATTCCCAGGCGAGGAACAGCACTCCCAAGGTTGTGGGGTGTGTTAAGTTGCACCTCGCTCTTCCTGCCTGCCTTTTTTTTCTCGGGCTGACAAGATCCTGACTAATGGCAGTCACTGCTGCTTAATCAGGAAGCAATTTAATGATAACTTTTTCTAATTAACCAGCAGAGAGAAGAATGAATAAACTGTGAAACAGACAGCTGGCTTCAGTGTCCCAAGCCAAAGGGCCTGTCAGGTGGGAGAAAATGGTGTCTGGGGACAGGGATGGCAGCTCTGGGCCTTCCACTGGGCAGGGTAGTAAAATTCTGAGATGGGAGGGGGTCATGGTGCTCTCCAGAGCCTTTTCTCTGCTTTCTCCCCAGTTGCTGCTCTGGTCATACACATGAGCAACATGACTGTTCAGGAAGGGCATCTGAATGTGTATAATCAAGCCCCATGTATAATTAAAACCCTGGGAGGCCCTTTCAGATGAGTAATCACCTTATTTTGAAGATGTTCACAAAATCATAAACCAGCCCAAACTGGAAAGCACCTTGAAAGACCATCTAACCCTTTGTGGGAAAGGGAACCTAGATGAGGTTATCTATCACTCTGTCCAATTGGATCCTGAAAGCCTTCAGTGATGGAGATACCACCATGTCCCTGGGAAGGTTGTTTCAATGATTGATTGTTCTCAATGTAAAAAATTTCTTTCTCATATCAAGATGAAACCTCTTCCAGTGTAATTTGTTGAACAGTGTGGGGCCCAGTGTTGCTTCCTGAGGGACAGCACTTGTGACAGGCTGCCAGCCTGCATAAAACCCACTGATTGCTGCCTTCTGCTGTGGCCTGGGAGCCAATTTCCTACCCATCTCACAGGTGCCCCCACCAGTCTATCTGGTCAACTCATCCAGGAGGAGGCCATGGGAAATACAGTCAAATATTTTGCTGAAATCCAGGTTAACAACCTCCACTACTCTCCCCATGTACACAGAAAATGTTATTTTGCTGTAGAAGGTGATCAGGTTAATCTGCCATGATTTGCCTCTAGTAAATCTATGCTGGCTTTCCCAATCACCTGCTTCATTTGCTTTGTGATAGTTTCTTGGAAGACTGTACAACTTTCCAAGGGCCTGGAGTAATACTAACGGGCCCGTAGTTTCCTGTGTCCTCTTTTGTGTTCTGCTTGTAGAAAGTCCTGACATCTGTCCTCTTCCAGCCTCCAGGCACACCCCCTCATCTGTCTGATCACTAGTAGTGTCCCCAGGGATCAGTGTTGGGCCCAGTCCTGTTTACTGGCAATGTGGATGAGAGGATCGAGTCTACCATTAGCAAATTTGTGGACGACACCAAGTTGGGTTGGATTGTCACCCTGCAGAGGAATCTGGACGGGCTGGATGAATGGGCTGAGACCAGGGTATGAGATTCAACATGACCAAGTGCCAGGCCCTGCACTTCAGCCACAACAACCCCAGGCAGCGCTACAGGATGGGGGCAGAGTGGCTGGAGAGTGGCCCAGTGGAAAAAGACCTGGGGTTGCTGGCTGACAGCGGCCGAACGTGAGCCAGTGTGTGCCCACGTGGCCAAGGAGGCCAGTGGCATCCTGGCCTGGATCAGCAACAGTGTGCCCAGCAGGACCAGGGCAGTGATTGTCCTCCTGTACTCAGGGCTGGTGACGCCACATCTTGAGCGCTCTGTCCACTTCTGGGCCTCTCAACTCAGGAAGGACATTGAGGTGTTGGAGTGAGTCCAGAGAAGGGCAACGGAGCTGGTGAAGGGTCTGGAGCACAAGTCCTGTCAGGAGCAGCTGAGGGAGCTGGGGGTGTTTGGCCTGGAGAAAAGGAGGCTCAGGGGAGACCTTATCACTCTCTACAACTACATGAAGGGAGATTGTAGTTGGCGGCGGTAGTGCTCTTCTCCCAGGCAACCTGGAACAAGATGAGAGGACACAGCCTCAAGTGCACCTGGGGAGGTTTAGGTTGGACATCAGGGAGAATTTCTTCACAGAAAGGGTGATTGGACATTGGAATGGGCTGCCCAGGGAGGTGGTGGAGTCACCGTGCCTGGAAGTGTTTAAGGATTAAAGACTGGACATGGCACTCAGTGCCATGGTGTGGTTGACATGGTGGTGTTTGGTCATAGGTTGGATTTGATGACCTCAGAAGTCTTTTCCAACCTAATGGATTCTGTGGTTCTGTAATCTCCACCAATATTCAAAAATGACAGAGAACAGCCTTGCACCAATACCAGCTCTTAGTCCCCGGGGGCAGACTCCTTCCTCAGTGCTGACAAGCACTGCCACCCTTTCTCGCACAGCAGCTCCACTGTTTACTCCCCGCTCAGTCACCATTTAGGAACCGCACACATTGGCATGCCAGACCCACACACCAGGGACAGCCAGCGAGAGTGTCCGCCCCGGCCGTACAGCACTGGGTGCCGGCTGGGGCAAGGTTTCAGCCTGGGGCCGACAGCAGAGTCCCGGCATCCCCTAAAGGAGCCTGAGCGTGTGGCGGGGGCGGCCCGGGGGTCCCGGCTCCCTCCACGGGACGCCGCGGCCCCAGCGCCCCCGAGATGGCGCCGCGACCGGAAGACTACATTTCCCAGCGCCCCGCGCGCCCCGCGCGCCGCTCTTATCTCCCGGCGTGCTGCGCACTCCCGGCCGCTCGGTGCCGCCAGGCGGTGGCGCAGGGCTTGCTGGGAGCTGTAGTCCCTCGAGGGCTTTCCGGGCCGTGCCCGCTGGCGGTGAGCGGGCGGCGGAGCCCCC
>VZTA01003887.1:19222-60062 GCA_013398855.1 Mohoua ochrocephala
GCGGGGGTAGGGGGGCCCGAGGGACAGGGGTGGGCCGGGACCTCCGTGGAGTTTGGGACAGGAGTCTGCCCGGCACATGGGAGAGGAGGGGGCAGGGGGCGAACCTCTCCGCTCGCAGGGAGGTGAGGAACGGAGGGGGTGGGTAGCCCGCAGAACATGGGAGAGCCAGCGGATGGAGCGAGGCGGGCTCCTGGGAGATGTGCTGGGAGCAAGGTCCTCGCTTCTGTCTGAAGATGTGTGACCTGCGAGTGGAGCTTTCTCAGGAGGAGCTGACTCTGTCCTGCGGGGTTCAGCATGTATCTGCCACGCTCTGTGAGATACCCAGGAACCGAAGGTGAACAGGGAAGATGGGCATCGTCCCATCTTTGCTAATAGGTGCCCGAAGTAGGTAGGATACACTTCCACCAAAGACTGTGCCGAGATGTATTGCCGTGCCTTTGCAGGGCTGGCTCTGCAGTGCAGGGTGTCCCCGTGCTGTGCTGTTTTATTAGTTCTGCTGGGATTTGCAGAGAAGAGTATTCAGCACTGCAGTGGAATAGGAGCTTTCTCCTTTTTCCATATGTTTTATCTATGCAGGACTGGCGTGCGAGGCCTCATCAGCGTCTGTCACCATCTACTTGCTGATAATGGCTCAGCACTGGTGTGACAGCTTTGCTGTACTACTAGATTTGTGTAGGATCAGTTACAGTAGTACTCAATCACTTATAATGCTAAGTTATCAATATAATAATATTTTTTTTTTGTAGACTGGCTTTCCTTCCTGTAAAGAAGTAGATGCCTCTGTGATTAGTTCCCAATGTAGTTTTGGTACAGATTTGTTGCTGGAATTGTTGAAGATGTCATCAGGCCTTACAGAGGAGCAAAAGAGAAGGATTGAAGAGAACCGCCAGCTAGCTTTGGCTAGGAGAGCAGAGAGGCTGGCAGCCCAGAGAGCTGGGCACGTGGGCACCGCTGCACCTCCGCAGAAAGAACAGAGTCTGGGCAGTCTGGTAAACTCGAAGGAAGAAAACAATCATGGCAGGGTCACCAGCCAGCACCGACAGAATCCAAACGCTCCTGTGGAGCAGAAGAGCTGTCTCCAGAAAGGCTATAACCATTACACAGCAAACCAACAGATGGCTGGTTCACGTAGAGAGCAGCAAAAGAGTTGTTCAGAGGACTCAGAACAAGCAAGTGGCCTTAAGCAGTTCCCTGCAACGATCCCAAATTCTCTGAGTTATTCCCATAAACATTACTTGGATGCTGGTAGTCAGGAACATGGACAACACACTTCAGTTAATCTTGGAACATTCCAGCAGCCCAAATGCTACCCAGCCTTCAAAAACCCCACAGGACCACCTCATCCAAGATTAATCGATAACGGGCACCCTGACGGTAGTAAAGATTCACAAACTCAGAACAAATCTGCCATTAAATATGTTTCACCACCAAGCAGCGCCGCCCCGAGTGATTCAGAAAGGCCGATGAACATAAACAGACTGACAGAAAGAATGGGGGGAGGTTTTGTCTCTCAGGCCGGTGGTAGGATGCAGAAGCTGACCAATTCTGCTGGTGTGGGCTCCACCTTTGAAGCTGCCTCTCACAAGAAAGCAAATAACGTTACAAAAGGAAAATGTGTGAAATATGGGGAAGACCGATTCCAGGTCGAAATAGGGTATAATGCTGAACTTATTGCTGTGTTTAAGAAGGTCCCCAGCAAAGCCTATGGTAAGGATTGTTTGTTTGCTGTTATCTCTGTTTTACATTGGATTGAAGTTTTGGCATCTGCTGCTATTGTAGCTGCTGCTTGCTCTTACCAGTGTACCTATTGCTGGGATGGAATACGTGGTATTAATGGGGGATTAAAGAAGCAAATACAGATTAAATTGGATAGACATTCTGGACATAAATAGCTTGAGCTTGGATTTAGAAAAGAAGTCAGAAGCCTTGCTTTATGAACAGTGCTCTGAGAAGTTTAGCGGCAGCAGCTGGTCAGAGTCTTTTGGAAGTGAAGGAAGCAAAGTTATTCATCAATTGGGATGTGAAAATGGGTTACTTCAGCTATAGTTCACAGTTACGAGGTGATTCTGTTTACTGGGTTACAGAGAGTAGTGGAATCCCCCTTTTGTCTTGCTTCTGATCTTTTACCCCTACCTTTATTTGTTATATTCTATTTTTGTTTTCTCTCACGTGTTGCTGATCCCTATGAATGGCTGTTGCATTCTTCTTGTCTTAGTATTGATATTCCCCATGGCTTTTTTTGGCTTCATGTAGCTGTAAACTTGAGCATAACTGTTTTGCAGATGTGTGGCAAAAAGTTTGCCTGAGTAGATTGAATACTTTTACCTCACACGAGCATTTCACACCACCACTTTTTTTCTGCCCCAAATGATTCATATTCTGCCCTATTACTCTTGCCCTACTTTAGATCCTGCTATGAAAAAATGGAATTTCAGCATGGAAGATTACAGCAGTCTCTGTAAGTAAATGTTGAATGATAGAAAACAAGCGGAATCTTGACACCCGCTGCTTTCCATAGTTACTGTTTAGCTTTGTTGGTGTCTTGAGCAGTAAAAGTAGTGCTACTCAAAGATAATGCCCATCTTTTAAGCATCTAGCTCATAACATTTTTCTGATACTTTCAGTTGATTAGAAGTAATTTAATTTTTCATGTAGTCTAAATACCAAGCATGGGTTACACTTTCTGTGCCATTGAATTTTTCAGCAACCAGCAAGATTGTAGGAAAATTATCTGCTGTGCTGCTACTTGTTTTGAATTGGTTTTGAAAACTAGGTGTGTTCCAGTGGCTAATGCTTAATTTCTGGGTCCATTAATATATTTTCTTTTTAAAGAGCTCTTACTTAAACACTTTTATTGTTAATTTTGTGTGTCAGAAAAGGATAAAGGGTAATTCTCCAGGGTTTTGAGTGAGACTGAAAATGAATTTTCCTTTTTTTTTGGTATAACAAGGGTGGGTTTATCTTTTTTTTCCTCTCCTGTCATTTTGTTCTGGAAAGATTGAGAAATGATAGAGGCAAACATTTCAGGTAAGCTTTTCAAAAGCACACTGTATTGAAGTGAGTGATAAATCACTATTGATTTCAGTGGGAACAGAATTAGGCCTGTGTTGAGCACTTTAAAAAACCACAGTTGAGTGCTGGTATTTTAGCTTCCCATGTGGGTTGCCACACATTTATAATTTAAATGCTGTTGGCTTGCTTCAAGTGTATGAAGTACAGATGAGAGCAGAGTCTCTGTACCAAGGAGCTTGCAAATGAAGAGAACGGTTTTTAGAAATCAGGCATTTTTCATTAAAGCTATCAAATACATGAGTACTTTCCACAAAGTTCCTGTTTACAAGTGAAGACAATATGTGATCAACATTGGCCAGTGAAACTGGGGCAAAATAGCCTGAGAAAAGGGAACTGACTTAAAGGGCCTTGAAAGTATAAAAGTGAAAGTGTAAAACAATTACTTTAAAAGTTCCCACTTGTAATTTAGTTCTTCTGAATAATGTGGTCCTGTATCACCTTTTTTTTCTTTGTACTATAAATTAAACATGCAGTCAAACTTAGAAACAAATATTGAAATAAAGGAGTAAAATATGCTTTTCCCCCCCTAATTTCTTGGCAGTATTAGTCACAGAGGTGAGATCTAACTACACAATGCTAAGCCACTAACACCTAAAATCTTTTGCTTGGTGCATTGGGAAGAGGGGGTCTAAATTGTTGGTTTCCTATTACTCTAATTTAAAAATTTTTTTCAGTGGGTGCTCTTAAACTTTTTATTTGGAGTAGAAATCTCAAATGCTTGGATTTATTCAGGAAGTCACTTATTTTAAAATAAGGTTGGATGAAATCCAAATGGTTTATTTATTGATTGATTGGGAAGAAGTTGAATTTCTTTCTCCATTTTCACATCTTGACCACTGAACTTAAAGTTTGTACTTTTTTGTTGCATATCCATTTTCTGGACTACTTAAAAAGAAGCAGAGTGGGTCATGATGTGCAGCTCAATGCTCAAAGGACTAGATTCACCTGGATTTATTCTAAACAGCTCCCAGAGAGGAGAAGTTGCCTCTCCACAAGTACTTGGAGGCAGAGTGTGCTTAATGGTCCCCTGCTTTTGAGTCTAATGGACTCTGGAGATGTTCATGAATCTTTGTGTTACTGTAGTATCTGTGAGGTGAAGGCTTGGGGACAAACTTCACTACTTCGGTGCTGCGAAAAATACATAAACGGTATTCCCATTCCTTAACCATCAGAGTTCAGTTGTAATAATAAAGGCTACACATGGGTATAGACTGGCAACACAGGGATAAGTGGCATGTTTATTACTATGGATAGCTGTGTTGTCAGGCTAACATCTGTAAAATGCTGTGTCCCTCCTCTCTCCGTGCCCTGGCATTGGGACAGAGGTGATTGCTGGTGATGGGTAAGACAGGAGTGCAGATGGCTGGGCGGAAGCACAAGTGTAACAGTAAAACACGGAATAAAGGGTAATGAACTTAAATTGTAACAAAAGAGATTTAGGCATTTGGACTAGATTCTTTCCTACAGCATTGTGAATACACAACATTCCATCTAGATGGATTGTCTATCAGACATTGACATGAGGCAAGAGGCAGATATTTTCAAGTCTTTCTCCTTTGCTGTTTACAGAAGCACCTTCCCATCTTTTCAGGCACATGCTATTGATCACCATGCCCCTGTCCCTGTGATTTTCTGAGTGAAAGCACTGTGTGGCTGTGTGCAATTTACTGCTAAATGTGCTTCTGCAGATTGCTTGCCCTGGCCTAGGGAGCCACATTTTAGGACTGCTGACAGAGAGGGAGCTTAGTGCAATCACAATGCTGGATAGGCCCTTGTTCACTTACTGTCACATGTTCCCTTTGCCCCTGCTGTATTCTCTGTGGAAAATCCCACCAACCTGCTCCTCCAGGCCATTGCTCTCTCTATTCCTTGTCACTGTGAATGAAAGCAGGGAGTCATCATTCCTTTTAAACTTGTGTGTGTTCTTGGTTATTAATTCTTTTCTATATCTCTATACTTTTCTCCCTAGTGGAAGCAGCAAATCAACTTTCATCAGTAATTCTGGCACCACTGGAAGGAGAAAATGCAGTTGGCTTGGCATCAGGCTCTCATTTTGTTGGCAGTGGGGTTGATGTGAAATGCCTCTTGAAGATGTGTAAGACCTGGAAGAAACCCTCAGCCCTCGTCAAAGGGAAGTGTGTTCTTATCTCTCGCTCGCGATTTGAGGTCGATATTGGGTATTCCGTGGAAGTGATTGGAGTGTTCAAACAGATGGATTCCAGAAATTATGGTGAGTCTCCTGCTGTGTCTGCTTTCTAATATTGACCTTATTGGGGCTGTTCTTGCTTCCTAGAAGAGAGGTTGTGAGAGTACATTCCTCTGAAAGAGCATAAGAGAACGTGCTTTGGAGAAGATTTTAAAAGATCTTGTAGTTCTAGTTTAGTGTTGTGTCTGTCCAGTGCTTTATCCCATGGCAGAACACATCCTCCTCTGGGCCTGTTAGCCAAGATATTTCAGCTATTTCAGATCTCAGCACGATGACATTTACTGTTGAGGTGGGATGTGCTGATAATTTGCCAGCAGTACGGAGACCATGCAAAGTTCTTGTCTTTATTGTAATCAAGTGCAGCTGGACGTTCTCTTATGTCTGCTTTACTGTGGTGTATAGTGGCTGCAACTGCCTGAGCAGACTTAATTTACCGGGGGTTTTACCAATGTCTTCAAGGCAAGTGTAACTGTAGAGGACTTCTTATGTTGGCATTCAGATTTCAATGGTAAATATAATCTTTTTCCACTTGTAATTTGGGAAGTGAGACACAGAGTGATGAGGTGACATGCGCGGTGTCACAGAAGGTCAGTGATGGCATGGAGAAGAAATTCTGGAGCTCCAGTTCTCTGGGCAGGGCCCCACCTGGCTCATTGTGTCTTCACCTGACTCTGAATTCAGTCTTCTTTCCCTGGATGTTGTACACAGTTGCTACCCAAGGATAAACCTGCCAGATAGGTCTGGCATTGATGTTACATTTTGGATATTGATGAGTTGGTGAATTCCCTCTTGTACCCTCCTGAGCACTTTGACTCTAGGGTACAGAGGCACAATTGAAAGTGATTGTTTTACTGACTGAAATCAGAGTTTGTCGGTTCACAAATAGAAACCTTTGCACACATTCTTCATCCCTTCTTGCAGTGAGGAGAAAGTGGTTGCCAAAATCCTTGAGCAGGTGGGTTCATTAGAAGAGCTGGTCTTGGCTTGCTCTGGTGATACCACTGATTCTAGATGCGCGGTCGTACTTTTAAATCTTCTCCAAACGGTTTGCTTAACGTGACAGCAAACAGAGGAGAACTGATTTTGATCAAGGTAACAGTTCTTTTACAACAGTTCTGAAATGCAGAGGATATGGGTGGGTAGACATGTTCTTATGAACAGAGAATTCAGTCTTTTTTTAAAAGAGACTTATGATAGTGTCTGTTGTAACTATTGCAGATATGAATACCAGAAAGTGGAATTTCCTGCTGGAGGATTACCCCAAACTAAGTGAGTAGCTGCGTTTCTCCAATGAGGGAGATTGTCTGTGGGGGGAAAATGAATTCTAAGTCCATTTCTTCTTTATTTTCACTCCGGAAAGACAAGTTGCTAATGAACCATCAGGCCAATGTCTTCCTGTTTTGTCAGACATTTACACGGTTTGCCCAGACTCAAAACTTAATTAATGTGTGCTATTCATCGCAGTGCTTTAGGGTCCCAATGGGAGGGCAACTTTAGTTTTTGTCAGATTCTGCACTGAATTTCTGTACCATTTCTTAAAGCATGGGTGTATTTACTATCACAAAGCTATTTTTATTGCTTATAATCTAAAGTATCTTTACTTGAACTATGGAGTTGCCGGAGAACAGATTCCTTTCTTCCCACTTGCCAAATTTGAAGAGATGGGCATGGTGGCTGCCAAGCCTACCTGTCCTTACAGAAATTCTATCAAACTGACTTGTTTTAGCTGTGTTCCCCTTACCCTCAGTGCCAGCCCACTTTGCACCCTTTTGTGTGAATATCAATTCGTAAACTGTCACAGCAAGCTTAGAAAACAAATATGCATCAGGCAATTTTGCTTCTAATTCTTTAAGCAGTGTGCATGATGTTGTGCTGGTTCATTTCACACATTTCAGCAACTGGTGTTTTCCAGGTCAGAGCACTAGGTTTTCAAGTCAGATGATGACCTCTGTAGCCACCAGATCACCCACAGTTACAGCTGAGTTCTGTCTCGCTGCTTTTGTTCAGCCTCATATGTTACTGCTGGTAATAATGGCTTTGCAGGCAGCACAGAACTATTGAGTTTTTAATTGGTGTATGTGGCAGGTTAGAATTGGGGTTGCTTCCACAGATGAGCTGGTTCTGAGGCAAACAAGAAGAGCTGGTTTCTCTTGTAGAAGTGTGTAGATCTGCTTCAAGCAGAGGCATTTTTGAAGCTGAATTTCTTACTCTGCTGAAATGTTTTGGTGCTGTTTGGATGCTTAAAAGAAAGCTTAACAAGAGAAATCTTTTTAAGAGAGCATGATGTTTTTCCTGGCAAGTGGCATCTAAGCACGTAGTGTTGCTACAGCTTTCCTTTCTTGGTAGAAGTTGGTCAGCGGACTCAGAATCACAGAATGGGTAAGGTTGAAAGGGAGCACAGTGGGTCATCTGGTCCAGCCTCCCTGCTCAAGCAGGATTATCCCAGAGCACAAGGCACAGGAGTGCACCCAGACAGTTCTGGAAAATCTCCAGTGAGGTGACCCATTCCAGTGCTCAGTCCCTGCACAGTAAAGAAGTTCTTCCCCATGTTCAGGTGGAACTTCCTGTGCGTCTGTTTCTGTCTGTTGCCTTTGCCTTCGTGCACCTGTGTAATGCTGCTGAAACTGTCACTTGCTGAACTGAAATGTAGGACTGTGTTTTGTTTTTTTTTAAATAGATGCAACTTTGCAGATTAATCCATTCGCTGCAGAATGCTTCTAGCACATCTGCTTCTTAGCTTTCTATGTTTATTAAAGTTTATAGAGTGCTTTGAGATGAATAGCATTACACAAGTCCTAAGTATTATAACTATTATTTGTCATCCCAGTCGGCACGCTGCGTTTGCCTTGGTGCTCACGTGAGGGTTTGTGGCTGTGGAATTTGGTTGGGGTAAGTTTCAGAAGGGTAATGAGCCAGGTGCCCTACACGCATTCTTAGGAAGTGTGAGTGTTTCAGAGCTGAAATGCTGTTTCTCAGAGTAGTTTTTCTCCAGCATGGGCTCCTACTTCCATGGGATACCAGAGTGTTTAATAATTGAGTAAGTGCATGCTTCTATGATGCATGTCTTAATAACATTAGTAATGGTTGTAGGGCTGAAAGCCATGTGGTGGGGCCGTGCAGGAATGCCAGGTCTTGAAAACGAGTGTGTTGTGGAGAAGACTGTTATGAAACTCCAGGGTTGGAATGCTGACAGGCCCTGATTTCGGTGAGTGCTGATGATCGCTCACAATTTGGTCAAAAGGCCTTTTATATGTGCCCAGGGCCTGATCCTGTAGCACGTGCCAGGCAGTCTGAGCAGACACATCACCTCCCAGTCTGTCGCAGGCTCGGTCATGCTGGCTGGCAGTTGTACACATTACATGAGGTATTCAGAATACCACAGATTTGAGGAAAGGAAAAAAAAAATTCAATGAATCTTGCGGAGTGTAATTTGTGAGGGCATTTGAGGATTCTAGCACGTGCCTTTTAGAGGAACAGCATTTGCTTTGTTGCCTGTTCATTTGCCTACATCAAAATTAAAAAAAAAAGAGAATTTAGAAAGGCTGGTTGCCATTTCCAGCAGAGAGATCTGTTAGCTGGGAACTGTTTGTAGAGGTTAATGTCTCTTTGCCTAGTTGCTCAGTCATCTTTATATAAAGGTCACTTCACTAAAAACTGTCTGTTGGATGAATCATGCTGGTGGCAGATATATCTTAATCACTCTCCTAGCTCATGTACAGAACAATAGCAACAGAATTATCAGTGAGCAAATTGTAGCAATTATGCTAACACATAGCTCGGTCTGTGAGTGTAATAACAAGCTTGTGCTGTTCTTCGGGTGGAGAGAGTTCCTGCTATTGAAGAAGTATAAAATAAGCTGGAGAGTTTAAAAAGTTTGGTCATTGCCCAACCACAAATGGAAATCTTTTCATATGTATATTTCTTGGAATTGCTTTCCCCCTTTATATGGCAGGGGTCCATCCTGCTGTTTTCCTCTTAGAGATAACTGAAACAAAAATACCTTACTGAATTCTGGTGCATTTACTGCTGGTATAGTGAGTTCTTATTTTAGTTGTTTTTCCAAGCAGGTTTTTTTGTCTTCTGGACTTCGTATACAAACTGACTACTAAAGGAAAAAAAGGAAGTTGCATCCTGCAATGAAAATCTGTGCACCTGCATTTGTGTTCCTAGTGTAGAGGTGTCTTTCATTTCATAGTCACTGGACAAAAATTATTAAATATATTTTCCTGGTCACAGCTCACTGCGTATTTTAAACCAGTGTTTATTTTCATAGAAATTAACTGTTGGATTAAAAAGAAACACTTTTCTTTTTGGGGGGATGAGATAGAGAGGCTGCTGGAGGGGACTAAAATTCCAAGAGGAGAATTGGCTAGATGCTGTGATTGTTGTGATGCATGGGTTGAAAAGATGACAGCTCTGAGGTCTTGGCATAATGAATGCTGGGGATCCCTTTAGTCCAACTGGGAATGTGAAGTTGTGAGGCTTTGTGGGTGAAAGAACAGTAGTAGTGAGGAGCTGAAGTGACTGCCTGTGAGCTGGTTCTGGCCTGTAAGCTGCTTCTGTCCAGGAGAACAGCAGTGGCCACCAGCTGAGCAGGGAGGTGCTGTTGGTCCTGAAGGACGGTTGTCGCAGTGCTGCTGCTGGTGGTACAAGAACTGTTCTCTGAGTCATGAGGTGCTTCCTGTTTTCTTACCCAAATGTGGTAAACAAGGGTGGTAAAGTGGAGGCAGCTTTTCCCCAGCTGTGTGAATTTGGGGAACAGGAGGAGAAGAGAGTTTTCAAAATGGAGGATGAATGATATTCTTTCACTCCTGATGATTTCGGCATGGTGGAAACCTCAGAGGTACAGAATCCCCAGGTCAAGATAAAGATGCCCCTGCCTTCTAGGCTTCAGGAGCTCTTTTGTTCAAATCTGTACTTTCATCTCTGAGTAGAGTGTGCCCTAAGCTGCCCTCAGCATGAATAATCCAGCTCCAGCTGTATTAGTAGCAATCATCTCTGAATGATGGCATCAGAGTTTCAGTTTTTTTTATAACCAAGTCTTAAGTACGAGGGGAGGAGATGTGATTCATCATGTGGTTCTGAAATAGACTTCAGGGAAGAGGCCAGGCTAACACCTGTGCATGATGCCATGATTTCCGTGAGCTGTTTCAGGATAGGAAATGATATTGTTGATGAGGTTGAGGGCTGTGTCCTGACATCCACAGTGGAAGTTGTGTGAATGTTGTCCCTTCAGATAATAAACTGCTCTGTTCTTTGCAGTGGAAGTGTTACTGAGCCTCGTGTCCGTAGAAGTGGAGCCGCTGCCCGAAGCAGTAATTAAGACCTTTGCTGCTCAGCTACAGAGATCTCCATCACAGACAGACATTGCTGATGCTGACCTTTCAGTAGTGGACTCCAAAATTGTGACGAGCCTGATGCCCTTTCAGCGGGAAGGTGTGAAGTATGTCCTTTTTGCATGCTGTTAAGAGCTAGTCCTTGTCTAGAATTGAGTAGTTTATATTGGTGCCCAGGTTGCCTTCTCCTCCATGGAGGGTTCTGCATTTCTCTGGAGTCTGAGTCTGTTATACTCTACCACTCTGGTTTGGTATAGTATGGTTTGTTTGGGATTTTTTGTTTTTTGGTGGATTTTTTTGAGTGACACATCTGTTTTATTTCTAGATAGAATTCATCATGAGTCAGGTGGAAAGTAGTATTTTGCTTGTCTAAAAAATTGTTCAAATGATACATCTCTGATCTCCCTCTTGTGATTCAGTATGTACATAATTGTCATATGATTTTTTTATTTTGTAAGGTAGTTGTTTTTTTCCAAGTGCATCTCTTCTGTTGTTGTTGTTTTTTGAATATTAAATACACATGGGAATAGACCAGGAAATGGGACCCAGGCCCCAAGAGATTTAAAATTACTAATTATATGTACAGATAAAAATTAAATGTCCCTGTCCCCGTCATATATGATCATTAGTTGTTGATTTCAATATAAAGTCCAGGACAGTCTGTACTTAATGGTCTTAAATTGCTATTGTTTTTAGTAATAATTTCTTGGCTCAGCCAGAATGAACTCTGGAACACAATGTGAGTACTATGATGGAAAGAATGTGCTTTCTGTAAGAACTGCAAGGTCTTGAGACTACTTCTCATATGAAGTCAAAGTCTCTAAGGACTAGGCTGAACCACTCTGTTCAGGAGCTTCCAAGCTTTGAGAGATTTGTGAGAGTTGCTCACTTCTATGAAGACTAAAGGTGAAAATCCAGGTTTACTGAAGAACCCAGATCGTTTCTGGGTGATCCACATTAGAGGCTTGGTCATGACTTGTGCTCATCTCGGTTGCCAGATAGTAACCCATTTCTTAACTCCTCTTTCCCTCTCTCTTTTCCCCAGTTTTGCAATTTCCAGAAATGGACGTTTGCTCCTCGCGGATGACATGGGCCTGGGCAAGACCATCCAGGCCATCTGCATTGCTGCCTATTATCAGCAAGAATGGCCCTTGCTGGTGGTCACTCCTTCTTCTGTGAGGTTTACATGGGCAGAGGTACGGTGAGCCTGGGCGTGTGCACGTGGTCAGTAAAGAGCCTGTGTGATGGTTAGACTACTGTGCTTTGCAAAAATTAAACTTTTAAATGTATTAAGGCAAAGAAACAGAAAACTGTACTGATTTAGAAACTTGATGGTGGGAAATTGCTTGGCATTGACTGTATGGTAAATGCCTATTTTTTTTTTTTATAATTGGCTGATTTACTTTTTGTAGTCCAGCTGATCTGTTGGGAAGAGGGAAAACCAGAGGAAGTATCTCCTCTGACCCTCTGTTAAGTTTGTTCCTGCAAGTCACTTGGCTCCAAGGGGGCATTTTACTCATCAGTGTCAAAGATAATAGTTACATTCAAGCAATTGTCTTGTATTTGAGCCCATCACAGCAGTATTTGCCAGTTCCTTGGCTGGAACAGAGGCCCAGATGTTGGGATTCCCCACTCTGTTCAAAAGGCCCCGTTATCATCATCATCATTAAGTGTCTGTCATAATTTGTCTTTTGGCCTGTCCAGTGTATGCTGCTGACTCCTCTGAGTCCTTTATTAATGTTGATCAAAGCCCAAGAAAGCTTGTATGGTTGAGAAATGTATCTTGAAATAAATCACGCCATGGTTTGTACACTGAGGCTGTTGGGTCGGCATAGGCTAGTGAAATGTTCACTGTGGGAGCAAAGGGTGAGCCAGAGGTTTTAGGTCAGTAAATTCTTTCCAGAGAAGGAGGAGGTGGGAGTTTAGCTTTTCCTGGAATATTGCATTGATGAGAAAAGTATTGATTGGGATTTGCTGGTTTTGTGCTGTAACCAGGTCGTCAGAGCATCTTGGTGTGTGTTTTAATATCCAGTAGTGCAACAAAATGCAGGGTGAAAAGTAAATAAAGTTATTTACTGAAAAAGGGAGTGATGCTCGTCATACTTGAAATCTCAAGGTCTGTAGACCTCTGGGACAATACCTAACCTGAATCCATCACTTCTGTGGGATATCCACCAGGAACAATTTGGGGCTAGGTTTCCTGAAGTATTGGGCGACTGCAAATAAACTTCTACATTCTGCTTCAAGAAATTTAAGAAATATGCGGCATTTTTGTTTGTTTTTCATTTGAGTGCTTGATTTCTTCCTTCCCCTACTCCTGACTGCCCAGGAGTCTCTTGTGGGCGATGTTTTGTTAGGACATTTGCTTTAGAGATCTGGTTGATTTTTGAGTATGTGATGGATGCAGATGTAAGAAAAATGTGTCACAGAAATTCAGAAGGTGAAATTTATTATAGTCTGTAATCTACTCAGTTCATTCTTGCACAGATGTGTTTTACTGGAATGGTAGAAACTTTTGTGGTGTCTCTGAAACCAAATTGGCAGAAATTTTCTTCATCTTAGAGTTATCAGTGTTTTAATTTTGGCTTTCTGTGCTCAGGCCACTGAGTGACTTTAGAGTCAAGGTGCCATAGGAAGCTGGTGGGAAGGGACGAGGTACTCTTGGGTCAGAAGTGTTGCACCCATGTGCATTTGGAGTTCAGCACTGAAACTTAAATAATTAACAGGGCAGTTTCATAGCACGTCTTGTGGACTAAGGTCCGCATCCCGTGAGAAATTCAGGATCAATTTTATGGTGTAAATTAGTCACATACCCTTTATAAAAAGAGGGGACAGTGCAGTAGGAGCTTCCAGATACTTTCCTTTTGCTGCCACCTTTGTCTTAAATTTGACATGGTGTCAGGTACATACTTTTTTGGTTGGTGTCTAACCTTGCCTGCATGGTGGCTCATTTTGGTTGTGGTGCTTTCTGTAGGTGGAGAAGGATAGTTAATTGTTACTTTCTCAGATACTGAGAAATGTGAGAAGCTCACATTTAACTCCTCCTGCTGCTGCATGAGGTTGCTGAACAGTGGAGAGGAATGATGATGGTTGGGGGATTTCAACAGGCAAAGCTCCTAGAAACAGAGCTGCCATTTCTGATCACCATTTGGTTACATTTCTGTAGGGACCAGATCCTGATGGGCCCAGCCAGTTTTCTGCAGAGTAACATCAGCAGAACTCAAATGTTGCAGAGAGCTTGGTGTCACTGGGGACAGAATTACAAGGGAAATGGTGGGTGGTCTGGCTAACAGATGGGTTTGGGGGTGGATATCTTGCTCTGGTGTGTGGAGCATTTCAAGAGGTTGATTGAATGACTATTACCACATGTATTTCAGCTGCTGTCATAGAGCAGCTGGTGTGTTGTCAACTTGATCTTTTCATTTTGGTTTTTTTGTTGTTGTTGTTTTGGGATTTTTTTTTTTTTTTTGTGGACATTTTAAGAAGAGGAGGTAGTGGAAGAGTTTTGTTGATCTGGGTGAGTTGTACTTCACCCTCACCATGGAGTAAACATTGCTATAGTGATAGATGTTTTCTGCTCAGAAGTCTGTGTTTCACAACCTTAGGTTTCCTGTTGAGTGGGAAAACTAAATTTCCCTGTAAGCAGTGGTCACAGCATTCTCTGGCTCTGAGCACAGCAGGTGACTTTGTCAGGATGTTATGCACATTTCTACTGCAGATCAGATTTCTTTTGTTTGTTTTATTGGAGTTTTACTGGGGTTGGTTTGGTTTTTTTTTCTTTTGTTTGTCTTTTATTCTTACTTTTTTTCAGTAAGAAGAAAGAATAGGGTTTGAGCTCTCCTTGCTGTGTAAAGTAGATGTTGCCTTATAGCCTGAGTTCTGTTCTTGATGTTTCCCTTACCAGGGAGGTTGCCATGGGAAGGCTGCTTACCCTTACTGTGCTCCCAGGTGATGTTTAATGGTGGGTGGAGTGGCTCCATGTTCTGAGTATTCATGAGGATGTTCTCTGGAGTGCTTTGGGATCTTGACAAAGAAGAGAAGCACCAGAGTGCAATTAATTTCTTTTCTCTTCCTCCAGGCGTTTCACAGATGGCTTCCATCCTTGAGTCCAGGAAGCACCAATGTCATAGTGAGTGGCAAAGACAACCTAACAGGAAGCTTGATCAACATCATCAGTTTTGATCTCCTCAGCAGGATGGACAAGCAACTTAAGAGCACATTCCAAGTAGTTATTGTTGTAAGTGGTACATGAAAATGTTCAGGTTAATTGCATGCTGCAGATGGGGGTAGCTTTTGTACAGCAAAGAAGTTGTGAAGTGAGCCTTATTTAGGACTGAAAGTGTCTTGTAATTGTGGCTGTGATCACAGCTGTCTTCATGAGTACAAGCATGAGGTTTCTCTGAAACCTTTTGAAATAACTAGTAGAATTTAATTCCTTTCTGATTCCTAAGGCTGTGTTTTCACTTTTACTGGTTATGGTGCCTCTCTGATTTCACTGGGCTTGGTCATGTCCTCTGCTGGAGAGAAAAGTGTTTAATGTGGTGTGTCAATACAATAGTTTTGGAGTTCTGTCTTCTTAAGTCTTGGATTTCAGGGTGGTGTTAGTGTTTATCCAGTAAACCAGATAACCTTTCAACATCAAGTATGTGGGTAAAGCATCAAAAAAATCTCCCTTAGCTTGTGTTCCACTGACAATCTGCATTAAGCCTTCTTTGATCACTTGTATCATTTCTTTGGTAAATTACTTCAAATTCCAGTTTTTATCTTTTTACAGAGCCACAGTAAATGGCATTTTTCTGGATTTCGGTTACTAAAAATTCAAAACATTTAGTGTTTCAAATCCAGCTTGGATCAATAAAGAGCAAAAGTGTATATGTAGCTTACTATGAGTGTTTGATGTTCTCAGTCTAGTTTTCAGCAGACATATGCACCTGTCCAAAGATCATGACAATTGGAACATAACAATCTTTTGGTTTCTCAGCATCAGATGGGAATGTGGTAATAGATGGAGTCTTTGGAGACCAAACTGCTCATGGGGGAACTGATCTTTTTCATTTTTATGTTTTTTCTCCTACACACACTCTGACACAACATTCTATCAAAGTGGAAATGCAGAGTATTACTTTTGTAGGCTCGAAGCTACTGCCTTGGAACTTTTAACCAGCCCTGAACTGGCAGATGTTCTTTCTGTGTGTTTCTATGTTCAAATTTGGACCCTGTGTAGGTTTTTACGGATGAGAGTAGTCCTGCTGAGTGCTGAGCTTTCCTGCCTTTTCTTCCAGTCTTCTTTTGGTGGCTGGGAAAATTAACGTTGCTTACTTGTTATTCAGGCGGGAGAAGGGTGTGCCTAAGAGGCTAAGCAGTTGCATTGTCTCTGCATGCTTGTTTCTACACACGTGAAAACATGACAGTACACCCTTGGAGGGTGCCAATTGCTTTTTGTGCCTTAAGTTCTGCCTTCCTAGAGCAGTAGAAGTGAAGCCCATTTGAGGGTGATGTCTGAACTAGGAGACTATTACCCACCTGGTGAGCCCTATCAGCAGAACAGTTGGATCTTAATTAGATTTCTTTTTTCCTTATCATTTGCATTAACCCCTTATTAAGGGAACTGGCACTGCATAGGCCTCCTAGGTTTGCTGCATTTAAAAGATACATAGGGGCAAATGAGCATCAGTTATGGAAATAATGTTCCTCTTTCTCCTTCCCTCTCCAGCCCCCTCTGCTCACTTTTTTTTGGCATTCATTTATGATTCATGCCTGCAAGGTTTGAGTTTTGTTCCGTTTGCTTGCAGCTGCAGGTTTGAGTGCAGGAAGCCTGCTACTCTGCATCCTGTCTTTTTGTTTAGAATTTGATGTGACTATCCCAGTGCCTGAAATATCCTCTGAATGAAAGGCTTGTCATACTAGATAGCTGAGGATACTGGGAGTTTGTTCTGTAACCTGCATTTGGACTATGGATCTGAACTGACTTTGCCTTCATGCTTGTTTTGTTTCAGGATGAATCTCATTTCCTGAAGAACACAAAAACTGCACGCTGCCAAGCTGCCATGCCTCTACTCAAGGTGTGTATGCTGGGTGCCAAACCTTTAACTGCTAATGGCAGGCTCCCGGGGCAGTGTTGCTCCACTTGCCAGGTTTAGGAGCCAGCAGCTGAATTCCTTTGGTGTGCAAGGGGAAATCCGGGGGATAGTGTAGATCCGAGAGTGAAATTTCGCTTTACCACTTGTCGCCATACAAATATTAGATGGCAAAACCTAACAAAACAACTTCACAAGCTGCCTCGATATAATTGTGGTACTGCCACTGATGAGTTCTGTGGTGGCAGGGAAAAGGGAATGGTAGAACTTACTGAATGTATTCAGGGAGAGCAGAAAGAATAAATATAGTGGTGTCAAAATAGCTTGTTAAATGAAAATAATCATTATCAGTTACTTCTCGGCACACAAATCACTGCTGTATGTCAGAATGACATTGCCTGGGGCCTTCCCTGGCTTTGGTTTAGGGCTCTAGACTGCTACTGCAGGCTTCCAATGTATTTGTATGGCTGGGGCTTAGGAGCGTTCCTGCTGGTCAGAGTACAGAACCACGAGGAAATGGCAGAATGGGAGGTTAGCAGGACAAGTGGCCCACAGAAGGGAGGCAATAGTCAATTATGAGATACCAGGAGAAATGTAAATTCTAATGTTTGCCTGTTGTCCTGGGATCGAAGAATCAAACTCTCCCTGGTAGGCTCTAACAGATAGAGATTAAAGTTATGGGGAGTTTCTAGACAGTGCAGAGTCTGTACATTAGAAGAAGGTAAATGCAGTTCCTCTTCAGCAATTAGTCAGCAAGTATGTATAAAGAGAAGATTTGATCTGTGATGGCTTTATAGCAACCAACTTTAATATGCAAGATTCCTAATGGCAAGCTGAAGGTGGATGTCCTTGAATAACTTGGTTGTTCTCCTTAAAGGCCTGACTCGTGTCTTCTCTTGATTTTCAAATCACTTCAGGCTTTTAATGTTTGGAAACTAAGTAGGAGGTCCAATTCCATGAGCAGTCTGAAATACAATAATTAGGGTATATGTCTGAAAATCATGAAAAATAACAAATTCGC
The DNA here is from genome assembly GCA_013398855.1 of Mohoua ochrocephala. Lineage (NCBI taxonomy): Eukaryota > Metazoa > Chordata > Aves > Passeriformes > Acanthizidae > Mohoua > Mohoua ochrocephala. Next base: position 36,935 of record VZTA01003887.1, read on the forward strand.
CTCGTTGCAAAATGCTCAAAAAGCAGCCTCATCCTTTGCTACTTGAAGCTTTGTAAGGATCAGCTTGTCAAAATTATTTGCAGGCTGCAAGATATGAGAGTGAAAGATGGTAGCTGTTAGGCAGAGGTTAATTGCCTGGATGCACTTCCTGAGAATTTACAGTTTTATGCTGCCACATCACTGGTCTTAAAGAATTGAGAGCTGATGCTTCTGAAACTGAATTTCAGTCGTCTGAAAGCATTAAGAGTTTCATGTTCACATCACGCATTATCTCACCTGCAATGAGCATGCAGTACCAGATATTTCGTGTTAGATGTTCAGGTAAATTCTGTTTGCCTGCTTGCTGACTACAATTTCTGAAGTATTTGCTGTAATAGCCATTTTTTTTCCTCTCCTTGCTTTCCAACAAAGGCATTTTGCTCTAAAACTATCCCCTTTTGCAGCTGAGTCTTCAGCTCCTAGTGCGTGATGCTGTGGTCACTACTGGCACAACACATCACACCAATGTTTTCGTATTTGAAAGAACTGCCAAAATATCAGGAACTTTCATCAGCTGAATACTGAATTTAACAACTATACTATGTGATGTTTATAGTAAGTAGCCAGTGGGGTAGAAATGGGAGTATTTTCATTGTTTTACATGATACCTTGAAATGACTGAACCAGAGGTGTGGCTAAACATGCTGCTGACGATAATATTCCTCTTCTTGCCTTCTCTATGTTAAAAGGATTTGAGCAGTAGTAGGGCTCTTAGAAGAGACCAGGAGAAGGTGTAACTGTAGGCAAGTCCTTGATAGGTAAACTGCTTCTAGTACCTCAGTCCCTACCTTAAGGTCACAGTGTGCAGCTGTGCCAGTGCTGTAACCAGAGCCCCTGGAGCTAACTCATGCCTTGTTTGTCTACCTTCTAAGCATTGCCACTTCTAACTGGTAGCATTATACTACTTTAACTATCTGAAATTGCCATAGTTGCTTACATTTCCTATGAGGATCTCAATGTCCTAAAGCATAAAAGCTTGAACTGACCTTTAGGGACAGAAAAAAAAAATCTACTCTAGAAATGTGATCTTTGGTCCTTACATGCTACAAAGCTTTATGAGTCTATAATGACACTGTACAGATCTAAGTTAAAATGTTTTGGAGACAGAGATGTTTCTGTCAGTTCCATCCATACTTAATTAATTCTTCTTATCTCGATAGAAACTTCTCTTTTGACTTCTCCATTTGAATAATAAATAAAATACATAAGTTGTTGCAACTGTTTATACAGAACTGCACAATAATTGGATTAAATCAGTACATTGATAATAAAGATGACTTACCTTGGATATTAATTTCCAATTTGTTTTGTTAGACAGCCAAACTGAATCTCCACCTCTGAAATCTTTAGCTCATGGTTACAGCATTTAAAGCCTTATTTTAGTTTTAATATCTGACATTGACTGGTTTTCAAAATGAAGTCATGTTTTTAGCCACTCAGTAATAATTCACCTTTTCCTGCTCTCTTGTATATATTGGTATGGAATTGTCAAGCAAAGCCATGTATTAAACATGTCACCGAAGTTTGTCAGTTGGGAATTTTTAGACATTTTTTTAATATTAACAAAAGCCGCAAATTTTGTGTGTGCAGCACTCAGTATCTTTTCTGACGTACTTAGCTGCTACCCTGACAGAGAGTTAGAAAAGTTTTACTTGAGACAGAGGAAGAAATTTTATAATGGCTGGATGTAGGCAGTGGCTGTGCTCTCTGCCTCGTGGCTTGCCCCAGGTTGTCATTAGTTTAGAGTAAATACATAGACACGTTATGCCAAATTTACTGTCAGTGGACAGAACTTTGAGAGGAACTTATAATTGCATGAACAGTAAGATAGGGTGAAATAGCAGCAGCAAGATGTTTAGGCCGTATTTCTTATTCCCTTCATGTTCCAGTGGGTGCGCAAACTTGTGGGTGTGCAGACTTGTACATGGGGGAGAATGCTCTGTCTGCCTACGTGGAAGCAGGTGGCAGGGTTTGCACACAGTCTGCGTGCATCCCTGCAGAATTACGGAGGAGGATGGATTGAAAGCTGTAGTAGAAAACAGTCCTTTGATGTCTGGTCATGTGGCAAAAATCCTGCTTTCAAAGCCAGCCAGCTTTCACACCGGCAGGTCTGTGCCGGCAGCTGCCTGAGATGTGTCCCCAGCTGCAGCACCTCTCACAGTACTCAGGAGCTGGAGGTTGCTGTGTTCAAAGTGGTCTTTGTGTCTTGTTTCCATGCACATCAAAGTGAGAATAGCTTCACAGTGTTGGGCTTTGGCTGAGTCACCGAAAGGCCTGGTTAGGCCTGGTATGTCCTTGCCCCTAATTCAAAGCTGTGGCAATTGGTAATAGGACCTACTTGTCATCTTGCTGTTTTCTGTAGTCTCATGTTTGGGACCAAGTTCTCCTGGGTGTACTGACAATACCGGTTGTCCCCTTCACCTCTGCCCTGCATCTGCTTCCCTCAGAGGCAGAAAGTGTCAATAGTATTACAGTTCTTGTAAGCATTTTGTTTTTTCCTTCTAAGGTTAGACTGGCTCAGAGTTGTAAACATAGGAGAGGGAGTACACATACTACTCATATCCTTAAAACAGTAAAGCCTCAGGGATGTAGATGGAGAAGAAACAAACAAACCAGAACTTTTTCACTGATGTGTAGTGGGATCTCTTGGGGACCAGAGTGGAAAAGATTCTACCTATTTTGACCAGCCAAGGTGCTGCATGGTCCTTATTCTTCTGGAGTTGCATGGAGAACTGCAAGGCATGGAAACTAGAGAAGGTCCCAATGGAAAATAGATGAGTTTTTTGGAAGCATGATAATAAGTAGTGGAGAATTGTATTGGAAACTGAGAAAGAAAAAGTACTATCTAAAAAAAAATTCCAGTGGCATTAAATGTTCTTAACTCTCTGTGCTCTCTATGAGCATTGCTCTCCAACACATGGGTAATATTAATTTGATTGTTCCCATTGAATGGCTGTTTCAGTTAATAATCTGATGCACATCCTGATGTTTGCAGGGTTAAAGGTCTTTGGTTTTGTTATGGGAGTCCAAAACCACTGTGCGGCTGGAATCTAAACCTTTTGTGCTTGTTGCCATAGAGCAGCTTAAAAACAGTGGAGGGAAACAAGTCCTTGCTGAAGGTAGAAGGTGAGGAGGGAACACAAAAATTTCAATTTCTGTCGGGAAATAAACAGCAGCTGTCTTTAGGTGTTACAAATCTGTATGGATTAGCTAAATAAACCTTTCCTTATTGTCACCTGCTGAGAGAAGGAACTTCATCTTGAAACTGAAGAAGCTGTGGGCCCTCAGGGCTTCATCTTCAGATCTGCTCTTACCTTCCAATTTCTTTTCCTTTTTGGAAGAGGAAGGCAGTTTAATTTGCTTCAGTCATAGCTTATCATTGCTGTTTGACACACATTGTCTGTCTAGATGTCACTTAACAATAGGGAAAAGTATTTATATTTTTTGGAATAATTACTGTGGGATCATCTTAGGAAATGCAGAGCTCTATCTCTTGCCCAAGTACAGAAACAGACTTCTCAAAGCAGCTGCTGCTCTTCCCCTTTATCACATCTTCTATTTCATCAGGTGATTATTTTATTACGGTCCTTCTCAGATTTTTCATTTTGCAAGGATAAGCTATTCTTAAGCTAAGCAGTTCAAAATGACACCGTAAGCAAAAACTGGGGACACGAGTAATTGTACAGCCAGGACCAGCCACACTTACTTAAAAAAGTATGTCAGTCTGTTAGCATATGGCAGAGCTCATGCTGTGAAATTCATTTAACACAGAGAGAGTCATTGTATGTTAATGAGGCTCTTTGCATGTTCAATTATTTGTTTGTCACATAACCCCTCCGCCTCGCCTACTCCCCTCTGAATCGTTGGTTGCTGGGTCTTGACCTCTAAAGTAAGTGCCATCATTTCATAAATTATTCTTTGACTTTCAAAAGTGACTTTTGTACATGTTCTCACAGCTGTGGAGTTAATTCTTGCTGGTGTATTGTGTAATGCTACAAAGCCACATTTGTCTTAGGCTACTTAGTAAATGAGAACTAGAGACCAGGTCTCCACCAGCTCCATGAACTTCATGCCTAAAGGCAGCTGAGCAGCTAATGTTAGTTCTTCTCTGTGGAAATATGTATCAATTGATTACAGATCTGATTTTGCTAGAAAGTCCTTTCTGGCCCCTGCAATCTTATTTTCTGTGGTGTTATTCCATATTATTGTTACAGACCTTTGAAGAAAGAGGCTACGTGCTTACTCTTGGCAGCACAGAAGGTTCAGCAGGAAACAAGAATTAAGCAGTGATCAGCAGAGACTTCTCTGCAGGAGCAAATCTTTATTGGCATCTATTCAAAATGAGTTGCCACTAGAAAAAGAAATGGGAATCAAAGACATTTCTTTCATCCAGAATTTAAGTCAGCCTTCAACACTTGGAAATTTGTCGTCCTAGTTTTTTTTTTTTCTTCTGTTCTTTCTTGAGCTCCATCTGTCACGGGTATTAAAACTAAAAGGGACCTTTGGGATAATGAGTTAGACCACCTATGTTCCATGAAATTTTCTGGAATTAATTTCTGAAGTTCTTCACAGCTCTTGTAGAGTTAGTTTCTTTTGGGGATTGTTTATTTGGTTGGTTTTGTTGTTTTTATTGGTTTTTTTTTTTACTTTTCAGTTTGCTTAAAATGGTTAATTAGAAGACATGTCACAGCCCTTGGTAAGAGCTTGCAGTGGTTGAATACCCTGTCTGTTCAGAAGTAAGTTACACACAGCAAAGCAGCAGCTGGACAAGTTTAGAGTTCAAATAACCTGTAACTTCATCATCCTCTCTTTTGGCGCCTATTTAGGGATTGGGGAAGGAGCCTGACTAATTGTTGTGGCTACTGGAGAATTAGTGTTCCAACCTCATCTTGTGCAGCTCCCGGGGAACACCCTCTGAAGAGGAAGAGCCTTGAGAACGGCATGAACCCTTTCAACACAGTTGGGTTTATGTTGCATTTATTATGTCCCTGGTCTGTTTTGAGTCTGTTCTTGCTTTAGCTTGATCCAGAGTTTTCTTACATGAGATGTCTGTAATCCCGTGACCTTCATGTTTTCTTTTTTCTGGCAGTTGCCTTCTGTTGGTCCATGAGGAACAAGTTTAATTTGGAGGTTTCTTGCACTTGTGGGACTTGCTTGTCTTGTGTTTCAGCAGATTTCTCAGGGTAGTGCCAGTTTCCTCCTCAAAGGTTTCTGCAAGGTGTCAGATATTGTCTAGGTTCTGTTCAGTTGTCCTCTAGTGTTACATTAATTTAAAATAATTACCTAATTTCTGCTTGATCGCTGTTTCCTCATGGGATCTGGTATCTCTGGTCTCTGTGACTCCTTCCTCTTTTGAGCAGCATGAGCACCTCTGTCTTGTGCAAACTCACTCTTACCTTCTTACACGTTCAAAGGTTTGACCTCTCCTCTTACTTAGTTCAGTAAATATCCTGCTTTTTAAAATGTTCATGGGAATTGTCTGATCCTGGCGGTGATCACATTTCCCTCTGATCTGTTTAATAGGGATTATTGGAGAAGGCAAGTCCCACCTTGATCACAACCTATATATAAATAGCTGATAGAGTCTTGAAATAATTTCCGGAACTCTTTTTCCACCAGATTTGGTTGGTAAGTGGATGAAACAGCTGAATAGATCTGGGTGACTTGTTGATCTCAGTGAAATGATAAAAGAATTTAATTTTCTTTTTCATTTAAATGTGAATGAGCTGTTGGTACAGATGTCACTCAACAATCTCTTTGTTATTTTAATGAACCTGCATTAAACCATGCAGGAAATTGCAAGGCACGTGTAATTTAACTACAGTATGTGAATTTACAGCTGTAGAAATTCATAGCTTTTATCTAATAATAGAATTAGGTAACAGTGGAGGTATGAAGGTAGAAGTGCATCTGGGAGACTTTAATGTCTATAGTGTAATTTTTTCCCCCACTTCTTGGGAGCACCTACTCTAGATGCAGGTTTTCCACCCTCTTCCTGTCTCCCCTACAACACATTTTACAATCTTCTTACATTATTTGTATTTATTCTCTCATGTTCTAGCATCCAGCCAGCTGTGCCTACACTCACCATTGGCTGTCAGATCATCTTCTGGCCCTGCTTCAGAGAGCTTCATATTTTTCTCCTTGCTAGTACAATTTTTTAAAAAAATTAACAAAGAAGTAAGAAAAAAGTCTTCCTTCTTTGTATCTCTTCTGCTTTTGTGAGAAAGACAATGTGCTTATGGCTTGCTGTGGCAGGTTTATTATGAGAGAATTTATTTTGGAGATGGGGATGTACCTGAGAGGGTGTGTCATTTTCCTGTGATAGCTGATGCCAAATGAAAAGTTGAGCCAGGCATAAGATATTAACGTGTCTCGTGGGTAAATGCTGATTCAGAAAGTACTGCAGTAAAAATGGATGTCCCCTTCCCTCAGAGTGTGTGGATGGTTATTAAGCAACTGTGTGGTTTGCCCTGCTCCCTAGAAGTTTGAAGCATTGTCCCTGAGTGTCTTCAGGCAGTGACGGCAGAAAGTACCTGTGAAGGCAAAGCACTCTTCCATTGAGGGTACTCGAACGGGGGGGTCTGGGATTTTCTTTCAGGACTGGGGTGACTTCTTAAGTTCTGCTCTGTTGCAAGCTGTATGATAATGATGCCCTGCTTGGCTTTCCCAGGCTGCCAAGAGAGTGATCCTGCTTTCGGGAACGCCGGCCATGTCCCGGCCTGCGGAGCTCTACACGCAGATCGCCGCTGTCCAGCCATCCTTCTTCCCACAGTTCCACTCCTTCGGGCTGCGCTACTGTGATGCCAGGAAGGTACTTCCGTGGGAAAGTGGCACACTGGGACTCTGCAAAATGTGGGGGCTTTTTCTTTTCTTCCTTCTTCTTTCTGCCTGATATGACGTCTGTTTTTGAGAAGGTCTCTCTGCAGAGTAACGTTTTGAAAGCTCTGAAGCTGAGGAGGTCTAGGTGCTGCCGTGGTGGGCTTGAGACATGAAGGCAGTAGTGCTTCTTGCCTTGAAAGCCATGGAAATAAAAAGCTTGGGGGAGAAAATCCTCGAACAAATGCGGCTGTAACTGGTGAAAGGAGCCTATTTTTATCAGATCTTGCCCCCCTGAGTTTTTTAAATGGGCAGAATAACTATGGAGCCTTCATGCAGCTGCAGGTTTGGGCTATTTGATTATTAAAAACCCCAAAAAAACCACCCCAAAACAAAAAACAACAAACAAAAAAAAACAGTTTCTAGTCTTAGTCACTATTTGATAAAGGCCTTTGTTGCTTGGTATTTTGGATTTTATACCTCCAGGTAAGTAAAGAAATGAAGGCTTACAGACTATATCTTTGTATTCCACCCTCTTCTAATTTAGGAAATGGATGCAATCCTCAGCACACTTTGAAAATAACCCCTCTGCCAGCTGCTCAGCAGTTGTTTCCACAGAGTTACTGAGTCCAACCACTGCAAGAATTTGGCTTTGCAGGAAGCCAGCATTTGCAGCCACAATAGCAAATGTCTGCCTTGCTGCCAGGGTATGGGCAGCTCACCTGTACTTGGATTTGCCATCCCTAGGGCTGCTGTGTGTGTTGGAACACACACTGCTAAGAGAAGAGCTTTTGCTGCTGCTTCTTGTACACAAAGGCTGTAGGACCTTCTGTGCTGGTTGCATAGACACAAAAGAAGGACTCAAATCTCCCTACAGCTCTAATTCGGAGTGTTTAGCCAAGTGGTTGGAAACGCCACATGACCATTTCAGTGTTCAAAAATATTTACCGAAGAATTGAACATCATCAGCGTATGCCATAAAAATAGTTCCAGCTATTTGTAGGGCTTTTTTGTTTGTTTTCTTTTCTGTGGGGTAGCTAACATATACCAAGTTTCCACCAAGAAGATTCTTGCTGCAGTCTCATATAAAATTCTTGAATCCCCTTTTTCCTAGATCTGAGTGCCCACTTTTGCTTTCATAGCCAGTGTTGTGCTGTTCTATGTATGTCCAAATGTGCAAGTCAGAGGAGCACTTAATTGGCTTTGGCAGTCACGTGCTGATGTCATTGATTAGAGTAAGGCCATTAGCCTGCAGAATCACAGAGCATCAGTCCTGGGTCTCCATCCGTAGTAGGAATCACACAGAGGGAGAGGCCACATCTTCTGCTAAGCTTCATTATCTTTAAAACGGAAAGATTCCTTTCTGAGCATTCCTTTCAGAATGCTTCCTAGGGGGAAATGAAGAGCTACGGTTTAATCTTCTTGGGTTTCTGCAGTAAAAAGGAAAGTTGATTTGCAGCATGTGAGTCTAAGTAGGTTTGGAGTTTGATAAGCCCTGTTAAGGGTAAAGTTCTGCACAAGTAGCTGTCATTTCAATTATGAGGCACATGGACCTTGAATAAAAGAAATAAAATAGTTTTACAGGATCCAGGTTGTAATAGCATGTTCAGTGTAAATGACTTTTCAACCTGCAGTGAAACTCTGTGTGGAGGTCACAATCTATATCAGCTTCCCTTCAAATGCTCAGCAGGGTTTCTAGTACAATTTTGTTTCTATGTTTGACCTGCCTCTCCTGGACAGTTGAACTTTGTTGGTCTTCTCCATGCTCACCTGGAACATTTTGTTACAGTTAACGTCAGTAAATTATAATGTGAACCTAGGAAGGAAGAATTTGGTTATTTGGAGAAGTGGAGCTGCTGGAAATGAAGAGATGTAGATAGTATTAGAGAAAAAAATGGGACTGCTGAATACTGGGTTGCCATTCGGCAATGAATAAATTTAAAAGGTGTTTGGATGATTGCAGTTGGTTTTGTCATGACTGTAGTGTCCCTCACATTTGTTGCTGCAGCTCTAACCTGAGACTGTGTTAGGAGTTGCATCCTCTATGAAGAACTGTTGTGGTACTTCTGCTGTCGATACTCAAATAAGTTCTTCTTTCTGTCCTGAAATTGGCAGCATTATGAGTGAGGGTAGAATTGCACAGAACCAGAGAGGCTTTGCAAGGCTTTTGAAGATCTGCAAGGATGAAAGGTGTTATGTAAAAATGTTTTGGTGTTAATAATAAATCCGATTGCATTAGAGGATTAAAGAAAAATTGGCAAACCTGATCCATTCAGTTTAAAACTAAAGTCTGACTAGTTTCTGTTTCAAGATTTTATGACAGAAAATTGCAAATATCTGGCAGATCTGATTAGAAAAGTTATAAAAGTTTATAATTTTTTATTAATTCAACCTCCCAGCATCTATACTTTTAAAAATGCAGCAAGTGAAATGTCACCTGTTATTTACAAGCTATCCCAAGACTGTTTCCCAAAATACATGCTGTGAATTCATTTTTCAAACTGGCTGATGTTGGCAAATATTAAGTAATTTCTATCTGAGCACATGCTCTGAATTTGTAAGAGTTTGGCAGCTTCTGCTAACACTGTAATAAGTTTACTGACTCATGTAAGATGCTGTAACACTTTGGTAAGAAAATCACAGTTGGAAGCATGTGTTCTGGAATGTTATGGATCAAAGCCAGATGTGTATTTTGGCAAAATAAATGTCCCTTTTTTTTTCTCTCTTTTCTTTTATTTTCCTCATTAGGGTATGCTAAGCTAAATTTTAATAATTCCAAAAGTAATGATCTCTTTATAACTAGCTAGGTGCAGCACAGAGCTAGGATGTGTCCTTGTTTGCAAATTGTTCCGGCGTCATAAGAAATACACAACCTAAACCTCCTATGGGGACTCTGCCTGTATGTGCTTTTTAATATGACAGTCGATGGTATCTTGGCTCTGTGTGTGCCTTTTTCTTTCCCTTATGAGGATGCTGCTCTTCTGAAGTCAATTTGGCTACGTGGACACAAAGCATATGTATGATTTGCTTGTTATGGAAGCGGAAAGTGGGAAAACGTGGGCTTCTAAGTGGAACGAGGTAGCCCAAGGAGTATCCAGGCCCCACAGCAGGCCTTGCTGAGCAGCCTCATCATGTTGATCCCTCCTACTCAGCTACCAGTGCACTGAGCAGTGTGGGCAGTGGGCTTTGGAGGCTGGGCACAGCACCAGGGGAGTCCTTGGTTCTGTACATCTGCTCTGCTGGGCCCACGGAACCTGAGAAATGCAGAAAGGGAGCATAAAGACTGTGGCTCAGCAATGTCAGCTTTCATGCAGAGTGCCTAAAGCTAATAAACCCAGCTAGGCTTGAGCTAGCTTCTCATGGACCTGAGGGATGCATGTGTGTTGCACTCTTGGTTTCAGGGAAGCAGAGCAGTGATACCCATGTTGGTTTTTTGAGGGGTTGGCTAAGATCCAGGTGGGCTTATTAGCTCTAGCCCTACACCACTGGTTTGTCATCTGAGCCAAAGTTTTAATTCTACAGGATTCAAACTGGCTTTGTGTTTAAGGTTTGAATCGTTTCCTGCTTTAATGAACCAACTGTAGCTAATCAGATGGTGCCATAATTATGTAGGAATAGATTAAGTCAAATGAGTTTAATGATGGCCATAAGTACCAGAATCTGAAGTCAGTTAATGGTTCACATCAGTACAATATGGCAATAGAACTGCAGATTGCTTTATCTCAACCTGAAGTAGGACCATTCACTTTCAGATATCAGAGAGGTCTTACTTGCCTATAAGCTCTTTGATTCCTCCTCTTCCTGTCCCACAGCATGTTCTCATCCCTGTTCCATCAAAGCACCACCCCTTAATACAGTCAGTAGCATGACCAACCTTAGGGCTACTGTGACTTATTTTTTGATCATGCATTTTAGGAGAAGATGGAGGATGCAGTGAACACTTTGGAGCTTCTTTCTCTTTTACTTCCATTTCTGTGTTGTAGCAGTTTTCTCTTGGGGAAGACAAAAGCAATATAGATCTTTAAGGTTAAATCTATTTTATTAATTAATGTAGCACACTAAGAGTGGAGCAGTCGATCAAAGGTGTTGGTGCTGAGGCTCCTCACGTCTCCATTGTGTGCATTTCAGGAGGGAATATGTAGTGGTTTACTTTGGATTGTTATTCCAAGACCAAAAGTTGTATTTTTGGACGCTGCCGATATTACTTAGAACTAAAGCTATGAGGAAGATTTCACCTCCCTCCCCACCTTGGTTTTCAATATTTCTCTAACTTTATTCCCTAAACTTATTTGTGAAATTTAAGCAGAAAGGTTTCCTTTTTTCCCTTGCTTCAGCATTAAAACTGTATTGCTCTCTTCTCTGAAAGAGAGTTGTTTGAAAGATGCTTCTTTTGGGGAATGTGCCAGTTTTGATGCCACTGTTGTTCTTTCTCAGAGAACAAATGATAGGCTGTGGAGTTATTGGTAGGAGAAGTGATAAGCTGAGATTAATTGAACAGGTGTATATATTGCCTGCACACAGGATCTTGGAGGATAGGCCAGGTTCAGAGGGGAGTGCTTCAAGGAGGAGTAAATGAATGGCTTGTTCAGAGGAGCTTTGAAGTGATGATGCTTTGAAGAGGTGATGTTTGGAGTGATGTGCTTTGGGCCACAGTTTATTTATGGTTTGCTTGAGCCTGAGCCAAACACGGTAATGGCAGAAATAGAGTATGTCAGGAGTCAGGTCACAGCAGAGGACGGACAGGTCTGACCTAGCATGTCAGACAAGTGTAACAACTCTGTGAAGGCACCTGGGTTAAGGATGTTTGTCCTCATGCTGTTAGAGAATATTTTTGTGTGCCTCTCTGCTAAAAGCTGAGGTAAATGTGCATGCACAGAACTGCAGTGAGTTCTTCTGGCCGGCTCAAAGCTGCAGGTGGAGAGCAGCAACACCTTGCTGTGTGAGAGTGAATACCAGGGCACAGGGCTGGAGCAGGGATCCCTGCCACCTTTCTGCATAGTCTTCTTCCTTGCACCTCCCTGAGCTCTTGTAGAAAGGAAAAAGGGAAGCTTGTAAGTAAACTTTTCATGTTGGGTGGATTAGTTTGTATGTTTCTACCTTATTGCCGTTTTTGTCAAATCTCCTGCTGGCTGTCAAGTTCTTGCCTTGTCCAGTTTCCCTGGAAATTTATTCTGCCTTTGGATTGCCTGTAGAGCAGTCTCTTATAGGTTTGACACTGATAACGGCTTTGATCTTTCCCAGATGCCATGGGGTTGGGACTACTCTGGATCATCCAACTTAACTGAGCTGAAGATTTTGCTGGAAGAGTCCATCATGATCCGACGTCTGAAATCAGATGTGCTTTCCCAGCTTCCAGCAAAGCAACGCAAAATGGTTGTGGTGGCTCCTGAAGGCATTAGTGCAAAGACCAAAGCTGTCTTGGCAGCCGAAGCAAAGAAGATGGCCAAAGGATATGAAAGTGTAAGTCAGAAACTATTTTTGCGATGAGCCATTGCTATTTCAGGTACTTTTATTTAAAAACATCAGTGAAAAAACAGTACCCTGAGTTCCAAGAAGGTCAGAGCCACACCTTATGTGAAGGCACAGTTTTAAATGAGTGTACAGCACAGTCAGAACTAGCTCAGCTTGATTTGCTTTTGATCTAAGTGCTCTACTTTGTCCCTTTGTGTGAAATAGCATTTCCTCTCTTTTTTTCTCTCTTGTTAGTAATTTCTAATTGTCTTTTCCATCTCCTGCCTCTTTACTTACTCTCCTGTCTAGCCTTGTACTCATTCAGCCTACAAAAACAGCCTTATTTGAGCTGTGTTGTGAACAGAGCAGTAGCCAAAAATGTGAAGGGTTTATTTTTGCTTTTCTTGTTTGTTTTCCTTGTATGGGTGGAAAATGCATGTTCTAGGCTCCTAGGTTGCTAACACGGTTCTGTAAGAACTTAGGGGTTTTTCCTTGCCATTTCAGTTGGGACACGCTTTCTCAGCTAAAACTGCATTTGTGATACACTTGTCATCCAACTTGTAGGAGTTGAGTGGGAGGTAGGGAAGGGAGGTGTCAGGACTGTGTGAGTATCTGCCGTACCCAATGGCGAGTAGGAGATTTCCCCCGCCAGGCCTCTATTGTTGTGCTTTTTTAGGCTGATTTTTTTCCTAGCAAAGTGTTTATTGGCAGCAGCAGACATCCCAGATCTGTAAGCAGGAAGGAGAAAAGGCATTTTTGAGACTCAAATTTGTTTATCTTTTCCTTCTACAGAAACAACAGGAGAAGGAAGCTCTTCTCGTCTTCTTCAGCAGAACAGCAGAAGCTAAAATCCGCTCAGTCGTGTAAGTGCCGTGTCATTGCCTCATTCTTGCCCAGTAAAATGTGGTTTTCTGCCGAGAACAGGGCCCTGGAGATAACAGTGCAGGCACATGAAGCATAGCCTCAAGTCAGCCTAGAAAAACTTGATTGTAATTACAATGCACTAAACATTTTCTTCTCTTGGAGTTCTTTGGCCGAATAAATCTTCTGATTTCATTCCAGATACAGATCTAAACTGTCATTTGAACCATTTAAAATGACTTTGTGTTTGGGACTTGGATCAAATTCCCTGGTCTGGGCCCTATTTCAGTTTAAGGAGCAGGGGAATAATGAAACTAAAAGCATCAACAGAATTTGAGAAAACAAATGCTGCAGTTCTTCTGCAGCAGGAATCCTGAACCAAAAAGCTTATGAGATGGGCTAAGCTTTAGCTGTAGTGTGCTTTGGGAATCTCCCAGCTCCTACTGAAGTTCTTGGCTCTTCCACAGGGCTCACATGGGACCTCAGCAGCAAAAGTTTTGTACCACAGGTGTGCTTTTAACTCTCTCTTCCCTAGAAATGATTTCTTTCTGTGCCCTTTCATCCTTAGCCTTTTTGCTGGGACTGCAAAGGAGTTGCTTTAGGTCATAGCATAACTTTCTAATCAGTAGTATGCTAATAATAGGAAAATGGTTTACTTTCCACAGCTCTCCAAATGTAAGGACCAACTGATGTGCACTGTGTGATTTCACAGTTGCAGACCTTGCTGCAAAATTTGCCCGTTTGGCACAGAACTGCACTTCATCGTCCCAGCATCCATTTCTGTAGGAGAGTTTCTTCCTTTTATGTTAGTGAACAGTTAGAAGACTTTCCTCTTTTTGTTTCAGTTGCAAGTGTGAACTGAATATAAAACCATGAAGTGCTGTTTACTTGACTCTCTGGTAGGAAGTAGTCCATTTTTTTCTGGGGTTTAGTAGCATTTAAAATAGCAGTTAGTACCAGTTGCTAAGGTACAGCACCATCTAAGTAATGGTACTGTCCTACGATCATCAGCACTTCCCATGTCTTACCCTTGATGAGGCATCTTCCATTGCTTCCATTGCAATGACATTGCCATTTGTTAAAGAGAATGTGGGAATGAGATATAAAATAATTATGATGTGTTGGGTGGCATCTGCTTACTGCTCTGAATGTTTGCTGTGATATTTGTTTCAAAATCCAGCAGTCCCACTTCTCTCCCAGATTTCTTTGTTCAGTGATACTGTCGTGTAATGGGGATCTGAACATTATGAACCCTGCATAGTTGTCTGCCATCTTAATACAGTGCTGGAAATCCTTCTTGGTCTTTTGTGACAGTTGCTGTTGACCTAAGATGTGTTGTATTTGGCAAAGGTCTTGGTGTTTTTGATCTTCATAACTTTGCTGTTCCAAAGAAAAGATGACATTTGTATCATCTGTATGGGCTTATAGGTGTTCCTCAGGCTCCAGCTGACCTGACTGTAAGACAAGTTACTACACAGAAATGGGTTCTGTAGCTGTGCTGCTAGTCCATGGGAAAAGCTAGATGTTTTCATTTAAGTGCATTTAAAAGGAGTCTTGTTGCCTTTCATTGGCCATTAGCTTATAAGCATGTGGATAACTCCTAGAAATAGCTGACAAATTTAGATTCTTAAGCTGGAGTAAATTGTCAGTGGGAACCCTTGCAAGAAAAGGTATTTTTTTTCTGATCAATGTGTTTAGAGATCTTTTCTTCTGATATGAAAACAATCCCAAGTAAACCCAGGAAGTTTAACTGCGTACAGATTATTTTAGTGTATTGTGCAGAAGTTAGAAATGCAGATGGGCGAGTGAGATTGTAATTAAGTATAGATGACCTTCATTTGATTGGCCTGGGATGTCATGTTCCAAGTAGGATATAATAAACTGATTCTCTTTGATACCCAAGTATAATGTAGGCAGCTGTCTGCCTGTGGTAAAGAAAAAAGGAGAGAATTTTCCTTTCTGTTTTTTAATCTATAGAAGCCTTGACTTGCTACTTGCACTTTACTGCAGGTTTTTATGCTAGCCTGTTTCCTAGGGTCTGTGTGTAGATGGGCAGTATATTCAACATTTGTTGTGAGCAAAGTCTGTATTCTCTCAGCACATAATTTTATAGTGTTTTGGTGTTTTTCCTTTTTCATGCAGAGAATACATCCTGGAATTACTGGAAAGTGGGAATAATAAATTCCTGGTGTTTGCTCATCACAAGATAATGCTGGATGCAATAGTTGCAGAGCTGAAGAAGAAAGTAAGTGACTGACTGATTTGTCTTAACTTTATCACTGTTCCAGCTGCAAAGCTGTTGAAGAGCCCCCTGGATTTATGGCTGGTCAGATAGTTTAGGACAGTTAGTGACAGAGAGAATTTCTACTGGCTGTGCTTCTGAGTGTGCCTTTCACCGAGGGAGCTGAGCTGTCAGGGTGAATGCCTCACAGGATGCACTTTGTATTAGCTGAATGGCTTTTGTTGTATTTAATGTTCTTTAATTCCACTGTCTGCCCTGCAGCTTTTGAATTCTTGGAGGAGTGTTACCCTGTGTGGCCGTTGTTCTCCAGGCTCTCCTCAGAGGGAGAATGTGACTACTCAAGCCCACCATCCCTGCCTGCCTTTACCTCTGTGGTGCTCTTACATTTTTGAACTAAGATACTGGAGGGAGACTTGATAGAGCTGCCAGTCATTACTCTTGACTTCAAAATTGTTTGTCTGACTTCTCATGTGAGATTTCCATGGATGCTCCTAAAGCATTCTGGGTCATGCTGGGGCATCGTGAAGAATGGTTTAAGATAGCATTCCAGACTATAACCCACAGTGGGACTGGTGACTTTGCTTGGTGGCAGCACTGGACATGGAATCCACTAAAACATGGAAGGAATATACGAGAAAGGGGACACCAGGTCTCTAAACAGCATCTTCTGCCTTTTCCCAGCACGTTGAGCACATTCGCATTGACGGCTCCACGTCTTCGGCTGAGCGGCAGTCTCTGTGCCAGAAGTTCCAGTTCTCAGAGAAGCAGGCTGTGGCTGTCCTTTCCCTCACTGCTGCAAACATGGGCCTGACATTGTCTGCTGCAGATCTGGTGGTGTTTGCAGAGCTCTTCTGGAACCCAGGGGTAAGTGTCCTGGAGGGGACAGGGGTTGGATGTTCCCCGGAGAGCAGAAATGTTGGTGATTAGGAAATGTGCCAGGTGACTTTCTCTAGGGTTTTTCTCTTTCTTTCTCTGATGTCTGCTGGCTCTGCAACCACAGGTGCCTGGGCTTGAACCTGTGAGGCTGGCTTACACAGCTTGCTGGCAGGGGAAGGTGGCACAAAAGGGAAACATGCTTCTGTCTTAATTTGACAGAGCTCTTAAGGGTTTGCCCAGCCAAGACCTGAAAGGGTCCATCATCAGTGCTGACCTCTACTTTGGAAAATTGCTCAGTGCATTTTGGGAACCTGGTGCACCAGATTACTTCTTGGCTTAGTCTCTGAGAATACAGGTCTTAACAGGATCCAGATAAGAAGGAGCTGCTAAGGAGAAGGAGAGCTTCCTGTTCTCTGGTGCTTACACTATTTCTTAGATGTTGCAGTTCTCACTTTTTATTTGTCATGTTTTTACGTTAAGATTTTGATCCAAGCAGAAGATCGGGCACATCGAATTGGACAGACCAGCTCCGTTAATGTTCACTACCTGGTGGCTAAAGGCACAGCAGATGACTACTTATGGTAAGAAGGGAGACAGACACTTTGGTTCTCCTGCCACCTGTTTCCACTGTTTGTCACGTGTGTGGTGTGAGGGGTTAATGCTAGTGCTGATTTCCACAGCCTGTGAGGGGAGGATCAATATGTGCCAGTCAGGGCTGCTGTGAGCTGGTGACATGGCCTGGCTGCAGTGGGCATGACTAAGTGGCTGACAAGCAGGAGGAATAAAAGTAGTTACCTGACAAAGAAAAGGCTCTTAAGAGAAATTCTGGGAGAGCTGATGCATCTAAAAGTTTCACAGTCTCCGTGTAAGGAGGAGGAATTGTCTTAGATAACAGCCCAGAACATTCCTGTGCTAGGGTACTATAAAGTGCTGAGACTTCCAAAGAAAATCAGCAGACACTGGAGATGGTTCAGTGTATTGCAGATCAGGTCTGAGGAGCAATCTGGCTGCTGAGTGCTTGGATAGGGAGCTGTGGAGGAGGACTGCACTGTTGCCTTCCTCTTGCTCTTCAGAGAGCCCTTCAGATGGATTAAAAAGGTGCTATTGACCCACCTTTGGGTAGTTGTGGTATGAGCCTTTTTGACTGCACTGACAGTTATCAGTGGACATTAGTCCTTAGGGCTGGGGAATCTGACACCTGGGGGTGGGGAGGATCTGAGGAATCTTAAGTGCTGCAAGGGAACTGACCTGCAAGTGATGAAAAGAAATTATCCACCAGCTGGTTCATTTAAAGTCCAAAATTACATCTTTATTACCTTGTTTAAAGGAATGAATGAACTAAGTGAACTTGTGCAGTTCCCAGAATATCATGATGGCAAGTAATTATAACCCTACAATGCAAGGATCTGGAAACTGATGCATCACCCACATTTCATGGAAAGTTAATGACAGTAATTCTGCCTTTATTTGTGAAATGCTGTCTGTGCAGTCATTAGTGCTTAATGGGGAAGAAATATGGCTCTCGAAAGGACAGTGGCATCTTTTTAAAGACAAGAAAAAGAACAAGAGGATGAGACTGTTTGGTAAATGCATTAATTGTGCCGTGGCCTTGGATCTTTCAGTGTCCAGTCTGCAGGTGTTGCTGGGACCTCTCAGCTTTTTGGGCCAGTGATGGATTCTTCCTCCTGCTGTACACTGGGAGTTGTCCTTGAAATGCTGATGCATCTGTTGTTGGGGTTTAGCATTGCTTGCCTTGGGAGACTGAGCACGCAGGCTACTAGGATCCCTTTTAGCTGCATCTTCATGTTCTGACTTCATACCATTGGTGTTGCCTCAGTCAACTAGTTTCTCTATTGGATGTGTGTGTTCTCCAAATGTTTATAGCCCAAAATCCTCTAATTGCTACCAATTTGATTGACTGATATCCCAAGACAGCATACAGTGATGATAAACAAGAGCAGGACAGGTTAAGGAACCAACGAAGTTTGGTAGAAAAGCTGTCTTTATACCCAGTTGTATCCTTTTTTAATCTACACATTGTAAATGAAGCAGTGTCCTTGATGATACTTTCTTCCTCTCAGTAATATCCGTTTATCACTCCTAGGCCAATGATTCAGGAGAAAATCAAAGTGCTGGGCGAAGCTGGTCTTTCAGAAACCAATTTCTCCGAAACGGCTGAGTCAACTAATTACTATCCTAAGGTAATTGACCTGAAAGAATATTGGTGGTCCCTGGGAGAGGCTGAATAGGCTTTGGCTTGTGTACATCTAGATTGGCGCAGGTGACCTTAGCCCTGTTCTGTCTTTAATGCCGCAGACCAGATTGTTCAACTCCTCCCAGGATCCGTGCCTTGGCTTGGACTCTCCACAGAGGTTCCAAGCCTGCTACTTGCAAGGAGGCCTCTTAGCCTCCATGTCATATACAGTCCATATACCTGTCTTTGAGTATGCGTGTATCAGATACATATGTGTGTGTATCATACATGGTATGATCTGTACACACACGTGCACTGTGTAAGGGGAGTGTCCTCTGATTTTGCTCGCTGTATTTTACATGACAGTGTGGATGCAGATCCTGTTCTGTTCTGTTTCCTCAGCCAGATCCAAAACAGAAGACGATCTATGACCTTTTCCAGAAGACCTTCT
Organism: Mohoua ochrocephala; assembly: GCA_013398855.1. Classification (NCBI taxonomy): domain Eukaryota; kingdom Metazoa; phylum Chordata; class Aves; order Passeriformes; family Acanthizidae; genus Mohoua; species Mohoua ochrocephala. The sequence continues at coordinate 55,868 of VZTA01003887.1, forward strand.
CTGAGAGCAGAGATGACGCCGATGATGTTTTGTTTTTGGAGGCAGCTGATGCTGGCTGCGAGTTTGACTCTGGCAGTGCTTTGCAAGACAGAGAAGCAGAGACATGTTCAGTGAGTCCCAAAAAAAAGCGGCGTATTGAGGAGTTTTTCAAAGAGTAAATGGTGACAGCAAAAGAGACAGCAGCTAAGATTTTTTTTTTATTAAAAAAAACCCCAAAAGCAATCACATATTATTTTTTGAGTTTTTGAAAATAAAAGACTTGAAGTTTTCTGTATCTCTGGCATGTTTCATCTTCAAAGGATGAGGAGGCAGTCTGACAGTGTGACAGATGTGCAGCGCACACCTGGCAGCCTGCAGGGTTTGCAGTCCTGGTTTTGCCAGTGACGGAATGGACATGGGCAGGTATCATTCTGCTGTGTTTCAGCACGTCAGCTTCCACAGCTGTTTTGTTTAAAAAGCAGATAATGGTTGTCTGTCCTCAAGGCAGAACTGTTGAGAAAACCAACTCCTCAGCAGCTGCAGAGTGCTTTTAACAATCAGTTTTGCATTTCCAAAAGTCTGTATTTCTAGGAGTTTGTTCACAGGCAAATTTGGCCATTACTTGGATCACTCACAGACTGGCTCTTGAGTATTCAGTTTGGCCACGAGGAAAAAAGATCCAGACAAATCTTGATGTTTTGTGGAGGTGGGGAAGAGGAGGGAAAAGAGCAAGTTACCACCTTGAAGCTAGAAAATGTAGCTGTGTGCCAGTAAGTGTGCATTGCCCGTTTTAGGCAGACGTGTGCCTCAGCACACTCATCTCTGGCCTTGTGCTGAATATTAGGACCTGCTCCATGGCAAGTGCTGCTTCTGTCAGTGGAGGGTGAAGCTTGTGCTGACTGCCAGGGATTAACCCTGATGTCTCAGGGAAGGGGGGGGTGTGTGTGTGTGTTTTCTTCAAGACTTGACTGATTTCTATAGGTGAATGAGGGGGACACAGGCTGACTTTTGCTCTTGTTTTGTAAGAAACTGATTCTGGACTGAACTGTTTAAATAAAAAGTTGGTTTAAGTTGTGATTCCCAAGCTTTTGGTACTTTTTCTATTTTGGCATTTCATCTCCCAGTTAGCTGTGTTTTACAGACATAATCTGTACAAAAGGTGGCAAACTGAAGGCTTACATTTAGCTCCTGGAGGCCAGCAGCTAACATGCTGTGGAGGCGATATGCTTGGCTCTGTGCAGACACCAGACACTGACAAAAACACCTCTCTTGCAAGGCAGAGGAGAAAAATGTTTGTGCTGTAAGATCAACCTGATAATATTAGGTATTTTTTCCTGCATTGAAGGGTTTGATTGTTCCATTTTCAGCTGGTGTCGTCATGGAAATGCCCCACAGGTTGCGTGTACAATTGTGCTGGGTGGAGAACTGCTTTTCATTCATGACTGCAGATGGTGCTCTGGGGTGTGAGCAGTAGCAAGGGGTGTTGTGACTGGGCACCTGGAGGAAATGCTTTATCTCTGGGTCTGAGGCTGAGAGTTAACGAGCACTGCTCTTGCTTCAGCAGCTGGCCAGGTGATGAAGACATGCTTTTTGACATTTTTAAATGTCTGTCATCTTGAATACAGAGTATTGAATCTGTCTGTAGGATGAGTGATCTTTCTACTTGCAAAGTGGGTTGTTCTGAGTAAGGGGTGAGAAATGTTGCTATCTGCTGGCTGAAAAAAAATGCAAAAGACATTATTTGTTTACCCATATTGTTGTCTCCTGTAGAAGTAGTTCTCTTCTTTGTAAAGCTACAGCTCTCTCAAAACAGTACTTTTCTAAGATACACTGAAAGTACCCTTGGAGAATTCTGCTTTTTACGAACTCGGTTCATCTTGTCCGTATGTTGGTAAATCCCAGCCCTGGTAGAGGAATGCTAGGTCTACCTTGCCTTTGTTAGGGCCCATAAAATCTCAGTTTGCTGCACAGATGCAGAGGTTTTTCAAATACACTTGAGATTCACTTCATCCTTACTAGATGAAAAGGGGGAGAAGGGCCTTGCAGGAAAGTGCTGTTAGTGATTACTTCAAGGGATTGGAGAGACTGCAGGCGTGATCCCGATGGCACCATCATTAATATGGGGAGGAGGTGGCCGGGCAGCTGGCAGCAGGCTCAGACAGGCTGTCCAAGGCTTGCTGACAAGAACCTGTACAAGGCAGTGTGCAGGGTGTCAGTGAGCCCCACGCGCAGGCTCAGGAACATGGAGCACTCCCGGGGACTGCTGCACCTGCCCACTGACGATGATAGAGCTGTATCTTTTTGGCATTATCTAAAGCCAGGAGAGGAAAGGGAAGGACCCATCTTACTGGACCTTGGAGCATCTTACTGTGGCTGGATACCTGCCTGTACACCTGCGTCAGTGCTCCCGCCCGTGTTGGAGAAAGGTGTGTTTTCAAGAAGGAAGCCAAACCAGCAACAACAGGTTAAAATACCTGAACAATAAGCTGGAGCAGTTCCAACTAAGTGTTCTGTGTGCCCCAGGCTGGCCAGCTTCGTGTGCTGAAGAGTTCAAGGGGGTGGACTGTCAAGGCAAGGCTGTGCTGCCTGTCTGTGTCCTTCATCTCCTCAGTCACTTGGAAATGTGTGTTTACCTTGGCCGTGCTGGGAACGGCTGTCATCCGGGGCGGCTGGGTTTGGTTGTTGCCGGAGTTGTCTGTGTCACTGGTAGATGATGGATATGACCATGTGCTGAACTGTCACAGCAAACCTGAACTCTGTAGATACAGACCAGAGAACAGCAGTAGATTCTCTGGATGTGTTGGCTGACAATTTATATATTTTTTTTAACCGTATCGTCACTAAGCAGCCAAAGGAACTTACTTTTTCTTTTCTGTTTTCTAATACGTTGGTATCAAAGCTGTATCCTGTGAGTCATCATTATGACGAGGATCTGAAAAGGGCAAATATATTCCTAGGATATATCAAATGAGATTTTGATTCAACTGAGGGAGATATAAATACCATTGCCTAAAGCCTCACTGAGCCCTCATCTCAAATACTGCTCTGACCCACCAGCTCCCAGAAGAGCTTGCAGGGATGATCAGGGAATGAGGAGTCTGGCATGACAGAGGGTATTAAAAACGTCAGTGTTCAAACCCTCAAAGAAAGACCCGAGAAGGGATGTGACATCTGTCCATGAGCATCTTTTAAAGTACAAACCCCAGCCAGGGAAAGTAACACAGTGGCAGGGTACACTCGACTCCGTGATTCCCTCTTAACTAAACACACTGTAAATGAAGAGAGCTGCCACGGGTTGAGGCAGCCAGGGCGGCTATGGAGGAAAATTACCTGCAACACGTACCTGGGGACGGGTTCTCTAGGTGGACTGGGAAGCTCCAGCCGTCTCCTGGCAGGAGGGGATGAACCGTAGCTGGCTCTGCACAAAAGCTCTCGGGCTGACTGGATTACATTCCTTAATGGAGGTTAATGGGTTGCTAATCCCCTTACAAGCATTGCAGCTCAGTGGCACTGGTGTATTTTTCTCTCTGTGTTTCGGCGCTGGGAATTGCCTCTGCAGCAGCACACGAGGGCTTTCAGGGCTGGCTGTTTCAGGACTGGGTAACCCCAAGGAAATTCGGAAGATGCCTTAACCTGACCTGATGCCGAAACTCTTGAAACCTCATGGTTTAGGGCTGGTATGTTTTGTGATAAGAATTCATCCTCATTGATTTTTATATTTATTTATTTGTTGTTATTTACTTTTTCTGCAGTTCTGGTCATGTTTTCTGCCCCCGTTTTGACATCTACCTGCTGATTATTCCCTTTAAAAACGAGGTGAGTGAATGGAACTGCCCCTTCTCCTTTTCTGCTGTGCCTTCCCTCGGTGGAAAGCCAGGAAGCTGAGCTCCGGCGGTGCTGGCGCTCCCGTGCCGCCTGGGTCTCACGGTGGGTTCCACAGGACGGGTCAGGCTGGAAGGGACCATGGTGCTCACCTGGTCCAGCCCCCCGGCTCAAGCAGAGCCCTCCCGGAGCACACGGCACAGGACTGCATCCGGACGGTTCGGAAGAGTCTCCAGCGAGGGAGGCTCCCCAAGCTCTCTGCGCGACACTGAGGCCGCCCTCGCTCACGCTGGGGCTGACCCGTGCCCGGAGCGCTGCTGACCCGCGGCCAGGCCCGAGCTCCCGGGGCCGCGTCCCGCCGGGCTCCCCGCGTCACTTCCGCCCGCGCCGGCCC
>VZTA01003887.1:60381-94978 GCA_013398855.1 Mohoua ochrocephala
GGGGCGCGGGGGAAAGAGGGGCTGCAGCGCTCCATGGCGCAGCCGGCTGGCCCCGGGAGGGACGGGGGTCTGCTCGGGCTTGGCGGCCGCACCGCCGCCCGGAGTGCCCCGGCGGGAGCTGGCTGGGAGGCTGCAGCAGCGCCAGCCCGGCGGCGTTTCATCGCTGATGCTCCAGGGGAGGGCAGCGAGGAGGGTTGGAGAACTGGAACAGCTCTCTCATGAGCACAGGCTGAGGGGGTTGGGCCTCTACAGCCCCTGAAGAGGCGATTAGGAGGGGATTTTAGTATAGAAATATATAATAATTAATTAATTAAAACAGTGTACGAATATCTGAAGGGGGCTGTCAAGAGGCTGGAGCCAGGCTCTTCTCGTTGGTGGCAGGCAGTGGGACAAACAGGCAGAAGCTGATGCACAGGAAGTTCCACCTGAACACGAGGAAGAACTTCTTGACTGTGCAGTGACTGAGCACTGGAATAGGCTGCCCGGAGAGGGTCTGGAGTCTCCCTCACTGGAGACACTCAGGAACCGTCTGGATGCAGTCCTGTGCCGTGTGCTCTGGGACTGTCCTACTTGAGCAGGGAGGCTGGACCAGGTGACCACTGAGGTCCCTTCCGACCTGCCCCATTCCATGACTCTGTGAATACTCAATTTTCCCAGCGGCAGGGGGAGGCTGCAGCCCGGCTTTCGGGTGCTCATCACTCAGCTGCCATGTCGGGAGAGGGTAGCAGTGAGGAGAAGGCTGTCTCTGTAGAGCTGAAGCTCATTGTGGTTTGCCTCCCAACAGGCCAAGCGCACCAAGAAGGTCGGGATCGTGGGCAAATATGGGACCCGTTATGGTGCGTCCCTTAGGAAAATGGTGAAGAAGATTGAAATCAGCCAGCATGCCAAGTATACCTGCTCTTTCTGTGGCAAGGTGAGAGATCTCCTTGCCCCCTAAAATTCTTCAAAAATCACATTGTTATTGATGCTAGAAAGGTGATTTGATGCTTCAGTAATTTTTGTACTGAAGAGAAACATGCCTAGTTCTGAGACAGGGACTAGTGTATGGTGAGCTTTGGGCTACTGTCAGAGTCCTTGAAAAAGAGTAGATATTTCACGTGCATTTTAGTGGTAGTTAAATGAAGACAAACATAAATTAAATGAAAACAAACATAAATTACATTTTGTTATACAAAAGAGTGAGCATTGTTGCCATATTATATGTTTTACATAATTTATAAAATAGGCCTGACAGAATTAAATCATGCTTGTTATCTTGGTAATTAAGGCTTGACTTGGGCTTTTTTTTTTTCCCTTCAGTAACTTTTTACAGCATACCTGGAGGAGGAACAGAGCTTGCTTTTCCCACTTTAAACTTTTTATGGCAGTCGCTTACTTTTGTATGCTGTGTAACTCTGGATGGAGAAGAGTTTCTGATAGGAAGTAATCTTACCTGTGTGTGTACATAATTAAAATTCACTGTTAAATCTAGTGTTTGACAGTTTGAAAGGCCCATCAGCTTATGCTTTGCACAGATATTTTTTATTGATAGCTGTAGAGTAGGAATCTTTAAAGTGGCCAGAAACTTAAAAATATTTTCATCATGGGGTTTTTTCCTGCCTTTGATTTGTTGTTGGGTTTTTGTCTGTTTTTAACTTAGTGCCTTTCACATATGAAGTGAGAATGTTCATAATCCTGTCTGCAGAGCTGCCTAAATCAGGCTCAGGTGTGGGCAAACCTGTTGTCACCTCTGCAAGGTGATGGATACTTGCATGGGGGAGGGAGGTCAGTACTCACCGCTCACTCTGTAGATGCTGTTTGAAGTGGGTCTGGGATGGAGCAATCTGGGGTTGCCCAGGGACTCCTGGGAACAGTGGTGTTACCTGAGTCACCAAACCAGGTGAGAGTATCAGTTGTTATGACCAAGTTAACTCCTTACTATTTTTCTCCTTCAAAATAAGCTGAATTTTTGATGATGCCTTCAGAAAAGTCCCAGTGTGTATCTGAGTAGAAGGTGTTTCAGAAGAACTTTCCTTGTTCTGTAGAATATGAGTAAAAGGTTTCCCTGACCGTTTCTTGTCTGAACTTGCCTTAGAGAAGTGCTGTGGTATGATGCTGAAGCCCTTGCCTGAAGTTTGTTGTTTGGCTTTTTCAGCTGATGGAGAGTGATTTTTTTTTTCCTTCTATTCCAGACCAAAATGAAGAGGAAGGCTGTGGGTATCTGGCACTGTGGATCCTGCATGAAGACAGTTGCTGGTGGTGCCTGGACTTACAAGTAAGGAAATGAAGAAGCACCTATCAACATTTAATCTCATACAGCTGAGGCATAATTCAGTTTTCGACTTTTTATCTATTTTTTTAAAATTTTGACCTACTAACCATTAAGTAGGTCTGGCTTGAGTTAGTGATGGAGGGAGTTGCCTGTTCTGTTAAAATTTGATTGCTGTGGATCAGAGTCGATTTGATTGCTATTCTTTGCAATAGGCAGAACCAGATTTACTCCAAGAAAAATTGTTTTCATGTTTTCTTTTTGTTGTAAAAGCAAAAAAATTGAATCGTAATAACCTTTCTAGTGAGGGTGCTGTTGCTTACTCCCTTTCTTTGCTCTCCTTCCCCCACAATTCTGCAGAAGACACTCTTGCCCCACGCGTAGCAGTCGTGAGGGATCTGAGCCCACGCATTTGTGCACGTGGTGGGTGCATGACTGGGAAATTTGGGTTGGGATGTAGCCTGTGAAGTTCCATGTGCTTTGTGGACTGAGGCCTACGCTTTGTTGTCAGGAAAATAAAAGTGGAGTTAGACCCTGTTTGACAGTGCAATCAGATGATAACAATTTGAAATGATTAGTGCTTTCTCAAAAAAAAAATAACACCAGCACAGTTGTTGTGCCACATGCAAATGACTCTGCTTCTTCCTCCAGTACCACCTCTGCAGTGACAGTCAAATCTGCCATCAGAAGACTGAAGGAATTGAAAGACCAGTAGAAGCTACTTCCTGTTCTCCTCGTGAAACATCCTTTTTCCTCCACTGTCAAGATCTGTCCTTTTATCAATAAAAGGGTGATAATGGAGTGGAATCACATTTGTCTTTTCTGCAAAAAGTCCTGTCTGTTGTGTTAATGGGTGGTGGCTGCCGGGTGCCCTCCAAAGCTGCCCCATCACTGCCTTCCTCTGCTGGGCAGGGGAGAGAAAATACAGTGAAAGGTTTCTGGGTTGAGATAAGGGCGGGGAGAGATCCCTCACCAGTTACTGTCATGGGCAAAACAGACCTGGATTGGGGAAACCAGTTTAATTTATTACCAATTGTATCAGAGTAGGATAATGAGAAATAAAACCAAATGTTAATTCCAGTCACCCCTCCCTTTCCAAATCAACTTTACTCTTGATTTTCTCTCCCTCCCCAGCAGCTGTACAGGGCGATGAGGAATGGGGGCTGAGTCCATCACATGCTGACTCTGCTGCTCCATCTTCCTCAGGGGGAGGGCTCCTCTCACTTCCTCTGCTCCAGTGTGGGTCCCCCATGGCATCACAAGTTCTGCCAGCAAACCTCTTCCAGCATGGGCTCCTCTCTCCACAGGGCACAGGTCCTGCCAGGGGCCTGCTCCACTGCAGGCTTCCTACAGTGTCACAGCCTCCTTTGGACATAGCCCTGCTTCAGCATGGAGTCCTCCACGGGCTGCAGGACTGGAATGGCAGGTTTATTTTAGAACAGTTTGGTTGCAGTGGAATGGAGGTATGTAGCTGTTTTGGTTATGCATAGAAATAACAACATAAAAGTATAAAAAAATACATAAATAAGGAAAGAATGAGAAAAAGGTATAGGAAAAAGGGGGAAAAAAAAGAGGAAAAATACCACCACCCATGCATCCAGTGACAAGACTTGATTGTGGGTGATTTCAATGTCCCTTGGTCCAGGTGATGGTCACGGTCTTGATCTGTGGGAGGTGGGGGAGCCCCTGAAACACCAAGTTCACTGGGTTAATAGCTTTGGGTGGGGTGGGAATGCCCAGGTACCTTCCCTGAAGGGGGCGGGGTTTCCACTGTGTGATGTAACATTGTGGATCATGCGCTGTCCAGGCCCAGAAATGGGTCTGGGGGTGCTTTGGGGGTCTTTGATGGTTTGTGACCTAAGACAGCTGCCTCACGGTAGCGTAGCTGAGCCAGGGATGAATGCTGTCAGGCCTACAGGTACATGTGAACGTCCCAATACCTTTCAGGGGAGAGGGGAAAGGGAGGAGTTGTTTTACATCTCAGCCAGTTGTGTAAGGGAGGACACTGGCATGATAAAAAGCATTATCCCATCTTGCAGGATCTGCTTCTTGCTGGCCTTCTCCCTCATCTGGCTCAAAACCAGTTTGTTGCTAAGCAAAAGTTGGTTTGAAGGCATGCACCTCACCAGCTGCTTTTGAAAAGGCTGAATGTTTGAGTTATTAACCCTTAAAATTTCAGTCTCTCAAAGGCAGGTGCCTGGAGCATCTCCTGTTTCTGCTGCACTGACCTGGGTACCTGCAGACCTGTTCCTCTCACGTACTCTTACTGCCCTCTCTGGCTGCAATTGCTGTTGTGTGGGCTTTTTTCTCCTTAAATCTGTCAGCCCAGCCTCTCTACCATCATTGCCAATGGGCTCATCCTTGGTGAGTGGTGGGTCCCTGCTGGAGTGGGCTGATATTGGCTCTGTCAAACACAGGGGAAACTTCTGGCAGCTTCTCACAGAGGCTGCCCCTGTAGACCCCCACTACCAAAACCTTGCCATGCAAACCCAGCGCACCGTTCTGTATTTATAGGTGTAACTATGGCGACACTAGTAGTGCTGTCCAGTAGTTTGAGTGGCTCTTGTCACTGGTGAAGCTTTCCTTTCTAGAATTGCACACTTTGTTGCTTGAATGTGCTGGTGACTCTCAGGAAAGCTTAAATAACTTGAGGAAGCTCGGCTCATCTTGGTATGTCCTTCACATCCGTGTCTTGAGGAATAGCGTAGAGCTCCATGAGTGGAGGAATGGGCAGATAAAAGGGAGGAAGAGAGAAAGCGTAAAACATCTCTCTGCCTCTTCCCATTTCCTCAAGGCACTGGGGCATGTGCTGCAAGATGGAGAGAAAAAGAGCATCTTGACTGGTTTGGCGGAGGCTGGAATGGTAGAAGCAGCTCGTGCTCTGCTGCTGGCTGGTGCTGCTAATTCCTTAGCACCACCCACAGATAACCGGGTACTACAGCCTGTGGCGTGTTCTGTTATCCACAGACTCGGGGTTAGCCCACCTGAACGCTTTGCTCCCTGTGGCTCGCTCCCTCTCGGTCTGGTAGCAGGCTCTCCTCTCTGTACGTTTGAGTTGCCTAATCCATACTGAGTTGGAACAATAAATTTTCATGTTGAGCCAATCCTTGGGACGTTCTGTCTTGGAGAAAAAGCTGCTGTTTGAGTTTTTTGCCTCCAGATAATCCCTTTAGGCTGTCAAGATGCTGGAACATCTTTTATGGTCTGAGTCATGAGTTTCAATTTTGTCAGGGAGTTTTTTTGGTGACTGCATCTCCCATCCCTAACAATACAGGTCAGCAAACACAAGTCTTGTTAATGACTTTGGTTATTACCAAAATTTTTAAACAAATTTTCCTGCTGGAGGAAAAATAGTAAGGAAGTAACAGAGGGGTTGCTTGTTCTCGCTCCAAAATAAACTTTACATGGATTTGGGTAGTGATAAGCCAGAGCAATAATAATTCATTAATGAGCCTGACATCTTCAAAAGATTAATTCATAGCCGGGCCTAAGTAGGAACTTCTTCCCAAGCTGCAAAAAGTCTGTGGCTCACAAGTTTGACTGCAGTGACCCTGAACGTATTTTCCAAACTTTTCTTTTTTCCTTTTAATTCAGTGCTTCAAACTTCCCTTACTGAAGTCAACTCATGTACTCAGGTATCTGGTGTCATTCATACCAACCTGCCTATCCTCATATCCCAACTGGCTTCGTGATGTAGCTACTTCCCTGGGAAGCAAGTTGCCGTGCCCAACCACTCTCTGGGTGAAGAACCTTTTCCTAATACCCAGCTTAAACGTCCCCTGACACAACTTCATTACGTTCCTTTGAGTCCTGTTACTGGTCACCAGAGAGATCGGCCCCTGCCCCTCTGCTTCCTCTCAGGAGCAGGACAGTGTGGTTCTGCATATTGCTTTTTATGCTTGCTGCAGTGTGCTTGGGTCACATTTCCACGTGCTGAGATAGGACTCTGCACACCTCTGTGCTTTCTTTATTAATTCAGAGGTTGTAATTGAAGTACAGGTTTCTGATAAAGCCTTCTCAACTGCTCTGAAGTAGCCATTCATTAACAGGTGCAGAGGCTATGTTTCACCGCGTTGATATCCCAGGATGGTTGCACAGGTATGTTACTTGAGGTGACTTCTATTCCTGCTGAGGAGGTTATTAATTACCCTTTGGATTTATATTTGCAGAGGGTGGAAGCTGGGCAGGGTAGAAATACAAAGAGAAGATAAGGACGTGAGATGATCTTTTTCACCTGGATTGTGCGGTCCTACCTGCATCCCTGTATCCCTGTGGGATGGGCTGTGCCCGCAGATCCCCCGGGCTTCTTGTGCCGCGGTACCCTGGCGTGCTCCTCGGCAGAGGGATTTGTGTGGGTGAATCTTCGAGGCTGCCAGTTCCCCCCGTTTCCCCGGAGTGAGGGCGGGGAGGAGGAAGGATGCGCTGGCAATGCTGCGAGCGGCCAGCGGGCGCCACTGCCGCTCTGCTGCGCGGTGCTGCGAGGCGGCTGCATCCTCCCGGCTTCCCTCCCAGCTTCCCTCCCAGCCGGCAGCGGCTCTGCGCACCTGGGCGCCGGCTGCAGCTGCTCGGCACAGCGGTTCATGCTGCCCCCCTAAAACAGACCACGGCAGTCATTTTAGAGTGAAGCAAGAGTCTGTGACAAAAGACATCAGGAGGTTAAAATAGGAACGGGGAGGTTGGACATGAGGATTTGGTAGTTATTTGTCACCTCTAGCAAAGCTCAATTTGTGTCAGTGTTCAGTCCAAATTCTGTGTATACCCTAGGAGAAATTTGTATTAACAGCTATGTGATTCTATGTGATTCCAAATTTGTTGTTTCCTCTGGGAATCTAGGGTGAAAATAGGAATTCTAAACAATTTTGCTTACTGCTTTCAGTATATTTGCTGTTAAGCCTTAGTCAGGAACTTGCACAGAGTTGTCTTAGATGCTGTAGAAGCAGAGAGCTGATACTTGCCCTTGAGGGTGCGAGCTTATGGCAATGTCTGACCTGTCTGGACTACTACAGCTCTGGGAATGGGAGAAGGGTTTGATGGAAAGAGAGACTTTAAACCTGACTGAATGTTCTGTGATGTGGCTGTGAAGGTTAGTTGGTCTTGGTTGCTTTGGAAGAGAAGGGGACCTCTTTCTCAGAGCAATCTGTCAGTCACGAGGGATTTTTCTTTCAGGATCAAGGATGTAACCTAAGGGGATGGTAGCTGTAATCAGGGTGGCGTTTCAGGTACCCAAAGGTGTTTCAGCACCCCAAAGGAACTTGGAAATAAAAAACTGAACAAGCTCAGGGCAGCTTTCCTCGTTCTGATTTCTGTTAGGCATTTCTTTGTTTCCAAAACAAAATAATTGCTTTGGCTTTACTCCGTTTGAGCTTCCTGCCCACTCTTGGTCACCGACAGCCTGTTTGGTCTGTCGGGGATCATGATGCTAAGCCTTGGGGACAAAGACTGTGGGAGTTTAGGGCCTACAGGAATGAGAAACCTCAGACACAGGCAGTGGCTGCCCCTTCTGCATGTCCTGACCTAAAGGTGGTGTGAACTCAGCCCGTGTGCAGGTGCTCCCCTTTGGCTTGGTGTCTGAGGGGCTTGAGTGTAACACAGCCTGGTGGTTATGAGCAATGAGCACCATGTTTTAAGGAGCATATGCTGGTGTGATTTCTAACTTTCATGGCCATCAAATGTTTTGCCCTTGCTGTATGGTCAGCTGCTTTCCTCCTTGAGCACAACCAAGGGCTGCTCATGGCCTTCCTGAGCTCCTTCATGCCTCCTCCTCCATGCTGCATCGCAAGGAGATTTCAATGGCACTTCAGAAACAAAGAGTGACTGATGCAGGTGAGTCACCTTCCTGGTGCAGACTAACCCTGTCTTGGGACTATATTCTAGGTCTCTCCCTAAAAAGGAAGGAGACGTAGTGATGAAATTTATTGCTGGCTTTGTGTGCAGCTCAGAACACTGGACAACAAGAGAAGCAACCGGAGCTGGGGAATGATGTGAGCACCACTTTAACAGGCTGCAAGGCACCATCTGATTTTATGTATTATCCTAGCTTCCACCTGCTGCTCATCCCACCTGGATTTTCAGCAGCTCTGCTTGGAGAAAAAATTGCATCACAGAGCTGGCCCAGCTCCTGTGGATGAAGCGGGCTGGTAACATCTCTGTGCTACCCAGCTATGCAGCGGGGCTCACAGCTTTCCTTGGAGAAATGGTTCCTTAAAGGATGCTACAAAATGATTTGCAGTGGCATGAGATGATGTATTTCCAGTGGCTCGAGGTGCCTGCTTGAAACTGGCCCAAGTGCTCTGGAAGTGGCCAGTTGCCATCGGTAACACATCCTTCCTCCGAGTATTTGATCTTAGTGGATGTCTTTTGAGGCATGGAGTGTGGCAGAGTTGTGGATATGCCTCAGGTGCCCTTATTAGATGCCTGGATGCATTTTGAAAATGGCTGCTTAGAAAATGTCTAATTGCTATTCCACATATTCAAAAAGGGTTTTTTTTTTCTCTTGTCAAGGCTTTGGCATGCCTTGGATTGCTAAATATACTTTCCTCTTGCAAATTCTTGGCAGGAATCTGTGTAAGGAATCATGCCAAGCAGTCTCTTCAAATGTTAACAAGCTCATCGGTGTGGCTTTCCCAGTGCAGGGTTTGTGCTCTTTTTTTTTTCCACCTTCCTTCCCAAAAAATCCCAACCCTTCTTTTTGTACACTGTTGCTCTAAGCATATGAACTATGGCAGCTCTGCAAGAAAGGATTTTTCTAACCAGAGCCAAAAAAAAAGTTCTTGTTTCGTGTTCAACAGTTTAGTGTCACAGCCCTGCTCAACCTCCCGGGTCTCCTGTTGACTAGGAAGCGTGGATTTTGGGGTGCTTGTAGAAAACCTAATCCATTTCCTCTCCTCCTTTGCCATTCTTGCTTTTTCTTCTGTTCTTAGCAAGCTGGACTGTGTCCTTGCATGGCAATTGTAGATTTGATGTCTTTCTTCCAGTAGAGTATTAGCAAGTGAATGAGGCTGTCATGCTCCCCTTTTGTTTCCTCCCCAGTGCTTATCCGGGTGCAGAAGCAGCCCTGGAGGTGGTGCCTGCAGCCGGGCAGGGCCCCTTAGATTAGAGCTTCAGGCCGGGCTGCCTCTCTCCCTCTGCCCCAGGCAGAGAGCAGCGCTGCTCTGGCACCTGGAACTTACACAGCAAAGAAAGCAGTGAGAAGCCAGTGCAGCACCCCTGAAAACCTCAATGTCTCCCTGGAGAAAACCTTATCCTAGGACTTGGGCGTTCATCAATATGTTGGGTTACACACCTCCCTTGAGCTTCTCTGGAGACAATCTTGCATGAGCATTTGGAGAGCTTTGCCTCTGACCTGCTCTCCTGGCCTTCAGTCATCTGCCAGAGACACCTTGGGAGCAAGCCTTTATGTTCAGGTTGGGATGTTGGATTCCCCTCCCTGTGCTCAGAGTCCTACCTCCTTTTCATGGAAAGAGCTCAGTGTGGGATGCAGGGAAGGTGCTGCAGAGGAACTGAGCTGTGGGGCCGGAGAGCCTGAGTGCATCACACTGCAGCCTGGAACGAGCAGTGGGTGTTTTTGAAGGGACCTCTGCTCACACCGAGGAATATTTATTTATAACTCATGAGTTTGGTTTCAGGAATTTGCTCTGTGACCCTTCTCCATTTCTTTGATTTAACCTCCTATTGTAAGAGGAACGTTTGATTTTGCAGTCCTTCCCCACCCTGAGACAAATGTCCTGCAAGTCACAGCTTTGATTTCCCCTTCAGGCAATTCTGGAACAGCGTCAGCTCTCTGAAATTGTGGAGAGAGAACCTGATTCCTCCAAGTAAATATATTTGATGCTAAGTGATGGACCAAGAGGGCACTTGCCTTTTTCACTGAGTAGACTTCTTCCAAGTTGCCACCTACTACTGGGCCTCACCTTTGAAGGAAAAAGTTTTGATGCAAAACAGGATTGTCTCTAATATCCCAGCTGTGAGGGCAAGTTGATTGCTTGAAGATAGGATCTTGGGCTCTATCAGTCATGTCTGTTTCCATTCAAGCAGTTGCATTTGAAACTGTTGTTACCGTGATGGATTAGATTTGAGATTAAAAGGCAAATCTGTAAAGGGAACATTAAAAAAATCCTTAAATGAAAACTAGACCCAAGTAATGCAAGGAAAGAAGAGGAACAAATAAATAATCCAGGCATTAAACAATTAATTTTTAACCTTAGTTAGCTGAAGATGTATTTTTCTTTTAGCATGAGGAATATGAAACAAAGAAATGCAAGTTCCTGTAGCAAGCAAGAGGTGCTTTTTCCAAAGTACGTCCACCTCTGACAGAAATGTTGTGTATGCTGTGGTGCTCCTTGGGGACCTCAGGTGAAGACTGTGCTGGTACCTGTCAGAAAAACAGTCTATGGAAAAGATAGGAGATGATAAACAATCAGACAGACATGGAAGACTCACAGCCCTAAAAACAGGCTTGTGATCTGAGCCCATCAGCAGCCCGGCCATTGCTTTGGTTTAGGCTATTTTTACTGCACCAGTGCTTAGCAGCTGAAGACAGCGATGGTTCTTACAATATATACCTTAATCACTGATAAGTCATTTCACATTGCTCACTTGGAGAATCTGAGGCATTAGAAATGGTGGTAGAGCTGCTGGTTGTGTTACTTTTTTGCTCTCAAAGGGTACAGAGTGATTGTACGTGATAAACAGGCTGCTTCATTTGGTCAGTGTACTGTCCTGTCCTTCCCCACTACTTCTCTTCTTTCTTTGGTGTGTTCTCACCTTACATGGACCCTCCCCGATGTTGTGAGGCCCTTGAGGCATGGAATATCTTCTTGTTTTGCCCACTGGGGTGAGCTGGGCACAGAGGAGCCTGCAAGCTGCCTGTTACCTCTGTTGTTCATCTGGACCATGGAAATCACCCAAGCCTTTGAGAATACATTTCAGGAACATTCCCTGCCATCACTGCAGGAAGGTGGTACCTTTGTCAAAGGGAAAACTTGCCATCACTTGCAGAAAAAGGGATTGCATAGAAATGAGGCAGACTCTGACTTGTGGTTTTGCTCTAAATCAGATGCATTTTTAACATTCAGAAGCCAACAAAGATGAAAGACTCCTGGTCAACCTCTCTACTCCCTTGAGGAAAAAAGTAAAAAGACTTGATAAATATTTTGCATTAATAAATTCCATTTGTCTTATAAAACAAAGTTTGCCAGCTACCAAAGCAGGAAAAATATTTTACATAACTCTGAGTGCGACGTCTAAAAGGTTGCTATGAGCCTGGTTTGAGCAACTCTTTCCACAACCCAGAATGTGAAGGAATGCTGAGCTTCACCCAAGCTCGGACCAAGCGTGCTGCGTGTGTCTGTGTGGAGGTCCAACCCTGGCTGGCTGCCAGGTGCCCACCAAAGCTGCTTGACTTTACTTGGGGAAATTAGTTTAATTTATTCCCAATCAAATCAATGTGGGGTAATGAGAAAATGAAAACCAAACTCTTGAAACACCTTCCCTCCCACCCCTCACTTCTTTCCCAGGCACAACTTCACTCCTGATTTTCTCTCCCTCCTCCATGGCCTCAGGGGAACAGCTGCCTCACCATGGCCTTCCCAATGGGCTGCAGGGGAATCTCAGCTCCAGCACCTGGAGCACCTCCTGCCCCTCCTTCTGCTGGGTGTCTGTTCCTCTCACGTGTTCTCATTCCGCTCTCCGGCAGCAATTGCTGTGGTGCAGTAACTTCTTTCCCTTCTTAAATCCATTATCCCAGAGGTGCTGACAGTGTCTTTGATGGGCTCAGCCTTGGCTAGTGGTGGGTCCATCTCCTGACATTGGCTCTGTTGGACACAGGGGAAGCTTCTGGCAGCTTCTCACAGAAGCCACCTCTGTGGCTCTCCTGCTATCAAAACCTTGCCATGCAAGCCCAGCACAGTCCATGTACTTTTCTGCCAGATGGTTGGATTTATTTCAGGCTGGCTGCCTTCTGGTGAGTGGGGTCCAGCAGGTAAGAGGTAAGCCATGGAAAAAGATGAAGGTGTGCACTTGTCCCAGAAGCTGTTTGTGAACCCCAAACAATGTCCCTCACTGTGCTGTGGGAACGTTGCTATAAAAGGCAGGGAAAGCACAGCTGCCTACTATTATTGTTTTGTTATTAATTTTTAAGTGTGATGTTGATTAACCAGTGGAGCAGATTCCCCAGGAATGTTTCTTGGTCTGGACTACCAAGCTTCTGATTCTCAGGGCAGGAACTGAGCACTGGCTGTTCCTGCTGATCCTGACTGGGTCTATGTGATGGTTTGCATCACCCTGCTGTGGTTTGGTGTCAGGCTGTGGAGTGTCAGACATCAGCCACAGCATCTCGGGGAGCTGCAGGAGGCTTTGTTTGCCTTTTGCAAGCCCGCGCCCTCGGTCTTGGTTAGCACTTCCTGGCATACACAAACACAAATTGTTATGAGTGGTAGAAGAAGGAGACACCCAGGCCTGAGACAAGCAGGGTGCAGCTGAGGTCTGCCTTCAAATAACAGTCTCAAGACCACTTCAGGTTTGGCACTCAGAGCATTCCAAGCCAAGGATGCTTTTTTGGCTTTGTAGGATGCACATCATGGCAGCTGACCAACCTCCCTCCACCCTTCCCATCGGTCTTCTCCTCAGTATCAGCTTGGCTTGCAGGAGCTGGGGTTGTTTCTCTACTCAGTTCAAGTCCATCTCCTGTCACCTCTGCCTACCTCCTCAAAGATTAACTGTCTGCAGCTTTTTGTATGTTTACACTTCCCCTTGAGCCTCCCTTTGCCTTGGGCCATCTGCCACCAGATGAACTTTTGGAAGGAGGGTGTGACCAAAGGCTCACAAGTCTGTCAATGTCAAGGCCAGGAACTGCTGTGAGTTAAAACACAAAGAAAATGAGGGCTGCAGCAGCTCTGGGGGCACAAGAATTGTCTGGAGCTTGGCTCCTACAAGCATTGAAGCCCCCCAGCCCCACTGCCTGAGATGTGCATGCCAGGAAGATATGCCATAGTGAGCCACATGGGAAGCGACCATTCCCTCTTGGGACGGTATTTGAAACAGTCGACTGAGGATTTACCCTGATTTGGGGTGAAAATATATTTGTGAATCCCAAACAATGTCTCTTGTGGAGCTGTGGGAATGTTGCTATAAAAGTCACGAAAGGCCCAGCTGTCTGCGATTATTGTTTTGTTGTTAATTTTTAACAATAAGGGCAATTACCCACTGGAACAGATCCCCCCTGGGATGTTTGTTGGTCTTGAGTATTTAAACTATGAGGTCCTGTGAGCAGAGACGTGTCTAGGGCAAAGTGTACGTACAGCACCGAAAACCCCAGTGCCTTCAGCCACGGCTTGTGCAAACCTACTCTCAGTCGTGTTGCAGCAGTTCAGGAGGGCACATGTGGCCAGACACGCTGTCGCAGCAGAGGGGCGTCTGCTCCTGCTGAGGTGGCAATAAGTCTTAAGAAAATTTGGAGACCTGAGTAGCCCTGAGCACCTGAAGTCTTTCCCAGTTTTATCAGATTGATATTTCACAGCAGAATGGCCTGTTCAGGCTAAATATAGCCACCCCCTAGCTGAAAACAATTAGCATTTGTTTTAACAGCAACTGAGGCTCTTCGGAAAGAGTTTCAACAGCTAAAGGATCAGTTCTTGGTCACCAAGGGCGGGGTGTTGTTTTGGTTTTCTCCTCCCCCTCTCCCCCTCAGTAGACTGTGCAAGTGCCTTCTCTTTTAGGAATCGGTTCTGGAACAAATGGAGACTCGCCACTAAATTATATCTCTGGGCAGAAAAGCCATGCCAAGCCAGTCGGCTGATTTTGTAATGTAGGACAGAGCCCCCCTTGCCCTGCGTGCAGTCATGCACAGACTCCTTGGCAGCTAATTAATAATTTGCAGTTAAGCGGCGGCTGCTCCCTTGCATCATTTCCACGCGGTTGCCAAGTGGAAAATTGAAAAGCAAGAGAGAGCCAGAGAGAGGACGACGACAACAACAACAACAACAACAACAAAGGTTTAAAGTTCTAGGAAATTTCACTATGTGAGGTCAAAATTCCTTGTGTGTTCAGGGGCCGGGCTGTTGGCTGGCAGGCACGTCTAGTTAACATGGCAAGGCCCTCTCTTTGCAAAGTCCTGTTGTCCTCAAGCACCTCCTGTTTGAGAGGAATTTCTTGGTCCTAAAATGCACGGGTTTGGGGAGGGGGAGTGTGTGGGGAGCACACAGGACTAGGGCAGCTTGCAAAGAAGTCGAGCGAGGGTTTTTCTCATGGTCTGGAAGGTAACAAGTGCTCTGGGGAATGGGAACAGGCAAGGAGGGATGGTGAAGCATCCAGGACAGGACTGGGAAGAGGATGAGGGTGATGCCATGAAGGAATTTGCCGAGCAGAGGATACCCAAGAGTATTACAGCCAAGGAAAACCTGGTCCTAGTTTTTCTAGTTTTTCCATCCTGAGGAGCACATCTTGCTGGGAGTCTCTCCTCCCAGTGTGCTGGTCAGCCGTTGGACTGTGCTCGCCCTGTTCATGACACAAAAGGGCTTTCCTCTGGGTGGAGGGTTTTTTAGCACAGTCCAGTGAGATAACAGTAACAGTATTGTCTCATGAGTTAGGTTTTCCACTCTTTTATCCTGTTAGCCCTGGGGAAGAGCTGGGGCATGAAACGTTGGCACAGCAAGAAGTGCAACAGCTGAACTGAGCACTTGGAGTTTTCATACATCTTCGTGCTTGAGGTTGTCAGAGATGTGAGGAGAAGGGAGCTGAGGGAAGGCTGGTGTTCAGAGCATCTGATGAGCTGTTTCTGCTTTGCCAGCGTTTCGTCTGTTTTCTCCTCTCCGTGGAGGAAGCCGTGGAGGCATCTGACTCTTCCCATCTACAGTCACAGTAGTCTTCATGAGGTTGGCAGCTCCAGGATCTGTGTGGCTGGAGACAGGTAAATGTCTGTGGGAAGTAGGCATAAAAGATCATCAGTCTCAAAAACATGACCTATGAGGAAAGACTAAAGGAACTGAAGAAAGAAAGCCTTTTGGAAAATGTTTGTTTTCAAATACACAAAGTATTTTGCTGTGAGGTGAAATGGCCTCATCAGTTCACCGTATTCATTGCAGACCTGACAAGAAGTGATGACTGAAACTTCAGCAGCGGGTTAAGTGTTGTTGGACATCTTCTGGCCAAGTAGATCTGGTTGGCCTTACTTTGAATTGGGGCTGGAGCAGAGACTTCCAGAGGTCCTTTCCAGCAATAAAATTCTCAAATTCTGTGATAGGAACAACTTCCCTGCAATAAGGATGGCCACACAGTGATGGTGATAGTAATGTCACGTCTGGAAGGTCCAAGCTGGAGATCAGGCCGGCATTTGTCAGAAGTGGCTTGGGGAGAGCTGTCAGTGTTTGGAGGAGGGAAAGCAGAATGTCCTCCTGATGTCTCTTCTGTCTTTGACTTTAAAAACCATCAGGTCTTAACTCCCAAGCGCTGACATCTGAGGGCATCAGGCTGTGCATCCTCCACTTCTGCTTGGAGGATATTGAGGCTTACAGATACCTGGCACGAGACAACATGGGGGAATCTGGGAGGCCAAGTGGTTCCAGTAAGAAAACTGTTGTTCTCCCATGTTCACCCTCTTGGTTTGGGGGTTTTCTGGAGAGGGAAGGAACCAACGGTGTGGATGACTCATGGCCCTTTTCTAAGAAGCCCAGTAATGCTGGGTTGAATCACCAAGCAAACACAGGCACAGCTGCAAATGCCCAGAAGTCTTGGCCTCATTCTGCTGCTCACATTTCATGATTTCATTACTAAATCTAAACCTGGGACTCACAGTCCTTTCCAGGGAGGTGTGTTTAACAGCACGCACGTATCGTCAGCCACATCTCTTCCTCTTTGCCCTGAGCCTTTGTACACAAAGCAGTGATGGGGGGCTTGTAGCTTCTTGCAGTTTCTTGCTTCTGTGGGATTCCTGTGGGCTGAGCATGACTGAATGGCTGTGGTCCTGTGGATGAGAAATGCCTCACACCCTGCTGGCATCGAGAAAGGATTACTGTTCCCCTGCTTAATGCGTTTGTTTAATGCCCATTCCGTGAGGCTGTTTCTCAGGCTGTTTTCCTTGCAGGATATGTCTGTGTGTGTGCAATTAGCTAAGAGACATTAGCTTAATGACTTGTGCGTGTCTGAGTTAGGCCTGGCCCAGTCTCGGATGGCTGCCTTTCTCCTGTCTGGAGACTTAATTCTCTGCAGCACAAACTGCTCTGTCATGCTCATCCCAGGGGTTGGATGCAGACAGTGTCTCTTGCTGGTCCCCAGCCAAAGGAGCCCTGCTATCACACATAATTACCTCCTTGACTCATCGTGACTTTTATTGCCCCCACCCCCCCTTTTTTTGTTTTGTTTTATAAGTTTGATTTGTTCTTTCGAAGCTATTGTTTCCATCCCTGTATTCCCAGTGGCTCCAGAGGACTGCAGTGTATTCATGCAGGAATTACTGGGGCGGGCTCTGTGGTCTGTTTTGTGTAAGAGTTCAGACTGAGTGATTGTTCTGGTCTCTTCTGGCTGGTTTCTGAGCTTATGGGTTAGGCAGAGGGAGAGTAATATCTGGACAGCAAGCTGCATTGTTCAGGAGCCTGGTGCTGAATCAGAGTCCCTCACCAAAATGTACACGATCATTTCTTTTTAATGGACTGATTGTCATGGTCATCTCGAGTGGTCCACAGCAGGTGGCTGAGCCAGTGGCTCAGGTAAGATGAAAGGGACACTGGTCATCCAGTCTGCTCAACAGTTCCAGAGCTAGAAGTTTTCAGGACCGCAGGAGTCGATCTCATAAGGAATCTCTCCTCCCCCTCCATCTTTTGTCCTCAGTCATCTTCTTTCCCATATTCTTCAGCCCCAGCTTCAAAACTCAGCCCAACAAATGTGTCTGCAGAGGGCACTGGTAAAAGACAGGTTCCTCTGTCTCTGTTCCTGGCTGGACTGAAACTTCTGCTGGCTTAGCTGGATGGCTTCTCCTCTAGGCAAAAATGGATTAAGTTTCCAGAGCCACCACTGTGAAACTATTTGCAGTGATTGGACCTGCACAACAACATTTATGGGAAGAAAGGCAAGCAGATAGGGGTATCTTGTGGGCTTGCTGATAGGTAAACGCATGGTCAGATAGTTCTTTTGAACCAGACATTGTCTGCCTAATGCTAACTCTGGTCCTTTCCCTAAAAGTGAGGGCAGGAGGAGTGCTGTACATTTTGGATAGCAGTAAGTCAGTTTATCTGCACCTCTGGCCTTGTGAGAGGTTTCGTTGGGTCTCCAGGCACCTCTGTATCCTGTCCAGTTCCTCCCTCCTTGTGCTACTACCCATAGGTAAGATCCTTGAAGCCATCACCTGTAGCTCACACTCAGGAGAGACCTGTACTTGCTCCCTTGGTGGAAGATGAGGAAAAAAGGAGTGCTTGGGTGGACCAGGTTGGAAGACTTCCTTCAAGGACTTCTCTTTGGGTAGGATGTGTGTGCCACGGAGGCAGCTGTTTTGGAGTAGGTGGTTTGAGATACTGTCTGGAGCAACAGGAAAGTAAGTGACAAGTTCATATCTTTCATTACTTTTCCTCACCAATTTGCACTTCTATAGTAGATTTGGCAAGGCATCAGCTTCAGACTTGGCACCGGGAGGAACAATCTGAATTAATTTACCTTATCTCTGCTTTAAAAACTCCAAGATCTATCAGTTTATTGTCATCCTGGAAAGGACTGTGACATTTCTCTTATTGCTGAATACATTGTTCATGTTAAAAAGTGTCACTCACGTTGGTTTTTGACGTAGATGGATATAATCTACATCAAATCAAATGCATTCCTTTCATTGATGTAATTAATGAGCAGAAGGCATGGGGCAATTGTTACATTGTTGAATACTGCAAATTAAGGCCTTCAAGAACAGCAACAAATCCACGCCTATAATGGAAAGAGCAAAGACATGTCAATCTTGTTTAGTTACCTGGTTATAGGATTCAAGATCCTTTACTGACAGTTTCAGAAAGAGTGTGACAGGGTAAGAATATAAGAATACCAGATCCAGTAGCTCCTACTGCACCAAACCCATATGAACTCTCTCATCAGACATGCTTCTCATTTTCTTACATAAATTGTTTTTCTGTTATGAAAACCAGCCCTCTTTGTGAAACTAAGCATTTCAACAGGGTACATCTCTCTCTGAGGACTTTTCCTCTAGATTTTTCATGGGAAACTGACCAAATAACCCAACTCTGAGGTTATTTTCTTTTAAATCAAATTTATGGGCCTGTGCTGAAAACCTTTTAGGTTTTATTTCTTCATCTTAAACCTGAGAAACGTGTTAGAAAGAGGTCAAGGGTAATGACCAGCAGCAAAAAAGCAACATTTTAACAACCCTTCTTCCTGACCAGCTTGGCTAATTATTCATTAAAATACTCTTGAAAACCATGAAGAGGAACAAAACCTCCGTGCATCATCTCCATCTGTCCTGGGAGATGGGCAGGGAAACCACCAGGAGCTCATGGAGCAGGGACTGTACTGGACAGGGAGCAGGTTCTTGGCCGCTCTGTGCATCTTCCTCCCATGGAAGGCATTGAAAGTCACTGTCATGCCCACTCCTCAAGGTGTGGTTTTCATTAAGTGCATGGGTTTGGGTTTGCTGTCTGGCTCTACACGCAGGTTCTTCCTGAGCCCTGGAGCAAGATGTTTCTGCAAAGAAAAATCCAGAAAAATACTGTGAAAAGGACTTTCCCCTTTTAGACCTTGAAGACGATGCTGCATTTGGACCTATGTGGCCTTCTTTAAACAGAGTTGTGTCAAAAGATGAGTTCGTCCCTTCATTTATCAAACAAAACGGCCTGATTTCTCTGTCATTCATTCAGGTCTTGCGCTAAAGCTCTGCAAGTGTTGGATGTGGCTGGCTGAGCCAGCGTTCTGCCTGGCCTCACGGCTGCCACGATGTTTTGGGGTTATCCCTGAAGATGTGAGAACATTGGATGCAGATGGATGCACTCATGCACAGGTAATTCCCACTCCCGCAAACACCACGGGCCGGGGCCCCCTGCTTCCACCACAATTCCTGCACTGGGCTCAGAGGGATGGAAAGGGTAAAAGGGGTGCCCAGGCTGCGGCAAGCCAGGCACGGAGGCCAGCTGTCCCATGCACAAGTCTCCAGGGCCTTAACCTCCAGACCACAGTGCTGAGCTGCTTCTGAAAAAGGACAAGGCTGTACAGCAGAACTGTGGAACTGGAAGGCTTGTGGGCTGAAATGAGTCCAAAAGACATATTAACAGGCATGAGAGGCCTGTGATGAAATAGCTAAGGTATTAATGCAGCCAAAGGCTGGTAATGAATACAAGAAATGCCCACATTTACCCAAGAGGTCCCAAAGGTTTTTTTTCCAGAACATTGTGATCCTTAGAGAAATCTCTTAAGAAAGTTAAACCATAGGGTTAGGGCTCCAGGACAAAATCTGGGCTAGTGTGGTCTCTCAGCTGTTCTGACCTCTTGTCTGATGAGACCCTATTTGCAGTTTTGTGCTTTTTAGAGCATGGCTATTATCCTCTGGGACTCGTCACCCAGAGCCCTGTCAGGTGAGGGTGCGCTCCTGTCCCCAGGGGTGGTGTGAGTCTCTCACTGTGCCCTGGGGCTGAGCTGCAGATGGCAAAGCTTAGTTCGCGTGTTTTCAGATAGGATTCTGTCCCCTGGTGACAGGGGAAATCTTGAATGCTCAGGTACTGCCCATGATATACAAAATGCTCTTCTGATGCTTAGCTCTCTCTCCATCTCTCAGCTGCTGAAGGAAACCTCTGAGGTGCAGAGCACAGGTCAGTGCCGGCCGAACTGCCATCATCACAATCTGACCTTCACTTCTCCTCCTTGTTGCCTTGGCCCATTCCTTCTTTAATGCATGGAGAGCCTGGAAATGGTCTCTTGGTGCTGAGCAGAGCTGGGTTGCAAGGAGAAGATGGGACCTGGAGGCTGATGAAAGCAGAGAGTTGGATGGCTGAGCATCCCTGGATATAGTGCAAACACCACAGAAATGAGGAAACAAAAGCAGGTTTGATGGATCTACAGTCAATTCCAAACCAGTGCCCATCTGACCTGCTTTTTGGAGAGGCTGAACCCACGTTTTAGGACTCGTGCACTACAGTCAGGCACCTTTTCGACCCTTCCAAAAGAGACAGTCCCACCACTGGTGTGGGCAGGCCCTGACCGTCCCCAAGGCTGTACCCTCACTGCTCACCCGATGTCTGTGTGTCCTTTAGTCTCTCCATCCTTCAGAATTTGTCTTCTTTTGTACATATGGTTTCCCATTCAGAGTGCCCCAATGAGGAAGGGCTGCTGAGTGGAGGCCTTGCTGTACGGTCCTGGCATGTCCCTTGGCGTGAAAACACCACCAATGCCGTGATTATTTTGTGCACCTGATGTGAGAGTCCGTACAGCCATTCTTTGCTTTGACCATTAACAAGGCCTGATTTTAGTCCAAAACAAGCTTTCTTGAAACAAAATAGTCATTTTCCAGTCTTCCTGTAGAAGCCAAAAGTATTTTAAGTTGGACTGGACTGGCCTAAACACAGGGTGGGGAGAGAGTCAGTAGGTTTGGTACATTTTAATAATGAAGAGAACAATGTGAAAGGAAGGATTAAACATGGTGTTTTATGTGTATTTATTGAGTCAATTTATAAGGTGCCTTTTGCAAAATATCTTGAGCACTGCATGGAAAACCACAATGCAAAATATTTGAAAAATCTGAACACAAAGCCAGCGTGTCCCAGCATACAGCCAGGAAACAGAGGAGAAGCTGGCACTGGGAGTAGTTCTCTAATCACCAGGCCCCAGCAAAAGGAGATCTGTGTCTGCAGGACAAGGTGAGCCATCACAGGAAGAATCTGTTCCCTGTGCTCCAGCCAGCCCCAGGTGGGTCTCTGTGGGCAGCCTGGAGGACAAGGGGCTCAGCCCATCAGATCTCCTCCAAACAGAGTCCTGGGCTGACAGACCTCAGTGGAGAGAGGGTGACCCTGGCTGTTCTGGGAGGCCTGAAGGTGGCCCAGTGCAAGCCCAACTGGTCAACACACAGACCCCAGGAGCAGGACCTGCCTGGATGGGAGCACTTTGGGGAATGCAACCACTGCTCCATCTGTACTGCACAACCCTCAGGACTGCTACCCCTGCACCGTTTCCGGGAGAGGCCAATTAGAAGCCCAATTTCACCTGGCCAAGGCAAGAGCACAGATGTTTGTGGCACAGTTTCTGTTATGGGGTTTTCTTGCTTGGAACTGAAGCATGAGTCTTTGGCATGCTGCTGTGCTGATGGCTTTTTCCTGTGAGATGGCCAGAGCTGCCCCTCCAGCTGTGGGGCTCTGCCAAACCCTGCGGAGGGGCTGCCAAGTCCTCCCCAAAACCTTTGTGAAGTCCGTGGGACACCTATGTGGTGAGGAGCACTATAAAGAACGCACTTAACAAGAGCGCTTTGAAGTCATGGGTACTAAAACAATATTCTGTGGAGGATTTAACTGAATTAAAGAACAGGTAAAGACCTCAAGGCAAAATTGCCTCACCTCTATTATACAACTTCTTCAATCATTTTAAGGGTGGCAAGGAGCTGAAAATGGGTCGAGTAGAAAAATGACCATGCTGATTGCTTTGAGCCATACAGGATGCATTTTTCAGCATCTGTAGCACAGCTAATTTCCTTATACAGTATTCTTCCTGAAAATAATTTGCTATAATAAAAACGAAGGAATACAACCCCCATACCATTGGACAGAGATTAATCTGCAATACACAAGGACATTTCTTTGGGGGAGGAACCATACCTACAAGAGGAGGTTTCATTGCAAGGAATACTGCTCACCAAATTGCTGACCTTAGCATAAGTGAAGAGATAATTTTGTTTTGCAGACCTAACCTGTGCAGTTTCTGCTGTGGCAGAGTCTGGGACAGATGACTGAGACCAACAAACACTGTGAGTCGCGTGCGTGGCCTTCATCACTTCCTTCCCTACAGTCAACCACTTGCCTCTTCCAATGTGAAGAATGAAATACTTAAAAAAACCCAAAACAAAACAAGAAAACCAGCTCATAAAACTTCATCTGTTGGCAGTGAGGCCCAAGACAGGACTTCGGTCGGGTTTTAGCTCTTGCCTTTGTCGTCTGACTGAAGGTCAATCCACAAAGTAACCCTTTGGTTGGCTGGGACATTTACTATGTATATTAAGGCTTTGGGCAATCTCTGTTGGGAAAGGGGTTTTGGACAGGTGTCCCTTGAGAGTAGTCCAGGGTCTTTCGGTTATGAGCTTGCCCATCTGTCTGTCCCAGTCTTGGAAGAGAGGAGAGAACAAGGACTATGAAGCCCAAGCCTTCCATTTAGATCCTGAATGAGAAGCATGGACTGATGCACCTGCATCTTGGTGTGAGAAGGGCAGCATCACCTGGCTTTCTGTCACGTGGTTTTCAGGTATTATCTGGACGTTGCCCTTACATGGAGGACTTTACCAGCTAGGAGCAGAACTTTTACAGGCTGATCTACAGCCTGACACTTTGCAGAAATAAGAGTGTGCCTAAAGCAGAGAGGTGCTTGTACAGACGATGTTAGAATAGGGGCTGATACTTGGAAGTGCTGCAAAGCATTTCTGGAGGAGCTGGTTTGCATGCAGGAGGATTTGACCTTGAACTTTCTCCTGCAGTTCAGGCCAACATCTTCTACCCCCTAGGCCTGAAAAATGTCCCTCCCCCTTGCTTTAAAAATACATTTGTTATGTCTAACGTTTCTGGCCAGAGCACTGGTACAGACTTGTACCCACAGAGCTATGCAGGTCAGGGGTGGGAGGTGATGTGACATGTGAGTGACTTTAGCTAAGCTTGCTGGAGTCTCCAGTGCGGTTACACCAGCACAACTGTTCTCTTCTGGGGACAGCTTACGGTCATCCCAGGGGATGGTGGCTTTGTTGTCCCAGTGTGAAGTACGGCTCTGAGTCTTCCTGGGCTCACACTCGGCTGTGGCAGCCACAAGCTCGCTGTGACATCCATGCTGCCAGGTCCAGACTGGGTTTGAAAGCAGATACCCAAAGCTCTGACCTGCTCATGTTGAGGGGACCTGCCAAAGGGCTCTGGGTGTCTTGGAGCAGTGTCTCTGATAACTCAGATCATGTGAGCTTGGATCTTGGCTGCCGGGCTCCAGGCCTTGCGTGGGACATGTGTGGGTGTGTGAGTAACGTGGCTAGCAGAAGAGTCCCATCGTGGGGACAAGCTTAGGTACAAGTGTCATGTCCCCTGTGATCCCACGAGCTAGGCACAGAGCAGGGCATGGACCGAAGCAGTGACGGAACAGGTTTGTCTGCTCCAGCCATGCAGTTGCAGCCAGACTGCCTGGTCCCCAGCCAGAGCACCGCAGCACCCAGGCCCAGCTCCAGAGCGGCTCTCCTTGGGATCACACACGCACAACTTCCTCCACCCCAGCTGCTGGGGAGCGCGGAGGCCACTGCCATGCTGCCAGGTGCCTGGGTGAGTCACGGAGCACAACCTCCCCCGCCCCCCAGTCAGTCTAGACACAGGGAAGTCCAGCTGCCTGCAAACACCCCATCCCATCAGCTTCCCAGCCAAGCAGTGCTCTCCTGGCTGGCTCGGGTAATTTGGAAGGACTCCAGCGGAGGATTTGGCAGGCTGATCTCTCACAGTTCTTCCCAGTTCAGACCAATGTGGTGAACTGGTTTACCAAACACTTCATACTGTTCACTGTGCTTTTGCCCTTCTTTGAGTAATGACTGTGTTTGTTGGCAAAATGTCAACATGCATGAGGTGACACCCCTTGTCTTCATGTGAGAGGTTACTGTCATGCTGGAGTGGAAGCATCTACTTGCTTTTGTGGGAGAAAAGCGGGTAGAGAGGGCAACGTGGTGATTTTACGAGCAGCAGTGTTGAGTATAGGAAGCCGCATGGTTGAGTCCTGTCTCTGCCACACCAGAGTGGATTTTCCAGTGAATTCCCAGCAGTGGGGGATCTTCCTGTCCTAAGAAAGACTCTATCTGCCTGGGAGGATGCAGGCAATATCGCAGTGGCATGTGGATCATGCTGAGCTTGCTATCAAACCTCTCCAGGTGCTTATCACCGCCGTTGATTTTTTTTGATGTAAACAGTTTGTGTAGAGGAGCTGACTCTTTCCCACAGACCATGACTTAAACCTCGTGGGAGCTCATGTGCAGGCTGCTGGTGGTGTGGGTATACAGGAATCCTGGCTGGCTTCCATGCAGCTACCTGCCCTGACCTGTCCCATGAAATTAAGAGATGTAGAAGCTATTTCCTAGGAGATCTCTCGTGTTTATGCTCTGCTGGGTCAGGCTGGCCCACAAAAGCCATCGGGCTGGGGTTGTTTCCATCTTGGCTCAGTGGCTGGAGGAGTTTGAAAGCTGGACGTCTTTTTATAATACCAGCTGTGCCCCCATCTCCTCTCCATGGGGCAGGGCAGTCCTGCTTGGACAGAGGGATGGCAGTATCCTCCTGACAACCTCTTCTAGGCACAGGCACGTTAATGCAGCACTAGAAAGCAGTGGTAATGTCCTTCAGGGAGACAGACGCACAAACCTTGAGAACCTGAGCTAGAAAAATCTTGTTTCATTGAGACATTGGGCAATTCAAAGGAACACAAGTGGCAAGAGCTATGTCCCTCTGTGATGTTTCCTTTTTTTTGGTTTTTTGGTTTTTTTTTAACTCACTCTCCATCACTCTCTGGATCCATTGCAGTTTCTAGCTCTGTGTTCAGCTTTTTCCTGCCTGCTCCCCTTGCACTCCCAGTGCCTCCAGCCCTGCAGAAACGCAGCACTGGACTGCAAAGAGCTGACTCTACCCAGGAGCTGCTGGCATCCGGCAGAGGGCAAGCGAGCTAAGACAGCGATCCTGTCCCTGCAATCCCCCCGGCAATGCTCACTGCTCAGGGAAGATCTTTTGGGATTGTTCTGGGCTCGCAGCAGATAAGATCACATTATCCAACCCCTTTTTTCCCCTCTTCGCCTGCCTGCATCTTTCCATTTCTCCTGGCCAGTAACACCATGTTTTCTTTTCTTCTACATTGGTGTCCTGATTGGTACTGCCATGATCTTCTATTCAAAACTTTTAGCTATTTTTCAGTCTGACTAGATACAGGAAGTATTTTTTGTATGATTTTTGTTTCCTGTGTTTATTTCCGGCAGTTTCGGAAGACGTCTTCCTCTTTTTTGGGTCCGTTTTGGATCACAGGCCCTGGGGTCTTGAAAGCTGATTCCCCAGAGAAGCTGCTGTTTCCCCAGCCTGCTAAAAGCAAGGAGCAGTTCTGTCCAACATGTGCACAAACATTACTCAAATGGTTCCTGCTGCTCCTTTACAGCTATAGTACATCCATCCACGTTCACGTTGTTACCTGTTACTGTTCCAGCTGGCAGCTTCACAGTCCCATGTGCTGCAGGACAGAATCTTTCCAATCAAGTCCCCTCCTTTCTGGGAATGTGCACTGTTCACCCTTACACCTGGCTGAGGATAAGATTTAAGATTTAATCAGCAAATTAAAAAATAAACAAAGCAAGTTTGAAGAGAAGCAGATATTCCTGTCCTTTATTTTGGGATGCCCTCTCTTTGTTCTCAGCACAAGTTAGTGTGTGTGCATCATCAAAGGGAATTAAAATGTGGTTCAACTCTCAAAAGACACTGCGGGAAACCAGCACCAGTTGCTGTGCATTTGCTTCCTGTAAAAGGTCAGCACTGGGCTGTACTTGCTGGGAGAGTTAAAAATGCTGAAGGAAATAAAATACTCATTTCCCTTCGAATGCTTGCAGTGCACAGGCTCCTGGTTCTCTTAGGTTCTTCTGGAAAATGCCAGTAGTGAAGGTAAGTAGGCTTCAGTCCAGCTCACAGCTGTTCTGGTAGGTAAAAGAGTGAGTAACTGGTTTATTGCCCTAGACAAGGGTGTGTTTGCTCCTGACTGCTCCCCGTTCTCCCCTGCAGCCACACCAGCAGTGCCCACTGGGACAGAGTGACAGGAGGGAGAGCTGGATGCTGTAGAAGGATGGGTCCAGCATGGATCCAGAAAATGGATCAGGTTCTGGTTGGGTGGATATCCCAAAAGCCAGGGTATTGCATAGGGTTTGGGGGGAGGTAGATTTGGACCCTCCATTTTAGAGCTTGTGGGGAAGGGAAGAGAACCTGTGCTTGCAGATGGCTCATTAGAAAACAGCTCTCTCTCGTGGGGTGGGTTTCATCTGGAATCTGTGAGAGACAATAAACAGGATGTCCCACAATGACATTTTTATAGAGCTGCTTTGCAGAGTGGGGCTGTGCTTGAAATCCAAATTTAGTTTATTTGAGTGGGAGCGTCCTCAGCTTTAATGTCTGCTTGCTTTCAAAGCAACATGATAGAGCTTGGCTCATGCAGCTCTGATGTCTGGGCAAACCCGTGATCTGGATCCCTCCTGCTATCCTCCTAAAAGCCCCCTGCCCTTCCATTGAGCCACGCTGGTGCTTGTGCTTTGAGATTTTGGCTGTAATGATTTTGTGAAGGGTTAATTAGCAAGCTGTGCTCTGCAGCAGAGATGACTTCATTTTAAGGTTTAAGCATCTTTGTACATCAGGCCAGTAAAATATTCTTGGAAATAGACACAGAGCTATAAACCTAAAATCATGCTCTACTTCTGAGTGAGATACAAGAATCTTTAATAAAAGGTCTGGTTAATTACTAGCATGTGATGGCAAGTGATGAAGAGAGGCTGTGGGCTGTGTTTGTTCAACCTGGAGAAGAGAGGGCAAGAGCCAGTTGCTGTATGTGACGCTCCAAAGGGAGGGTTCAGAGAGGATGGAGCAGGTCTCTTCTCGGAGAGGCACCACAAATGGACAAGAAACAACAGGGGCAAGCTGCTGTGAGGGAAGTTCTGTCTCAATAAAAAGAAAATAATTTCACAGGGAGAGTGGTTTAGCCCAGAGTGGCTGTGGATATCCATCCCTGGAGGTACTCAAAACTGGATCAGAACAGACCCTGAGCAACTTTTCCAGCTCCGAAGGGGGAACTCTGTAGGTCTCTAGCTGAACCCTCTGCTTTGCACAGCATCTGTTTGCTTTAGGTGGGAGACTCCAGGAGGTATTGGTGTGTAGGGTTACCAGGGGACCTTTTCTTGGGGTAGAAGGAATATACAGCCTTGGGCAGTGGTGGCCCAACCTTCTTACTTTAGTCATGCCTTTTCTTTGGCAGGGTGTCCGTATCAGCAAGGAAGTGAAGAGTTTGTTAGTCCAGCTCCTCTGTCACAGTGAGGGTCCAGAGAAACAAGCCAGAAACCAGCAGTGATGCTTGGAGAGTTTGCTGCAGAAGGGGTCTTGCTTGTGGGCTGCATGTCAGTGCTTGTGCTCACAGGCTGGTACATATAAACACACTGAAGAAATGGAAAGACTCTGCTGTAGGAGTGTCTTAGGCTGCCTGGCTGTCTCAGCAGGGCTGCACCAGTGCAGGAGGGCTCATTGTGCTACCCTGGGGTGAGATCATCCAGATCATCCCCTCCCACACCTGTCTTGACAGGTAGTGTGCTATAAAGCATATGATTAAATACCGTGAGTTGAGACCCCGTGCTTTTCTGCTGGCCCCTGGGTTTAGGACTGCTATCGGCGGAGCGGCTGTGGTGCCCATCAGGGATGTTCCTCTGAACCCCAGAGCAGGAAAGGACACTTTTATACAGGGCTGGTTCCTCAGTCTTTCTCCTGTGCTGCTGCTGAAGAGGGCAAGGGGTTCTGTCTGGAGGCAGAAAGGCAGAGTTGGTGTTGCCCCAAGGTGCCCTACAAGTGGTCTCTGCCTTTGCTACTGAGCAGGGTCAGAGGTGGGGCAGAGCTTATCTGGGGCCTGGGGAGCTGTAGGATGAGGACCTGTTTCTGCAAGATGCTCTGTCCCCTCAGCTCTTGGCTCCATCTCCCTCTGCCTTGGCCACGTATCCAGAAATCAGTTAGACCAGGAGAGGTGCAGACCCGGGGCCAGGGAAATGGGACTGGAGAAATTCTCATTTAAGAAGTTGGTAGAGGCTTAAGGGCACCGCAGTCCTGTGTGCTCCCTAGTCCTGGAGTAGCTCCTGTTCTCCAACAGCCAGGAGACTGTGAGTGCTGGGGTTTCTTTTGTGCTAGGCATAAATGTCAGCGTACCTTCAAACACTTCTCTTGCCCTAGGAGAGCTCTGTGCTCTGAGTCAAGATCTGAATGGCCTGTCTTGCCCCAGCCAAAACACGACCGTTCCCTGTGTTTCTTCCAGTACTTGTTTTATTTGTCCCATGAGACGAATAAAGTTACTTCCCTGAGGAGGCTTTGACATAGGCAGCTAGAGACCAGCAGCTGGAGTCCTTTCTTAATATGTAGTCGCACTACACTTTCCTTTCCTTCATCCTGTTCCATCCAAGCACTTTCTGTGGACTCGTGTCAGCAATCCCTGCTCTCCCTGGGGCTGCAGCCCCTTTCCACTCCATTCCTGCATGCAATGTTGTTACTCAAAGCAGATCCCAGCATGGTGCCTGGAAAAGAGCTGTTTTCTCTCCTGAGTAGGTTCTCCAAAGCTGTTATTACTTTTCCAACAGCAAATACAAAGCAAGTGGAAATGTTGGCTGATGCTGCTAACAAAATTCTTAAGCATCTATGTGTGCTTTGAAATGCTTTCATCCTGCTGCCCTGCTCAAGGGGTACCAGGCACCAAGGGAAGCCTGTCAATGTAAATGTCAAAAGGATCTTTGGGCTCTCATATCTGTCAGGGGGATCCTGTCCATTTGCTATTCCAGGGGCTGGGAGGCTGTCCCAGCCCTCTCCACGATGCTGGACCCTTTAGCATCTGGACTCACTGAAACAAAGGGATTTTTAATCTAACTTTTATCTTGGGATCTAAATCCCCAAGGAAACCAAGGATCACATTGGAAGACTCGGTAGGTGTACGGACTGTGGTGGCCCTTACACCCAGGCACGTGAGTTTTTGGGAGCACTCCTACTACTGAAGGGAAATCACGGTTGAGTGGTGTGGAGAGAGAAGGTCTCTGAGGCCAAAAGAACAGGTCCTCAGGCAAGAAGCAAGGGCTGTTAGTCACCAAATATGAACAGTACTAGTCCCCATTCCCTCTAAGTTATAGCTGGGATTTTGTGATGTCTGTAAAGCCGCGGAGAATTTAGGGTCTTTGCAAACAAATCACCTTCTGCTGATGTCCTGAGAACTGCCACTGGGAAACTGTAATAAAGAAGCTGTGGACAATACCAGGTCCTTTAGGCACCCAAGGCCCACTTCAAACAGAGATTTGTTTAAAGTAGGAATATGTCTGCAAAGGTGCACTGCTACCTTTGCTCTTCCTTCCCCTCCCTCAGCTACATCTCCTTGCCAGGTCCTCTTCCAAGAGCAATGAGCCCTGGTACCTGCAGAAATCAAGGACAGTCCCCACATAAATCCTCTCTGCTTTTGTTTTATCATCCCTATAAGCCAAGTCACTGTGCCTGATCTGCCTAGGTCAATACTGAACCTTTTTTCCCTACCTCCTCCTGGTCAGCTTCTTGGTTTCAAACTGTTTTGTACACCTGAGACTAATGAAGGCATCTTTGAGGGAGGCATAGGGATGAGCGAGGAGTGACTATTGGGGTGTCCAAATGCACAAGCCTCTGCTACGCAGGCAACTGCAGACCAGACAAACCTGTGACACCCCGCCTCCCTCCCGTGCACCCCTGCCGGAGAGCAGTGGTGCCTGGGAGAAGGGGAAGTACGGAGCACCTGGCCCCTTAGCATGAGAATCACCATTGCTTTATGCCTTCCAGCTAATGGGTGGTTTTAGCTCTGCTAATCTCTAATCAGTGCTGGAGAAACCTAAACAAACTAGCCTGGACCATTCCAAAGCATTCATAATTACTGGATCAGGCTCGAAGATAATGCATTTAGGGCTGCTCTAAAAACATTTCAGATAGGGTGAATGTAAATAAAGTGGCCTATAATTGACCCTTCTGCTGACATCTGAACTCTGGCTGTGCTGATGCACCTGGGCAAAACAATATGAGGATGAAGAGGGGTGCCTGGGGCATCAGGCAGGTCCAGACCTACCTCTGAGCGTGACCTGTGGAGCAGCAGAGCTAAGGGTGTGGATCAGAGCCGCAGGAGCTTGTGGGGTACCCGAGCCCCTTGCACGCGAGCCCCCCAGGCTCCAGAGAACAAGTGCTGATGGAAGTGTCAAACTTGCTGATGAGTTTTGGGGGGGTGATGTGCAACCACAGGTGTAACTCTGGCAGTGCAGGTAAGGCATGCAGTGAACCTCTGACGAGGAGGAAAACGCGATGCTGGGAACTCATTTCTGGGCCATTCGTTTTTTTCCTTGAAAGCTTGCTGTTTACAGTGTTGATTGCCTTGGGGAGCAGCTGTGGGCAGGATGGAACAAGTGGGTCTTGCCAGTGCCTCCCTCCTCCCTGCAGGGCTCTGCTCAGCTCACTCCCACCACCCCAATTCAGTGAGCAAAGCTACGGAACTGGGGTGGCTGAAGGCAGGTTAAGTTTCATGCGCCAGGGCAGCACGGGGCTGGAGCATGGGGACCTACAGTCCTGGGGAGCGTGTAGGGAGGGGCAGAGAGCCAATGCCCTGGCATCCAGTAGCCTGGAATTTAAGGCTTAATGTTCCTTTTGAGGGGGAGTAAGGGTCCCCCCTGCAGGGGCAGAGGACAGGGCAGAGCTCCTTCTACCCCTGCTACCGACTCACCCTGGCCTTGGTCACGTTCCCCTGGCACCCCTGGGAAGGGATGGGGACGAGGGAGGGAACACCCCCTGTCATCCCACTCTGATGTGCTTCACTGTGAGCCAGAGGGAATTCCCACCTCCCAGTACCTTTTACTCATGGCCGAACTTTGCTGAATCTCCAGGGAGAAAGCAAAATGCTGGTGACCAAATACACCAATCCCAACCTTCGTCTTCACAGCCTCCCCTTCATCATCACCTGCCCCTCACCATGCCAGCTCTGGGACTCGGGAGACTTTCTCCAGCAGTCACCACAAAGCACTTTGTGTCAGCCTACTGAAAAGCAGGACTTTAAAAATAATAACACTGTTTTAATCTTCTTGACTTTTTTTTTTTTCCTTTTCTTTCTTCTCCCTCTCCCCCACTCCCCATTATCCACGAAGAAAAAATGAGGGAAAGAAAAAGGCAGAAGGGCACTTTGTTTTCTCCCCCCACACACTCGGAGCTGTAAAATACTTCTTAATCATTGGGAGCAAGAGGATCTCCGTGCTGGGCCTCCACTTTTTGTTTGTGAGTTTATTTTTCCTAATTCATCCTTGACAAAGGACAGAGCCATAAAAGAATCAACCAGCACGTCTGTGGGAAAAAACTGCCCTGAAAAGGGTCGGAGGAATACTGTAGCATTTCCAAACAATTCCAAGGGCTAAAGCCTGTGTGAGATGCAGCTTCAGCTATAACTTGCCTTTCTAGGAACAAGCCTACATCTGTTTGGCAATGCCATATTTTGTAGGGTAAAATAAACCCTTGAGAACAAACAGGCCAGCTTATCCAGAGGGGTAAATGCCTGGGAACAGAGCTCACTTGTTAATCCTAAAACTGTCAGCAAAGACCCACTGGAGAAATTATAGCTGGCCACGGGCACTCAAGCTGTTTCCCTCTGCCTCCCCGCCTCCCCCCATCCCCACAACAGCTGTAAAATCTTCTTTATTGTTCTGCTGGAGTTGGAGAGTGGCGCAGAGAGGTCTCCCAGCCCAGGGCTGCAGCAGCAGGGGCAGGGGGAACATCTGATCCATTGTATCTGCACCGGTGTTATTGCTTCGGTGGCAGACAAAGAAAACGACGGCGATAAAAGGAGGAGAACAGCCCGAGCATCTACTAAAGAGGCACATGAACAGCAAA
Organism: Mohoua ochrocephala; assembly: GCA_013398855.1. NCBI lineage: Eukaryota > Metazoa > Chordata > Aves > Passeriformes > Acanthizidae > Mohoua > Mohoua ochrocephala. The sequence continues at coordinate 92,446 of VZTA01003887.1, forward strand.
TCCTGGCTCGTTCCCACATCTGAGCTGCGTACGGTTTCTTTCCCTACAGGATCATTATGTTTAATGTCCTCCTGCAATTCAGGCAGCTGAGCCAGCGGAGCCCCTTCCCTCCCCCTCCTCTCTACCTTCCCTTCTCTCATCAGATTTCGAGCCCTCCCTGTGGAAAAATGATTTGTGCACAAGCAGCCTACACAACGGTGCTTAGAAGGAATTTGCCCCTGCCAGGAGTTATTAATGGCACCCCAGTAAATGCCCCCAGCAAAACGGGCCGCTGCAAGCATCAAGTGCGTGTTGAAAAATCGGGTTTAAATCGTCCCTTGGGGAATGACCTATTGGCCACCTAAAAAACGCAGGATTGGCCTGCTGTATAATTAAGTTCAGGCCATCTCTTGTGCTTACACATGCAGAAACCCAGATGTCAGCTTGGTGCGAGTCAAAGTTCTGGGCTCTTTTAAAGCACCAGAAGACAGACCGTGAGGGCATAACATTTGCCACTGGAAGAAAACCTACTCTGAATACTTGGAATATTTAACTGACTGCAACAGATAATTAGCCAAACCCTCTTACGCCTCCAAATATAGATTCATTAGTCATATGAAAATATCTCATTGGAACCAAATGTGAGTCATTAGTGAAGTCAACAGCAGATCATAAAAAAGGTACCGAGAGTCTCCTTCCCGCTATCCCCGAGAAGTTGTAAGTGTGCAGTGAAAATAATTTGCTCCATTTTCTATTGAACATCTGCTGGGAAATCTGTTTAAAAGGGAGGCTTTTGAAGGGCTGCTGGTATGCAGGGCTGTGCATCCCATTTTCCCACTTCAAGATTTGTGGGAGTAACAATTGCAAATTCTGTGCTGGGCTTTTTAATGTTAGGTTTTTTTTTTTTTTTTGTCTTTTTGAAGAGACTTTCTCAAGTCACCCAGGCTAAAATCTGGGTTCTGTAATATAAAAAGAGATTTTGTAACATGAAGCAGAATAAAAACCTCTCCGTTATTTGCTTGTAATTTCAGGGGAACATGTTTGTTGGCTTGGAATTTCAGAGTCCCCTTCACTCAGAGCAATGAGTGCTGCTGCCACAGGGACCCCAAAACCAACTGGATACTTTCCAAAGTGAAATGGGATTGGTTAAAATCAGTGTCCAGCTTAAGGAAGGTGCAAACAAGCAACGGTGTGTTTTAAAAATTAAAGCAAATGGGTAGCTCCTCTATGGCAAGGTATTTGCAGCATGGTGGGCAGACAGAGAAAGGGACCATGCTTGATTGAACTCTTGTAAAACCTGAGTTATTGTTTGGGAAGACACAGGGACTGGGATGGGACTGCATACTCAGTCCCAGGAGGTATCACAGATTTCAGAGAGCATGCTGAACACTGCAGTCCATCAACCGACCCTGCAGTCATCAATCTCACAAACAAACATGTTGTTGTATAACTCCAGAGCCGCGAGTAATCCTGTGCCAAAAGTTGTGTTGCGCGAGTTGTCAAGAGGAGCATTTTGCATTTTTCTTAATTTGAAGCAAAACAAAACCAGAACAACAAAAAATTACACCACCAAATTTTAAATGCTCCAGAGCTGACATTTTTCCCGTGGCTGAGGCAACTCAGGCTGCCTCAGTGCCTGACTTTAACCATACACTCCACAAAGATATTAATTGAGTTTTCCAGCATCGTTAGCTCAGTTGCATTCCCTCGGCTTTGTTGTTACTATTTTTTTATTACGGGAGAAAAGTCACCTCTGTGTAATACCCCTTGCACTTAAAATCCTCTGCGTAGTCTGTGACAGTCGGGCAGTAAGAAAAGGAGCGTGATAGGGTTTGAAATGGGCACTTCCCACCAGAACCCCAAAGCTCAGAGCCCTCTGTCTCTGTGCCTCTGGTTGTACCCCACTTTCGGTCACCCTCGTGAGGCAGTGCCACAAGGGAGATGCCGAGTCATACGCAGATGGCTTTGATCAGGGGGTAAAAATGCCCTGTGGGCAGCCAGGCTGGAGACATGGGGCATCCCTATGGGCATGGAGCCCTGGGTCTCCAAGAGGTCTCACCCAGCCACAGGGTCCTGTTCCCATGGAGGCAGGGTGGCTCCCAGGCCCAACACTTGGTGAGCAACTGGGTGTTGGGACTGTCCCTGAGCCCGGGTTTTGGCCCCCATCCCCATGGTGGCACCTGGACTGAAATGTGGCTGCTCGTGCCAGGCCTGGCACTTTTGGGGCAGCGGTGGGAGAGTGGGCCCTTGCTTATGCCCCCAGATCCCCTCGTTTCTGGGGCTGTGGAGATCACCCAGTTCCCCTCTCCCAGCACTGCGTGTTGCTGTGAGGCACGACCCCAGCCCCCTGGTGGAGTGGGATCTCCATCCCTCCCTGTTCTAGGTGTCTCTGTGCGGCGGGTCTTGATTCCCTCCGTGTCTGGCCCCGCCGTATTCAGCGGGGCAGACCCCATCCCCGGAGGGAGACCTTGTCTCCCGCTGCAGTAGGCCCTCGCCCCGTGTCGGTCAGACTCCCCATTTCCCCTTTGGGTCATCCCCAGTCTTGTGTGCGGCT
>VZTA01003887.1:95914-112174 GCA_013398855.1 Mohoua ochrocephala
CTGCGCGGCGCGCCGGGGACCGGGCACTGCGCGCCGGGGACCTGGGACTGGGGACCGCCCTCCGGGCTTCGGGCGCTGGGGACAGTGCATCGTGCATCGCTCACCGGGTACCGGGCACTGGGGGACAGTGCGTCGTGCCCCGCACACCGGGCACTGCGGACAGGTGGGCGCTGGGCACCGCGCACTCGGGAACGTGTGCCGGGGCAGCGCCGGGGTGCCGGAACGTCCAGGGGACAAAGGAATCCTTCGGGGTGACCTCAAGGGGGTCCTCCCGGGGCAGAGGGACCCCGCGTGAGGGCAGACAAGGGGAGTCCGTGCGGGAGAGGAGCGAGAGAAAGTCCAAGGAAGCACAAAGAGGGAAGGAATGAGAGGGGCGCTGGAGGGGGGACAAAGCATGAACGCATCCTTCAGGTGGGCAAAATGAGATATTTAGGGGTGCAGTTACTTTCGGGGGTTACAGAGGTTTCCTTGGCATGGGACAGGAACCCCAGGGGTGGAATATAACGAGGTGTGCGTATGTGGGGGGGAATGCAGGGACTGCTCCAGGGGGCAGGCTGGAGGTTGGGGTCTTTTAGGGGAAAAAAAAACTACCATGGGAACAGATAAGGGTGAACTTTGGGGAGATGCAGCTGAGGGGCAGGGAGGATCCTTTGGGGTGCAGGAAGAAGTGAAAAGTTCAGATTCGTGTTTGGTGAAGGAGTAAAACCACCCTGAAGAGTGATGGATGCCCCAAAGATTTGGGGAGAGGAGGTGTAGGATGACCATGTGCTGCCTGGTGGGAAGGGGGAGGCTGAGGGACTGCGGGAGCCCTGCTATATGAGGAACCTGTTCCCTATGGCCACCCTTCCAGCAGAGCCCACCTTGGAGATGAGGTGGACTCTGCCAGCTCCCGCAGGGGTCCTGGCCCGCTCAGGCCCCCCTGCTCTGGGCACTGGGTGCAGGGACAAGAGGAGCGTCTGCCGGGGGCACAGCCCCGGGGACAGGGACGCCAACAGGCTCCTGACCTGTTGCTGTGATTGCCGTGGGAGGGAGCGCTCTTGGGGTTGCCGATACAGCAATGCTGGGTTTTATTAATGCCTCCTCTCCCCTGCGATCAACTGCAAGCTCTTTCCTTTTCCGTGGGATGTTGAGAATTGACAAATCAGCTCTGGAAATAGAAACCAGCACTTTCTCCTTTGTAATCATCCCTCCTTGACTTCTGCTGCCTCGCTGGTTATGCTCCCCTGGCTATGACTGGGGCTCTGACCCTGTTTGCATAACTAGTTCAGCAGCACGACTTTGAATTCCCTCCCTTCCCTCTTGAGCCTTTATTTAAAAGCGCTCTGAACCGGGCTGTACCTCTTGGCTTCCCTCTCTCTGACGACGGGAATGCAGCCAGGTACCTGTGCACATCGCTCCGGGAACCTGTGCAGGCTGCTCTACTGAAGGAGGAGAGATTGAGAGAGACGAGTAAAGAAAAAACCAGCAGCACGGAGAACTTGGCACGTTTCAAGCTGCTGCTTCGCACAGCCAGGCTGCGACTGCTGTTGTCCCCACTCCTGTCCCCTCTCCTGTCCCTACACCTTTGTCCAGCTGTGAAGGGCTGTGGAGAGCCAGGACTCTGGAGAACGTGTCGATGCGAAATCTTCCTTGACTACAGAATATGAGGGTCAAGGGAATGAATTTTAAGACTCTCCAGAAGAAGCCAAGGGCATTTAGATTTAAGGAATTTGGTGCTGACTTCCAGGCTTATGCTTTTACAAAAAGCTGGGGTGGGTGGAGGGCACTGCAGTGATGGGCCGAGAGGTGATTTTCTGAGTTAGTGCTTCTTTCTATTTCTTTGATGCACTTTAATTCAGAATCACGTTAACTTCACTCGGTATTTTGCTTGATTTTATTATCTTTATTCCTTTACAATGGGTGTGATTTATTTGATTGTATCTCTGTGTGTAATACACACAGACATAAATAGCACAGTTTAAGAACCCTATAATGTATGTGGTGCTCTGTAATATCCATAGGGGGTGAATAATAAAAATACTGGCACATCCTTAACCAGCGTGATGTGAAACATGCAGCTGGAATATTCACAGTTGAGCATGTCTTGGCAGAGGAGCTTGGACATCCAGAAAAGGGTTTGCGCTCTTCAGATTACAAAACTTTTAACAGGTTTTTGTAGCCATTAGGAAAAAAAATTCCAACCAAGCCAAAACAACCAAACCCACAACAAAAACAAAACCCGAATCTGCCAGCTTCACTTGATACTCTTCTCTTCAGACTCTCATCTTTGATCCCATCTGCACTGTGCTTGCTAAACATATATGAGGGAGCTGAGTTTGCTTTTCGTTTTAAGCAGTGACAGGGAAAGCACTCTGGCACCCAAAAGAGCAGGGACTGGAATTTGCTTTCAAATGCTGATGTTAAGCCAGTTTCAAGAGTGCCCCAAGAGCAAGTTTTTGCCTGCAAAAAGCAGGTGTTGAGGGTTTTTTGGTGTGGTTGGTTTTGTGGTGCTTTTTTTCCTTTTTAAATGTGCTTAAAGGTATTTACCCTTTTTCCCCTTTCCAGCTTGAAAAGGCTCCTTTGGCTGATTCAGGACTGGAATGCAGAGCTCGTGCTATTCCTAAATTAAGAGGTTGGCAAGTTTTTTTGTCCCTGATGAGAGGCAGAAGGATTGCCCAAATGAAACAAGGAATAAAACTCTGCAAATTCTCCTGCTATGGCTCCAGCATTGTTTAGTCTTCCACTAAGGTCTGTAAAGCCAGTCCTGAAATGGTTGTAGGCGTAAAGTAACATAAACCACCATGTAGCTAAGAAGCAGGGGATGTTGCTCATTGCACAAGAGGCTTTGGGTATTTTGGAGATGTTGGGAATGTTGGAACAAAATAGCAGCAGTCTGTGGAAATCAGTCTGAGAACTTCTGCCCTCCCTGGGGGGTCGAGTGCATCAACTCCCACCAGTGGTGGGAGCGAGGTGGAGACTCAGCATCTCCGGGGATCGGGGCCTTTTAGGTAGTTTTGGTGCCTCTGGCCCACGTTCCTTTGCAGTTTGTTTCAGGTCATGGTGTAAAAAATGTCTGTGCTTCTGACTGGAACCGCCTGACCTGGGAACAGGGTGGTTTCTGTGTGCGCAGAGCTCGCAGAGCTCATGCTGGTCTCGAGCGTATTTATTCTCTCAGCACCTCAGCAAGATTATCATGCTGTTTTGCAGATGGAGTAAATGATGTGTTCAAGGTCCCCCAGGACACAGGAGTGACGACTGTCTTTTCATTGTGTTAGTCTGTGTCCTGGCAGAAAATGTCCCAGTCCCTACAGCCACCTTCTATTCAAACAGGCCTGAGGTGGCCATGTGGGTCTTGTAGACACAGCGTGATCTGAGAGGCATTTTAGGTACCACTGGGGTCTTTCAACCCCTCCAATCTCAGCCAGAGCGTGGGGATCCTGCCTTCTGTTTTAGCCACGGCGAACTGGAATCAGGGGCTTGTGTGGTGGTGTCCAGCTCTCAGCTCCCATGTGCTTTCCCCTTCCTTCTGCCGGGTTCAGCTCTCACCTTATGTCAGAGTAGGCTGGTTCAGGAGATAGTCCTGCAGCAAGCCAGCCCCAGCAATAATTGTCAGATCAATGACCTGGACTGGCTCAAGGCGCAGCAGGGTGCCCAGCAGGATGCCAAATGCTGTTCCCAGGTGGGAACTTAGGCTAAGAGGTGAAGCAGGGCAGATCTCAGTGATGTCAGCAAATGCCCTAGATTGTTTTGCCCAAGCTATGAGAATAGCTGAAGAACGTATTTTCTCCTAATGCAGACAAGATCCTAGGAATAAAGCTTGTTCCACTGAAAGAAAAGGTTCTTGAGCCACTGTTCAAAGCTGACCAGTTAAAAAATTTTTTCCCCCTTTGCCAGTGCAGTTCAATTGTGGTTGTAATACTATTTTGTTGTTGGGATACTTGTACGAATTTAGTGGGATATGTCTCAGAACCCACTGCTAGCTAATGAGTCCTGCTTTGGATCTCACTTATTTATTAAAACAAATGTGGTTTTTTTAGTCCGTGCCAGTGCAAAGTAACCTTTCCAAAGGGAAAGAGAGAGCTGTGCAAAGAATGTGGCTCCAAGCAGACTTGAACTTGGAGGGATGGGGTGGCCTTATTCACCTGACCAGGGTCTCCACTTTGAACTCCCATGATACAAAAACAGCGTCAAAATAGTTAACTGTTAAGAACACAGCTTGTTTTAGCATCCAGCTAAAATCCTTATTTGGGTAGCTCCAAATGCCACACATCCTTCCTTACAGGTCAGATGTCAAAACCTTCATTTCCCCTTGGCAGGCAGCTGCTGAAAGACAGTTTAATGTATTACTCCAAAACACAGAAGACTCTGAAGTTGGAGGTAGCATAATGTAACTGGAATTTTAACAGCAACTTGAAAACCATGCCAGTAATGCTATGAATGCATTTTTCATGTCTACTGAATTGCCAGGAAGACTTCTGCTTTTCTCCTGCTTTTATAAGGAAATGAAGCATCCGTCATGATCTGCATGTGCATCTGTGTATCCGTCCTTCTGCCCCCACAACTTCTGACCCTGTCAGTCAAGCTGGTGGATCCAACGCAGCAGTGGATGTCCTGAAACTACTGTGTTGCTAAAACGTGGGTGAGGAGTAGAGGAGAGCCAGGCTGTGAGTGTCCCCCTCATCCTGTGCTAGAAGCACATGAGCAAGAGGGAGGTTAGTGAGGAGTGCAGCAACCGGGCGTTCAGCCTGGCTTATGCAAGCTTGGGCATTGCCACATGCCAGGGAAGCCAGCTACGAGAGAGAACCAAATCCACAGGCGTGTGTTAATATGTCCATAGCCACTACAGCAGCTCTGCCCAGGATAAGCCGAACGTCTGCACAGCTCCTCGCCTTGGAAGAAATTATTAAAAGTGAAATGCAATTAGTAACAGCTGTAGGGATGATAGGTGAATGAGAAAACCACACAGCTCATCTGTCCTCACTGCCTCTGAGGCTTTGCCAGTAGATGGACCAGGTCTTCGTGCTCCTCCGTGGCAGCTGTGTCTGGTCAAGAGCTAACCTGGTCATCTTTTAAGCATTAAGAGAACAAATAACACCTTTGTGAAGCAGTTTCATGAAAATAATGCTATCCCTTCCCACAGTCCCCCTGGAGTTTGCCATGGTGGGAGTGATGCTGGTGTGAAAATGGTGGTTTGGAGGGAGAGGGAAGCCTGGGTAGATTTCAAGGCTCTGACCCAAAGCAGAAATGTGTTTTCATGCTATCCCTTGGCAAATGATCTGTTTCCTTCTTGCCCTTTGCAGTTGTTTCCTTTCCTCTGGATTTCAGGCTTATACTCACTGAGTATGGTATTTGTCAAGGGAACAGCAAGAAGCCCCGTCTGTGAGAAAGTCCATGTCGTTTGTTTTATCCACATCCAGGAATTGAGCTGAGATAAACAATCCAGGAGGCAAAACAGTGAAAACTGGAATGTGAGAGGTGTCTTTGTGTATGGCTCTGTACTAGACCTGGCTGCAGTATCATCTGGGTCTAATTTATCTGCCCGATGGGCAGCTGTCACGGTTACCCACAAACACAACAGGGTTTCATCCCAGCAGCCAGCAGCATTCCTGTACCTGCTTTTCCTGGTCATGTGTTCTGAGCTAAGGAGCTAGGAGAAACAGTAGTTTGCCTGGTGGATTATTTGCATTTCTATTTGGATTGGACAATTCTAGCTTTCTGAGCATGGTAACATCTGCCTTTCCTGCTGGGACTCCTTCAGGGAGGATCTTTTGCTCTAAGCAGAGTGAGAGGAAGGCCAAGGTAGAATGTAAAGATGCTTTATAAAGCATTTCTGTTTCAGAAGGAAGGCTGAGCTTGGTGGTGTACTGAGTTTCCAGGCATAAGAATTCCTGTTTTCTTTCCCTGAATTGGGGTGAGATATGTATCCGTGATCAAGTGTCTGCTTAGCAGACCCTTTCTGTATTAGAGAGATGCAAATCCATTGCTATTGCTTACGCTCGCACCCATCTTCACTCCGGCTCTCCCTTGGGAAGGTGCTGCTGGAATCAGTGCCCCTGTGATGGTGTCCTTTAGCAGCATGTCCTGAACACATTGTGCTGGGCTTTCCGACTTGTGCTCTCTGAGTGTTTGCATCTGCCAAAAGGTTTGTCCTGAAGCCTGCATGTGTCTTCCCGGGGGAGGGAGCTGTAGTACGTGTGTGCACCAATGCATGTGGTGCCTCATGGATGCTGAGTGTGCTGTGGGATTGGGAGGCTGACCATGGTGCGTGGTCCTGCTGTGGACTTGTGAGAGAAAGAAAAATCCTTGCTAGTGGTCCTAACATATTGTGCAGATTATTCTGCTGAGCCGATGTCGTGGCAGCCGTGTGCCACTTTCTTCCCGGTGCACATTCTCATGCTCTGTCATACACAGCTTGGTCTTTGTCTGGACCCTCAGAACCACGACAAGGAGTTTACCCATCCAAATCTTTACTTTTCTGGAAGGATGAGTTTTCTGCCAATTTATCAAATTTCATATCTAGTCTTATTATTATTATTTCCACAAAGACAAACTACCTTCAGCAGACCAAGTCTGACTGAACCATCTCTGCCTACTTTCAGCAGTCACTGCCAGCAAGCTGGAAGGTGTTTCTCATTCACAAACTGGCCAAGTGTGACCTCATTAAACGTTGAGCTGACACCTAATTACAAGAACACGTGATATGATGGCTATCCTAGGCAAAGGCTGAGGAGAAAGGGGTTAGTGCTCAGTTATCGGAGCTGTGCTGCAGCCCAGCGTTTGACGGCTCTTTGTAATTGCATTATTGATTGATTTCTGCTCCGTGTTTTGCCAGACATGTCATTTAGTGAGATAGCAGTGGGAAGATGAAGTCTCTTGCTGCATCAGCTTAGGGTAGAAATAAATTGTTTAAGAAAGGAAAGGATCAGTAATCACATGCCTTTCTTATGGACTGAAATACTGGGAGACATCAGGTCACTTTTATAAGCCTTGAACTATCCTCTGACATTGCAGCTTTTATTCTGAAGAAAGCTGCACTGTGCCTCTTGGCTGGTAAGGGAACAAGTTCTCTGCCTGGTGCTCTCTGTAGTCAAAGATCCCATTAATTCTGCCGGCTGCAAGGAACGATTTCTTGGTATTTCATTCTGGACTGTAATTGAGAGTGACACAAAGCACTGGTGGGAATTGGACTGTGTTGAAATCCCTGATTTTTCTTACAGTTTTCTGCAGATAAACCAGCTCAGGTGGGATGAGGGTATTTCTAATGCTCTGCCCTTGAAATTTGTAATATTTTCAACACCTTATTGGCTGGAGGCAATTTTAGAGAGATGTTTTTATGCCTCCTTGCAGCTTGTCCTTGTGGCCAGGGGATGCAGGATGCCTACAACATTGACACACAGTGCACTGCACTCACTTGCATGACAACGTGTGTGGTAGAGTCCTGCAGTCCTGTAATAGAATGAAAATTCATAAAGCTTTGCTCAGTATTTTTGCTCCAGACTACAGCAAAATTTCCCGGTACGATGTTGCTGTTCAGACTTCAGCCAGAAGTCTGTTCTCAGCTCTCCTGGCTAGTTGTGGAAGACTTAGTCCAAGCTGATGAATCTCTCTTGGCTTGGTCAGGAGATTGAAGCCTTCCCTTGTTTTCTCCTTGCTGTTTTCTAACTAGAAAAGGGTGAGCATCTGACGTTCATGTCTTCAGGAGTACTTGCTGCTCAGTCTGAGGTGACTGGTGAGTTGTTGAAAGTGTTTTTGTGGTTTTGGGTGTCCTTTAAGATCTTTTTGGGTACCTCCAAAGATTAGGTACGTGTCCTTAGTGCGACCAGGCTCTTGTAGTGTAGGGAGTGCCCTGTATTTAAGAATTCCTGCCTTTCGCTCCAGTGAAACTGGACAGAATCTGACATTTTTTTCTGTATGTGGAAAGTTGCAGGGGGTCGTTTTCTGTTTGAGCCCAGGTGGTTTTGTCTGCAGTGCTCAGTGTGCCATTTGGCTGCGGGCTGAGCCAGGGGGGAACGCTCCTCTCCCATTGCATCTGGAGGGTCACCTCCCTTTGGCTCTTCAAAAACAAGCAGAAATGGGGAGGAAAACTCAGGTTTAGCAAAGAGGAGTGGCATGAAGAGGAGAAGGAGAATGGGTGGCTGGCATGAGGCTCCATCCTCCCACAGTTGGAGCCTGGAGCTGGTGCTGGGGCTCTTCCTCGTAGCCCCGACTGCGACTGTAGCTACCAAGGCTGTGGATAATCCAGGACGGCTGGCTCAGAGACTCCCCAGGGTGCCTGGTTTGTGTCCTCTGGGACCCGGCTGCTGGGAGGGTTTGGTGTGAAGGTTGGAGCCACCGTGGTGTTTCTGTTCGCGGTGGAGCTGACCCAACAGCCCTGGGATTTTCTGCGGCTGTTTTTTAGTTCCTCCTCATCTTCCTTGCTCACTCTGCAGTGGCTGTGCTAAAGACAAATTCCAGTTGTATTGGTGAATTATACTTGGGGACACCCCAAGTATACTTGTTACTTGGGGACACCTCTCAGGAGTGCTGCAGTCCACCCTTCCCTCAGTAGCTGCTTTGCTCTTCTAGCTTTGCAGCTGAACCAGTGTGAGGAAAATGCTGGGTGATGACGCTATAATGAGTCTTAACACTGCTTCCTGAAGGTGGAAGAACTGTTCCAGTTTCCATCCCAGGCTCTGAAAAGGCATCTCTTAGTCCAGCTGATCAAGGACAATGTTCCTTTTCTGGAACCTCCTCTCTCTGCACTACTGGGCTCCAACAGCCATTCTAGCATAGTACCCACTACTAACTAAGGGCCATGATTTTGAAATGGTCTGTTATGTGTAGAGGGCCCTTTCTTTTTGTCTGAACATCATCCAAACTTCATAAATAGAATGGCAGGGAAACCACTCCTGCACCATCTTGCTCTGACTGAATGAACAAGTAAATAATCTGCCACGATGGAAACTGGGAAGAGGAGGCCTAGAGCAAAGGCTGGCCATGGTAGGGTGCCTGTTCCTTTGGCCATGGTGAACAGGACCGCTTCCACAGCTTGTGCAGGGGTGGTTCGGGCAGGATTTTGTTCAGGCAGAAATCCAGGTTGTTACAGACAGTCCATTACAGAGATGATTTGGAGCAGAAGATCTGGATTTCTAGTGGTGTTTAGGGAATATTGCCATTCCTGGGACAGGATGCTGGGTCAGCGGTACAGGTAGCATTTAGAGGCTAACCCACCAATCCATCACTGAATTTAAGGAGCACTCTGGAACTGGGAGAGAAAAGTGAGACTATGGCAAAATAGTGCCTTCTTAAAGGTCAGCTCCCTGTGGGAATTCTGAGTCATTCTGTTGTTGATTTTAGTAACTAAAATCAGAGTATTCTCTCCTTTTTTTCCCTTGTCAGACCCACAGACCCTGTCACCCCGAGCTTTCAGATTCCATTAATTCTTGTGCATTATTGAGGGATTTTGGTTGATTAGATTCTTGCCTGGAATTTCTCTGCGGAGAGGCCCGGCTTCCCGCTGCCTGCAGATGGGACCTCTGAAGCTCAACTTCCTCACACACCCTGCTGGGTGGTGGGAATACAACTTCTGATGTCTTCAGGACAATCTTGGTACCCTGTTCTTTCCAGGGCACCTGTTGCTGAGAGCATGGCCGAGACTGGGCAGGTGGAAAGAGATTGGTCTACAGAGCTTTGAATGAAGCCAAAATGCCTGTTTTGGGCTGACTTTGGAGGCCTAGGAAGGTCTAGACCTCTCTGCACATAACTGAGGCATGGTTGGTCTGTGGGCACTGGGAGGAATTTGGCATGGAGCCCTCTGAAGCAACTATCTAGTCTAGTAAAACTCGGGCTGTGGGAGTTGGTGTGAGGAAATAACAACATCCACTTTGGTTTCTGCAGGCTCTGTCCCAGGGGCTGGTTGGGTGTTGCAGGAGGCCACAGGAATCCTGCTTGTGACCACAGCCAGATTAATGGCCACTTGGGCCGCTTTTCAGAAGTGAGGAGTTTGTCCACTTTCACAATAATGGCTAGAAATTCCACATGAATTAATTAGTTTTATTACAGGACTTGTCCTTCCTGCTCCTCCAGGGCTGCCTGAAACACTGAACTCATTACATGAAGAAATGGAAATAGTACTAAAAATAAGAACTGGTATTCCAAGCCTTTGTGAGGAAACACACAGAGTATACTGACATCCTCCACCAGACGTGCTTCCCAAGCTGTGGCTTTTGGCCAGATGAGATCTAAACCTGAGTTTTGGATCAATTGCAGCCACTTAAACACCCCAGCCTGCTCCGCAAAGCAGTCTTAGCCTCTTACTCCCTGCTCAGCTTAGGCTGTTCATCTAGGCTCTATAATTCCCCACACAATTTCAGTTTGATGCAGTGTTCAGATCTCACCCTTGGACGTTGCACAGTGAAGGCTGCACACCTTCAGCCTCCTCTCTCCATTACAATGGGTTTCCCACCTTGCAAGGACACTGTTTGCTTTTATGGTAGTGAAGTGCTTGGAAATACCCCTGTGAAAAGGGTGCTCTGCACTTGAGTTACGGTAGCATGGGACTTTGGAAATGTTAGATTGAGTGTAGTCAGAGTAATGTTAGACTGAGTAAATATTTTGGGAGCCCAGAGCTGGTGACTTTCCCTTGCTTACGTTTGTGGGGGGTCAGCCTGCAGAAACTTACCACCTCTCACATGGCTTTTAAACAAATGTTGTCCGTGGACTCAGTGTGCTTTTATTTTAATCTCTTTTTAGAAGTGCTGATGTTGTCTTGAGATTTGCCCTGCTGGTAAGGGCAGGTGTACTGCTTGCTGGTCATTCCAGTGTTTGCTTTATGAACATTGCCTCAGATACTTGTGGTTGGACAGGGGTTCTCATTGGAGTCTGACCCCTTCTTTCTGCTCAGCCCCACTTTTGTGACCCAGGCTTGACTTGTTTTTTTTGGATGAAGTGAGTTTGACATGAGAAAGCTGACCAGTGAGGTGGTAAAGTTCCTGCAGATCCCACGGCACAGAGTGGTTTGGTTGCTGCTCAGCCCTCTTGAGAATGGTGACCCTCATCCTGGATGATGGCCAGATGAGCTAGCAAGGACTGAAACGCATGAATTTCCAGCATTAACGAAATGTGCCCTGTACAAAGAGTAAAAAATGCAAATGCAGACATAGATTCTTTAATCTCCAGTGGTTGGAAAGCTTCCGTTGTTCTAGTAATGTTTGTTGTGGATTTCAGTCACTGCTTTCCTCCATTTTTCTGTTTATTCTTTTTATCAGGCTGGTTTCAAGGATATGTTACCTTACTCCTGGCCATTAGGCTGGTCCTGCCCATGCTAAAACTGACCTTTGCAAATTCAGACCACGCTGAAAGTGCTTGGGCAGTGCAGATCTGATGGGGCAGTAGGTGAACCTGGCCAAATGGCTGTCACATTCGTAATCCTGCCTTAGGTGATAGCCAGTGGCGCACAGATTGGGAACTTATGAAAAGAGTATGGAGTGAGCCTTGTGAGGTGGGAACAGTGCTATGGAAACCCATCATGCTGCTGATACTGCTCAGCCCGTGATTTCCGGGATTTCCAAAGCACAGCCTGGTCTGCTGGCTGCTCCCAGAGGCACCTTCTTCATTAGGTGAGCTGCCCTCCTGACTTCCAGCAGTGGGGCTTCAAGTGCTGGGAGAGGCAAACAAACCCACAGTGATGCTTGTGTACATCAGTGCTGTGCCTTGAGGCTTCAGCTGTGGCGAGAAGGGAGGCCCCATCACTTGGGCTGTGCCCAGTGGAAGCACAGCCCTGCCCAGCTCTGTTTTTATCCTTAGTTACAGGGTGTGCTAGGAGGGTTGAGCCTCCGGCTTGTCGTTGTCAGCAGTATCCTGTCCCCTGGAGCTGATCTGCCCTAGCAGAACTAAAACGTCTCAGCTGACCTAAAAAACTGCTTGTAATTGAAATGCAGTGGCCCCCATAAATATTTAACTGAGTCTGTGTTTTGCTGTGCATCTTTTTCCAGTTCTTCTCTTTTGCTTTTCCCTTCCTATGTGTGGATAGTCAACTGAATGCACATCCCTTCCATGGCATCCTGTGATGAAATGGCATTTTTGGCAGTTAAGTTATGCATCTCGCTTCTCTTCCACGATCATCATGTTTAAGACTGACATCAAGCTCAGTGCTGAGTGTGTGCATGCTCCTGTGGGAATGTTTACGCCCCACTATGGGCTGCCCACTGCCATACAAACCACGTCCTGACAACCTTTGCCCAGTCTGCATTAAGATTTTGCAGCTCTGCTGCTGAATTGGTGGACTCCCATCAGATGAGGGAAGTTACCAAAATTTTGCCCGAGAAATAGCTGTGGGTGGATGGGACTTCAGGTTGTGTGGCAGAAAGAGGCTGCAAAGCAAGACTGCAGTCAGTGCAGTCAGACAGCGACAAAGGTGTCCGTGTGAGCAGCCGGCACACTGGGCTGAGCTTCGGAAATCCCTGAAATCGCAGGCTGAGCGGTGCCAGCGGTGTGACCCGAGCTGGGCTGACTGCCTGACACCGGTACCTGGGGCTTGTGCAGGGTGTGCAGCCTGGCCTGTGCTGGAGTAACCCCAGCTGGGCTGCTCTCCTTTCTCCAACCGTGGAAGCATGCACGGTGCCCGGAGGACACGTAGCCACAGCCTGGCAGGGACTAGGATGGCGCAGATCAGACACTGCTCCCGTGGTGTTAGGCTGGGGATGCTTGAAAGCCATTGGGAAGGGTCACCCATCATCGCAGCTCAACCTGGAGCAAATGTGCTTTCCCCACAGTGGTCAACAGCCGAGTTTCAGAGCTGGAGAGGTGGTGTTGGTTCCCCTCTGCTCTGAGCCCAGTGCAGGGGCCGATGCAGGGCAGTGCTGCCATCCTGTCCTGGCTGGCATGTCCTGCACAGAGTGGGGCTCTGCTGTTCTCAGCTGGGGTCAGGCCCTGAGCACCCTTGGGCCAGGGTTGCAGGTTTGCCCTTTTCCCAGACAGACACGTGCATCTGTTTAAGGCAGCCAAGGCACAGAGCGAGCGAGACTGAATCTCCCCCAAACCGCTCCTGTTTCCCAAGGACCTGTGGCGGGGGCAGCAGGAGTGGGATTAGACACCAGAGTCTGAGCACACATATGTTGCAATGCTGCCTGGAGGGCGCTTCTGTCCAGGGGCTTTCCTGTGGAGAGACATAGCCGGGAAGCAGAAATAGCAAGTGACTAAATGTCACGGTTACATTCCTGCCATCTGAAAAGAACTCGCTATTTTCTTTTGGCTGCGAAAATTAACTTCCCTTTTCTCCTGCCCGAGCAGGCGAGCTGGCTCCCGGTGGCCGTGCCCTCGTGGCGGATGCACAGGACGGTCCAGGTCAGACTGAAAGGAAAACTCTCCTACTGGGGGCTTTTCACTGTTGTGCTCCTTTCTAAAGAAAATGTGCAGGGCTTTTCTTGGCCCTTGTGAAGGCCAAGATGCAGGTCTGTAGCTGGAATAGGATAAGACTGGCCTCATTTGGGAGCTCTTCTGGGTTTTGAGCTGCTTGCTTCCCTTCTGCATCCCGCTGAGCTGTGTGGGGTGGGGGCTGGTGGCTGGCATCCGGCTTTTTGTTATTCATGTAATTAATCTCATTCCTCCCCGACTGTGGCTCTGCAGCCCCCAGGCACAGACTGGCTGTTTGGCCTCTGCTGCACAGTAAAAGCTCCACCTGGAAGTCAAGGAAACTACGGCAGGTACAGCTGAGTGTGTTGTTCTTGGGCATGCTTATCCTTTGGTCCTGGAAGGCTCGGTAATGGGACTGTACCTTCGTTTCTTACACTGAACAGCTTGCTAGTTGCTCCAGAGAGGAGCACTACAGAAATGATGACGGTGCCACATGTTGCTTAGTTTGAAGCTGCCAGGGTGGGGAAAACACTGAAAAGGCTCCAATGCAAAATTCCCTGGAATTTTTTAGAATTTCTTTTAATACTCTTTGCAGTAGCAGAACTCTGGATTTTTGTGGGATGAGAGCCTGATTCGTAAGGAATGACTCAGCAGCTGCTCCACCTGGGAAAAGTCAAGAGCTTGGTCCTTTGACTTGCAAAAGGCTTTTGTGGGCCCTCTGGGATCTCCTTGGCGCCAAGAAGAAAATATGCATCATTATGCCCATGCTGACCATGTGCATTCAGGCCAGCCTTCTTCCTTGCTGCTTTTTTTTCTCTAGAGCCCTGTACTTTTCTCCCACTGCATTTTTTTTTGTCAACAAGTTTATTATTTTCCTGCTATAAGGTGCTGTGCTCTCTTTCTTCCTCTTGTGTTCTTGCTGTGTATCTGCTCACTTCATCTTCTCTCCCTGTGCTTTGTCTCAGTATTTACTTTGCATATTTTCAGCACGGTGCTAGCAGGATTATTGTGACCTGTCTGGCTCACTGAAGACCTGCTGAAACCTGCCATTCATTGATCCAGCGAGGGGAGACGTCAGGAGCCCTCCTGCCAGGGTGGGAGGGTCAGGGTAGAGCTCTGCGCAAGCACGTCTGGGAGCTGTGGAGGTGACACACTCTGGGTTTGGAGTATGATGGAATCCATATGTTGGTTCCTGCTTGGGACTGATCCTTTCAGTTTGGCTGTCAAACCATTTGGGAAAGAAAAAAAAAAAGGTAAAATCTAAGGTTTTATTCTGGTAACTTTGAAATATTGGCATTTCACTTGGGAGCACAAAGGAAGCTCAAAACAAGTTTGCAAAGATATTTAGGGAGACCAGCAGCTAAAGAAGTTCACCACTTGAGCATCTTTAAAGGAAGAAAAGGGAATGAATGTCCTCACTCTCAAAAGCAATGCCAAAGAACATGACACCAGTGACCCAGGATGTGTGAAAAGTCAACCCAAACTCTTCCTTTCCCTGAGAGATGAACCCAGGCTGTCTGGGCTCCCACACTGTAACACATAGGTCTTGCAAAATGCTGATGTTTCAGCTGGCATAAGCAGCTGGTGGTGTTTGGGGGAGAGCCTGGAGGAGCACAGTGATCCCTCTGGGCTCAATGAACCTCCTGAGCAGCAACTGCAGGAGCCAGCGGGATCTCTGGTTCAGTGGGTGTGGAAGACTTCAGTCCAAATGGCCAGGCTCCTGGTGGCTCGTGTTGTCATTGCCCTTGCAGTTCTTGCTGAACTTGGGCCATAAACATACCTCCTTGGTGGAGCTGTTGGCACAGAGGCTCCCTCCACCCAACTGGCCCCAGAGCTGACCGCAATCTTCTATTTCTTTTCCTTCTAGAAGGACCAAAAAGAAGCCTTGGGTTTGACCATAAGCCAGCCTTTTTGACTTGATTGCTGTTACTGCTGCGATTAAACCCAAACAAAACCAAAACCTGGAATGTTTTCTATATGTCCAGTTTTAGTTCCTTTTTTTCCAGGTCATCAGCCAAACCAAACAGCCCCAAACAGACCCCAGGTGTTTGCACTGTCCTGCTTTTCATGAAAACGCAGTTGCTTTATAAAAATGTGTGCAAGAACTTGGGGTTTTCCTACTCGCTCTCTTTCTCAAGGGCATTGGGAGAGCGATCCTCTTCTCTGTTATAGCTGTGCTGAGATGTTTTCATCCTGGCACTCTCTCTCCAAGGCAGGGCAAGGAGAAGCCATCAAAGAAGCTGTGGAAAGAGCAGTGTGACCGAGGACCAAAGTGGACTTTGGAGCAAAGCTCTCCCATGAAGTTTTCCTAGGGGTGGTGTTGATCCCCTGGGATGGGTTAAATGTCTGCATCTATAGCCACCCCTTTTCTCCCCTCCTGCAAACTGAACAGGGCTTTCCTGGAAGCCCATCTCAAATGGGGCTGGTGGCTTGTAAAGTGGTGCAAATCCAGTGCCTGGACTGCACTTGGATCAGTGCCCATCCACTTTCCAGAGGGTGGGGGGGGGCAAGTCCACAGGGAAAATTTTCCCGGGTTTCGGTGAATCGAGTGACCATTATGGCATGAGGGCTGAGACATGTGGACCTTTATGTCTTGTCTGTCTCTCTCCAGTTACCTGAGGTGCTGTCTGTCGTCTCAGCATGCAAATTCCTCTCTGCTTTGCATCATAATTCCAGCCGGTGCAAATTGCCCTCCTCCTCCGCTGATATCCGTTCTCTGACTTAGCATTTCTGCTGCTGCTGAGTTCTGGCCTTCCCCCTTTGGGGGCTGGCACCCACCAAACCCAGCTGAGAATGTAGCCCTTTGTGCTGGAGCTGCTTGCAGGAGCTGGGGAGCTTTGCCTTCCCTGCTGCGAGCCTTTTTTGGCTGGAGAACGCGTGCCCTTTCCTGGTGGGGAGGGATTTAGGGGTGAGGGGGAGGTGAGAGCACTCCTTGTGCTGGAAGAAAAA
>VZTA01003887.1:112204-175251 GCA_013398855.1 Mohoua ochrocephala
GGGACGCAGGGGGGGGGCGGCGGGGGCGAGCAAAAAAAAAGAGGAAATGAGAAACAGTAAAGAGGCCTCCTCCGCCTTCATATAAGCAATCACTCCACAGCATCTGGAGCCCAGTAAAAGGGCTGTTCCCAGGAGACCTCACACTTGCCAGCCACACAGATCTCCTTTATTGCAGACTCCTGGGGATTGCACCCCCACCCACCTCCCCTGTGCCAGCCCTGCACCCCAAACCAGCCTAACAAGGGCAAACCGAAGCTCAGTTTCCATGGCCATGAGCAGCAGAGATGCTCGTGTGTGGCTCGGCTGGCAGGCCATGGCCTGGATCCATCCCAAGGATGTGGTTGCGATGCTGTCGAAGCAGCCGGAGCACCTGCACGCTATTTGTGCTGGCATGCTGCCTGGCAGCACCAGGGCACAGATAATGTGATACTCTTATCTGGTGTGAGATCTGCTGGAGTGGAGTCACCTCTCCTGCCCTTTCCCCCAAAATTGTTTTGGATGCATAAGATGCAGGAGGGATGAGCACAGAGTGGGTCGCTGGCCATTGTGGTTTATGTCTGATTTCAAGCACCCTTCTTTGTTATTTGTTAAAAAACGGATCTGGTAGGAATCTCAATAGGTTAAGCTCTTTCTTACTGTAACCTTGCTGGCTTTACGGTTTAGCCATTGTGGAAGGAGCTTGGTGGCAGTAGGAAAGCTGTTCCTGAGTGCAGCTTTAAAATCATAATGCAGGGTTCAGAAACAGAGACCCTGAGAGGGGAGTGGTTCTCACCCATTTCCAGATGGAGGTGATCACAATTGATCACTGAGCATCTTTATCAACCCAGCCAAAACACTGGGTTCTTACTCCTCTGTTGTTTTCATCAAGTCCCAGTTGAATTTATATGTTAGGTGGGAGGGGGTTTGGTTGTTTGTTTCTCCCTCCTGAGCTGAGAGGAGCTCTTCTCCTGGATGTAAGTCAGTTAGCTGCTGTCCTCCAGTCTGGAGATGGGGAGTGTTTCTGATGTGGCATTTGGGTCTTTCCCAAAGATTTTCTTTTTGCTGCTCAGGGCTCTGTAGGAGAATTGTTTGTCACATGCAGATACGGGGGAACCTCTGTGCTGATGGATGTTTTTGTTTCTTATATCCAGAGATTATACTTTCATCCAGGCTTTAGCTCAGTGCTTGTTCACCTGCTTGTGTGACCCCATTTTCATTCATACAAATCTGGAGGATTGAGCATTATCTGAAAAATACATTCTCTCTTTTGTGTGCATGGGAAGAGAAAGTTTTCTCTTGTGAAAAGGTAAATCACCACTTTGGATATTTGCAGCTGTTCTTGAAATCCCCTCTTATCCCCTTGTCAGCAGAAGGGAATCCTTATCCTGTTTCACAAATGCAGTGTCCTCGACACGTATCTCTGCTTGGCATGCTCCCAAAGGAGCTGCTTCTTGAGGGGCTGAGGAGAGGGATGGCTGGGCTCACACAAGTGCTCATATAGAGGAAAGGCAGAAATTGCAGAGGAGTCACAGACACCCCCCCAGTCTTTTGTGGAGAGACAGGAAATAAAATCAGGTTGCATCCTTGCAAAGTGGTTTTCAGGTTTTCCCTAGCTAGTTAATGGTGAGGTTGGGGGCGATGCTGTGGATTTGGGCTGTTCCATGTAAATTGGCTGGACTGGAGAGGAAAAGCAGTATTACTCTTGAGTTTAAAGCAGCTCCTGGGGTTGCTCAGCATCTAGAGGAGTTTGCTGAGAGGGACAGTATTGTAAAAATCCTCAGCTCTTCTGCCTAAAATCCACAGGGCAGTACCTTCCTTGAACTTGTTCTACCTTCCCCCTCGTGTCCTGGGCTTTGGGTGCTTGAGGATGTGAGAAGCCAGGCAGGCCTCCACTCTTTGCACTGCCTGAACCCTGGGGTTAGCTTTGGAGTGACCCCTGAATTGCACAAATTTGGAGGCAGTGGTCAGAAGAGGCACTGCAAAGCCTGTCTGCAAGGTCTGAGCTGTGCTGCTGTGGGCTTAGCTGGAGAGCAGCGGTGTGCGTGGCAGGTAGCAAGGGTAGATTCCGTGCTTGTGGCACAGAATGGTCAGGGACTGGGCTGGGAGCTGGTTATTTTTTATTCAGCAGTTATGTGACCAGTCCTTAAAGGAGGGCAGATTGTGATTCACCCCATCCCTCCTTTTGCCTTCACATCAGCAGCGCTTTTAAAGCAGGGTTCTTGATGGCTGGGGAGGGAAATGTGCTGAGTCAGCAGCTGCTGCTGCTGCTGGATCAGACCCTGGTCAGGGGTGTGAAACTTTGGGGATGCCTCAGGCCATTGCAGCCTTCTCTGCTGGCTGCCCCTATGTGAGGGGGACCTTGTGCTCTCATTCGTGCAAACTGGCAGCATTTGAGCCTGGTAAATTTACTTTCTCTGGAAGTCATTGATTGGAAGCCCTGGGTCAGTCTGACTGGGTGACTGCTGCGTTTTGGTCCTGAGCCCTTCAAAGTTTGATGGGCCCACTCAAAGGGAGAGAAATCGTTGGAATTGTCTTCCTTGGGAAAAGCTCCTGAGGGAAGTCTGACTCCTCTGTGGTTTCCATAACACCATGCTGAGGTGTCTGCATGTCCTGATGTCTTACTAATTTGCCAGTGATGATTTTTTTTGAGTTATTTTTAACAGGCGCATTGTGCAACTAATGGGCTTTTTATTGGTGGTAAACAAGCCGAGCTAGACAGGAATGCTGCCGAGGCTGGACTGGCAGGCTTGCCTCTCAGTGCTGGAGAAATAACTTGTTCGTTTTTTTTCCTTAAAGAGGGAGAGAGAACCTGTGGCTCTCCTGCAGCCTGATGCTCCTACCAGCCTCCCCCAGAGAAGCTGTGGCGGAGCAGCTGAGGTGCATGCTCTGCACCTCATGGCCTGATTTTTGGGTCTAAAACTGCTTTCTGCATTGGTTTAAGGGACTGTAACCTTTGGTGGGAAGGCAGCGGCTTTGCCCACGCACCATAGCTGGGTGGCGAAGGGCCCAATCCTCTCCTGGCCCAGAGAGCTGCTTCCTCCTGCCAGGCAGTGGCTGGGATGCTCAGGACTGAATGCATGGAGCTGGTGGGTAGGGGCTGTGGAAAACCCCCTGTCTCTTATCACACTTCTTGCTCGATGAGGTCAAAACTGTGGACACGGAGCATTTCAAAACCCTCCTGGAGGGGAGCGAGGTCATGTTGGGAACAACTACAGTCGGGGGAATGCAGGTACTGCCACAAAGCGTGTGGGCACCGGTGGTGGCTGGCAGTGCTCACTGCGGGGCTGTGCTGGGGCACTGTGACTCCCAGCGAGCCCGGAGCCGTGCCTGGCCTCAGCCTCTGTCCCTGCAGTGTGTGTGCCACCACCGTCCAGGATAACCTCAAGTGAAAAGTATCAGACTTCAGTGGCCAAGAAAAGAGTGCTGACCTATTTTGGACACTTATTTATATTCAAGTTGCTTCTCTCTGTCTCTGTGAAAAAGCTGTTGTGACTCCAATACTTTCTAAAAGTTTTTCCCCTCCCATAGCTTTTGTTTGTAACAGGATATGATCTAGGACTAACATCTGTATTTTCCAGTAGCCAGAATAAATGTCTTATTATCTCTTCTTTTACTTTTCTTGCTGAAACAACATTTTTACAGAGCAAAGCCAGTTTTGTAATACAGCTAAGCATTTAGTTGCATTGTGTCTCAATTTTTACAGGTTCTCCTTTTATTAAAAGTCTTTACTACAATTCACAATTTTCAGACCAAAATGGAAAAAAGTTGGAAGTATGTCACTGCTTTTTCTGGTTGTGAGCAACAAAAAGTCATCTAATGTAAGGTCACAAAAATTATGGAAAACTTTAGTTGGTTTTTTTTTTTTTTTTAAGTACAGTTTCCTTCTGTCACTTACTGGCTGTATCACTTTGCTGAAATCTTGATCTTTTGAAAGATCTTACTGGTGAAAATGTTTTGGGCGTGGTGGGTTTTTTTGGTGAGTTTTTTTTCTTGCTTTGACAGCTATTCTCTAGCTTTGTATGCTACACTTCACAGTTAATTTCTTATGTTTTCTTAAATTGTTTCTCTGACAAAATTCTACCCTTGGAGTAATCATAAAATCTGAGCAGCTTGGTCAGGGCAGCTGTGTGCACTAACCCTAGGTGGGTGCTTGTCATCCTGTAGATTTTAGGACTTGCAATTCTGTCAACAGTAGGAATCTAAGTGAGATACTTAATCAACAAGCTAAACAAAGGCAAATGCTATGAATATTCATCATTCATCCATATAAATGATGTATTAGTCCATTGTATTCCATAATTTTTCCTGCTTTAATGTAGGAGGTTTTTTTTGGTTTTTTTTTTTGTTAGTGTTGTGGTTGAATTCTTGTTTGTTGGCTTTTTTTTTTCTTTCTGTGTGTGTCTTTAAGACCTGAAAGAGCAAGGGTGAAAAAACTTGCTTTATGGAAATTGCAAACCCTTTGGCTTCGCTATCCGAGCTTGCAAACTCACTGAACAGCACCCATCTTGCACTGAACTAGCCGTGCCTTGTGCAGGTGCACCTACATGAAGATCATATGCAGCTCCCAGAAGGCCAGTGGGAGCCTTTCCACAATCCTTGCCTGCAGCTGGATTTGACCCAAAGTATACCTGAGAAGGATGAGGGCAGTTTCTTTGTTGAACGCAGTTTTGGTGGCTTTTGTGCTGTCACATCTGTGTTCTGTCTTTAGTGGCTGATGTGAAATTAGCAGTTTGCGTGCCCAGACAGACACACAGCCACTGGCAGCCCCTGTGTGCACTGAAATGTCTCTGTGCATCGATGTGGCTGGATCTGGGATGATCCCTTTGCACCATGGCAGAAGGGCTGTGCTGGCCCGCTGGGCTCCCAAGGCTGATGGCTCTGTGGCATCATGTAAAGCCTCTCCTTGAGCATGGTCAGGCTGCCACTGTTGCTGCTTGTGAGGCTGGTCCTATGCAGGGTTTTGGAGAGAAGGACTGAAGTATTATTTTGCCCTACATGCTGTTGTAAGAGGTTTTTCTCCAATGTGCCCCACTGTGCAGCCAAATGCTGTGATGCAGTTTGTGGGTGCTGAGTCTGGGGATGGTCTTCATCCAAAGCCACCAGGGAGTGGAGAGCTGGAGGCAGAGCACTCATGATACATCAAAGAAGAGTGTTTCAGCTTCTGTCAGTGAGAAACATCAGTTGAGGTCTGAGGCCTCTGGTCAGGACCTTGTTCTGAGAAACTCAGCATTGCCCTTAGCAGGAGTGGAGTATGGCATGGTCAAGTGAGTGCCCCCATGCTGCATGCTGGCGTTTGAAGTGTCAAATGCTCTTCAACTTTCAGTGGCTCACATGTGTTTAAAGTTGCTTCTGATCCTTGTTTGTTAAAAACATTTGTAAAGCTCATCTAAAAGGAGGTAGGTTCCGAAGGTGAAACTAGTTCCTACTGCTGCTGGGATTGAAGGAACGTAGCAGCAGTGTCCTGAGTGGTGTGTGGGTTGGGTTGGGTTGGGTTGTTGAGACTGGCTATAGAGAGACCACACCAGACTATGACCCCTTCAGTGCAAAATACATTTTTTTTTAATATTTTATGTGTGTTTAAATGGACAGCATTTCTTTGCTTTCAGAAGAGCTGTTCTAGGTGACCAATTGCCCTAACAATAAACATAACAGTGAAATGGTGGGTTCCAGATTGGATGCTTATTTTGTGTCCTGAATGCCCTCCACAGGCTGCTGCAGTGGAGCAATGCTGTTGTCATTTCCTGGTGAAATCTGCTGGGGTGCTTTCACATCAGCAAGATAACCAGGAGTTTACTGAACTCATCCGGGATTTGCTGGATTAGGCATGATGAGAGGCTGCTGAGTCTGGAGGCTGAGGGACTCTCAGGAATTAATGATGTGTGTATAGTCTGGATTGGTTTTATCTATAGAAGTTTCAATGCAAGACATTTACTGGGAGTCGAAGTGCTCCTTGTTCAAAATGAGCAGCATTCTCCCTGCAAATGAGAAGGCAAACTTAAAGGAGAGGTGCTCTGTATTGAGTTGGCACGTTTAGTATGGTTTAGCTACCCTGCTGTGAAAGTGAATTCAGATTAAGCTTCCCCCATGTAAACAAGCCAGGTGAGAAATTTTATTGTGTGATGAATTGATGCAGTAAAGCAGAAGCTGTAAAGGAATCTGCTGTGAGCAGAGGGAATGTCCCTGAAGCTGGCAGCATTGGCAGAGCTGGGGATGGGGAACACTGTGGGGAATGCATGAGACCCTCCACTTCAGTGCTTAGCCTTCTTATATCCTATACATGATGCATCAGGTATGAAATGATGATTTTCCTATTCTGGACACACATGAAGATGATTGTTCCATTTTCCTTTTGTCCATCAAAGATCAGTCCCTTGTACTTTGGCTTAGTTGTCTTCATGATTGCTGGTGGTCTTGTGCACATGTGGCTTCACACCTTACACACCAGAATGTCAACAGGACAAGTTTTTTATGAAGTTACTGGGGAAAACTAATGGTATTCCCTATTGTCAGTTTCTTGGAGACATTTGGATTCAAAGCTGAGGCTTGAGTGTTCTTTCCCTGTGTTGCTGCCACCATATTTGTCTCGAAGCAGGAACACTGATTAAATCACAGTGCACCTCTGATAATGTGCACATATGGCAACTCTCTAAAGTTTCATATTAATTTTTATTTTTCATGTGGTGAATAATCATGCTCACACATCCAGAGGGTTGAGGAAAGAACAGTACACAGTAATTGCTGGATATGCATTTCAAAATTCCCTGTGGAAGACTGTCTAATTAGATTTAATGAGCTGGCTGATGAGCATGCGTGTGTATGTGTGCTTTCACCACCTCTCTTGAGCCAACTGGATCAGAAGTGCTTATGTGTGTCTGAGGTGAATTGGAGGAGTATGTGGAAGAGATATTTTTGCACTTGGAGAGTGCAGGTTTGAAGCAGACTTCTACCTGCTTTTCTCATGTTTGTGCTGTAGCGAGGGACTTCCACCATGGAGGTGAAGCATTTGATAATGCAGGTGACAAACTGGAAGTGACTTCGCTGTCATTTCAGCTGCTTAGGTGAGGAGGGATGGGAGCAGAGTATCCGTCTCCGTATCTGTGGAGTTGGTATCCCTTCCTTTGTAATGTACTCCTCAGAGCTGCTGGTGCAGGGGGTAGCAGAGCTACAGCAGGTCACACCATGTGTGCCACCGAGCTGCCAGGAGAAGGTTTTGATTTAGCTGGAGGCAAATGGTCAGTGGGGCTGGGATTTCTGCGAGTGAGATGGATTACAGCCATTAGGTTCGGACGTTGCTGTGTCTCTGATCTGCTCTGCTGGCTGGTTTCCCACCCCTCCATCACTGGAGACGGCCCCGAGTTGGTTGTGTGCAGTTTGGCTTTTTCGCAGGGGTCATTGCCGTGGGTCAGTGCTCTGTTTCCAGGAAGGACCGGTGTGAGTAGAGAGCTGTGCTGAGAGGGTGGCCATTTTAATGAGGGGTTTCTGTGTGGTTTTCTGTTTCTTTCTCTTTTTTTAATATTAATTAACCTTTGTTTTCTGTCAAGAAAGTTGTCCTGAAGCATGACTTAGCAAGGCAAACATGCCTGGACAAAGGGAGCATTAAGCCTGCACAGAGGGAGGCGAGAGGGTTACACCTCTAATTACTTTGTGTGCATGTAATTTTTTTTTCCCCTCTGGTGACTGATGGGTCTTGAAAGGACTTGCCGGGCTTGGGGTGTGATTCACCAGGGCAGAGCGTGTTCTGGGCTGAGGCTGCCGGCTGTCTGGCCCTGGATGCCAAGGGCAGGCGATGCCCTTGTGCTGGTGTTGCTCACGCCTGAGTCAGCACTTGTGCAGCACAGCTGCTCCCCAGCTGGGGGTCAGGCGTGGGATTCACTGCTCACGCCCCAGCCCAGCTGGACAGGAGGATGCAGAGGCTTGGTTCTGCCACGTGAGCACTGTCTGGAGTGGGCTGGTGTGGGAGCATGTGTAGCAACATCTCCTGGTAGCAGTGTGGGTGCTCAGAGCCATCCTGAGTGGGTGCGAAGCGCCGAGCTGCCCAAGTGCTTATGCCAACCAAGGGGCTGGAGAAAGAGGCAATCCTGAACCCCCTTCACACACCCCTATCCCCAAACAAGGGAAAAAGGATCAGTGCTCTCCCACCCTTCCAATAAGCAGCAGCCTGCAAACTACCCAACCTGCCACCCTGTCCTTTTCTCTGGTCTTTGTGCCTGGTCCTGGAGCCCATGGTAGATACACCCAGGCTCTCCTGAAAAAACAAAAGTGACCTGGGATTGGCTAGGTGGGGAGTTAGAGCTCATGATGTTCATGTGGGAAGCAAGAAGAGGGGAACTGAGGTGAAGGAGAAAAATGGGTAATGAGCAGTTGTGGGAGTGGTGTTCAAGGAAGAGGAGGAGAAGCTGGGGCTGCCCAGAAGAAAGGAGGAACTTGTGGAGTGGGCTGCAGTCCTGGCCTCAAAGCTGATGGATTAGGAGGGCTTGGCAGAGAGTTGGGGATCTGGTTTTAGGCAAATAGTGTAAAATATGTGGAATTCAAAGAGGGAGCTCCAAAGCCAGTGGGCTTGGCTCCTAAAGATCCCACAGGACAGAATGAATTTTAGTCTGCTTTCTATAACGGTTTTCTCTTTCCCACTAGTTTTTGGATCCCTTGACCAACTCCCTGCTGGTGGGGTGGTGCAGAGGTCTGACCAATGATTTTCTTCTTCAAAGTGTGGTGAAAATCGCTGGCCAGATAGAGGAGGAAAGGCCGTGTTAGTGTCCACTTGGAGAGGAAGGCTGCAGCATGGGTTCGACTGGAATATGAGACATCGGGGCATCTGTGTGGGTGCTCAAGGGCCAAGATGCACTCTTTGGCAATACTGCTCCCAAGATGCCTGGCTCTCTTTGGGAAATGGTGCACTTTCTGCACCAAAATAATGGAATCATTTAGGTTGGAAAGGACCCTTGAGATCATTGAGTTCAACTTTAAATCCGGCACTGCCAAGTTCACCACTAAACCATGTCCCCATGTGCTATACCTACATGTCTTTTAAATACTTGCAGTGGCGACACCACCACTTCCCTGGGCAGTCCATTTCAGTATTTGGTAACCCTTTCCATGAAGAAATTTTTCCTGATATCCAATCTAAACTTCCCCTGCCACAACTTTAAGGGCATTTCCTCTTGTCCTATTGCTTGTTACAAGAAGGGCCAGAAGAGATTACTGCAGAATAAGATTTGGCATATGGAAAAAGCCTAACCCTGCCATGGCAGCTGGGAGATGCAGGGGATGGGACCCTTCCTGAGCTGGGCGGTTCCAGATTTGTATCCTATAATTTTAAATATGGGGTTTCCCTGCTTCCGGGCATGACACTCAGTAACTTAAGTATATCTTACTGTTGAGACTTTTTTCCAGTCCCTTTCTTCATTTCACCAATTCTCTTTCCTGATGTTTTCATAAGTCTCAGTGGCTTAGAGAGAATATTTTTCATATATTCTTTCCCCCCCAGTGAACATCTCTTCTATTGTTTTCATGAATGAAAAATTGTCTCTAGCCAAAGGGAATGAGAATCTTTGCCATTTTGAGCAAATTCTTATCCTACCAGGGTGGGGAAATCTATCTCCAGTGTCACCTGTTTGGTTGGTTCCACCAGCTCTTCTCTGCTGAGGGAAGATCAGTTGCATCTTGCAATTGAGTTTGGTTTTGGGTGTGTTTTATTTTTTTTTTTTGCTAAAACAAACCAAACCAAAAAACCCCACCAAAAAACCAAACACCCAAACCACCCAACTGTCTGGGAGTTCTTTCATTAAATGGAGCTGAGGGACTGCAGCAAGCTACCTCTTTTGCAGGAATCTCTTTTGGCTTGAAAGGAATTATTCATGCAGTTACACAATCCACACTGAATTTTCAATTTGTCACAGTTTTCCCCTGCCTCCTCCCTTTTGTTCACCAGCCCATCTAGGCTCCTGCTGCGTCTCTTCATTGACTGACATGCTTTAGCAAGAGTTCTAATGTGTAGGTGCAGTCCTGATCCAGCAGCCCTCCATGCTCTGAGGTCTCTGCTTGGAGTGAGGGGCTGCAGTGCACAATGAGGTTCTAGATTCTCTCCCAGTTTCAGGTCCCAGTTTCCTTCTGAGAGGAAAAGCCATCATTTTTCATCATGAATTCTTTTCTGAGAGCCTGCGGTTGCCTGGTGTCTTGGCTTTCCTCCGTTCATCCGTGCGGGAAAGCCAAGTGGTTCACATTCCTTGCAGGAAGAAATCTTGGAAGCAGAGGACTGCGTGATCCTCTGCAGTCACAACCTGAAGTGTTACTGAAGTGCACAGGTATTGGGGAAAATCTCAGGAGCACTTCACTACATGAGCATCTGCTCAGATGGGTGGTAGCTGCGCTCGTGTTTTATTTTTCTCAAACAGTTTCAGATGTGGGATGGAGGTGTTCACTGCTCATCCTGATGTAGGGAGCTCTGCCACCTGCAGTAGGAACCTGAGCTGCTGCTGGCACCTGTTAAATATTAAATAGGAGCCTATGTGTGCTGCACATCTGTGGTGGGTTGGTCCTGGCTGGATGCCAGGTGCCCACTAAAGCTGCTCTGTGGCTCCCCTCCTCAGCTGGACCGGGGAGAGAAAATATAAATAAAGGCTCGTGGTTCGAGATAAGAGTAGGGAGTGATCTTGCACCACTGCTGCTCTCAGGTCAGGGAATTCATGCACGTGCACCCAGGTGGGATGAGCAGCAGGGAAGGCTGCTCCTGCCCACTCACTCTCCCTGCAGAGCCTGGTGTTTGCAGAGGATCTGCACCAGGAGTATGGGGATGGGGTTGTCTTGCAAAAATGGTGAGTGTGGTCCTGAGGTCTCACCCTCACTCTCACGTGTTGCCCCCCTCCCCTCTTCCCAGGGAAGAATGGGTCAGTGGGGTGGTCTTGTGCTGAAGGAGCCGTGCAGTGGGTGATGCCCTGGCAGCACCAGCACATTTAGTGACGCAAATGTTCGTGGGATGTGGATTTTCATTTTACTCCTCCCATTCAATACTCCGTTTGGATCAGTGGAAGGAATTACAGCTGATAAAGCTAGCTGTTGCTGTTAACAAAAGCATTTTGTTTAAACTCCCTAAGAGCTCCAGCAGAGAAAATAATAAAAATT
The DNA here is from genome assembly GCA_013398855.1 of Mohoua ochrocephala. NCBI lineage: Eukaryota > Metazoa > Chordata > Aves > Passeriformes > Acanthizidae > Mohoua > Mohoua ochrocephala. The sequence goes on from VZTA01003887.1 coordinate 123,302, forward strand.
CACTTGCTGTTCATGTTTCCAGGGTGTTCATGCCTTGGAGATGCACCAGGATGGTGGAATAAGAAGATGTAAGGGAGGGTATACACTCCTGCCACTGTGATCAGGAGTATGAAGAACTATTCACAAAAATATAAAACAAAATAGAACAAAGCCAACCAACACTTCCCTACAGACCACTTTTGCCGCTCTTCCCTGCTGCAGCACTGCCTTGAACCTGACACCCTCATCTTTCCCTGTGCTGATTTCTGTTACTAATTTCTCTTGCTGCAACAAGTGTTAAATCCCAGCTGCTAAGCAGCAGGTCTGGGCTGTGTTTCAACCCCCCTCTCTTTCCCAGGAGCTGTTGACGTGCCTGTGCTTGCACCCTTCGTGCTGTGTCCTCTGTCCTGACACAGCTTTTTCCTTTCCTCTCCTTCTCTCACTTTTGAAGGGTTCAGGCTGGGGGTGTGATGTGTGTGGTGGAGTTTTGTTAGGGATATATCTGCCTTGACAATGTTCCTTGAAAGCTGTCCCAACCTGGACAGAGCAGAAAACTTGTGGAATATTTGAATTGCTGACTAGTTCAGTGGTCTCCTGGGTAATGGGGCACAGGGGCAAATGTTGCTACTGGCAGACACTGGAGTTGGAAGGTCTCTTTGCTGCAGAAGGTACCCCTGAATTCCTCAGTGGTGGTGAGGCCAGCCCAGCCAGCCAGAAGGGTCCCCTGGGTCCCGCTGTATTTTGTTTGGGTCCTAAAACTGCTTTAAGTGAATTCAAACTTCATTTTTGCTTGATCCAGCCCTCTCCCTGGGTTTCCTCCATGTGTGATGTGCTGGAGTCATGGAGACGTGGGAACACCTCCAGGTCTAGCTGGTGTCTGGAGTAGAACATCCCATTTCTGTGTGTGGGGCTGCTGTGCCGTGCTGAGTGCACAGGGGCCACATCCCCTGGCTCCCCTTGTGCAGCAGCTGCAGGCAGGCGGTGAGCAAGCCTTGCCCGCAGGCTTTGCGAGGTGAGCAACTGGCTTTGTGCTCCCCTGCAGGCTGCTCCGTAACGTGTCTGTCCCTGCTTGTTTGTGCCACCGCCTGAGCCCCGGGGATGGGGAGGGCAGGATCCCCTGTGCTGCTCCGGGACCTGGCGCCGGAGCTCTCCACATCCCCGCTTGGTGCAGGCGAGTGCGTGCATGTGTTTTATGAGGCTGAGTTCACTGTGCCCATTCTTTGTCTCTCCGCCACCCCCTAAAATTTCCAAATCTTACTTTTTTAAAAAATCCTCATCATATGAATGCACACTTCGTGCGTCCAGAGCATCTGATTGCAGTCGAAGTGCAGATCTTTCCCCTTTACAGGGGACACGTCACCTCTACAGTGTGCCATGCCATATTAATTCTGTTGGGAGGGCATCTGGGCAATAACGTGCAAACATGGTCCTTGTTTGGCTCTTGCACTCCGTAAAGACTTCTCTTTCTTGTTTTAAAGCAATGCACTGGCTGTCCCATTTTGAGCCTGGCTTTCTTCCAAATGAGCCTGTGTGTGGGCACGTGTGGATTATTTTTGTCTCTATGGCTACCCTGAAAACTTTTGAACCGGAAAATTCAGTGGAGGGATTGAGCTCTAAGATACTGGTTTCCTATGGCTTTTATGGAAATAGTTGCTGGGTGGTAGGACTGTACCTTGTTCATGGTCTCCTGAGGGGCTGAAGCAGAAACCCAGCCAGTATTAGACATCAGAGAACCAACAATGTGCTCACAAGCACACTCTCAGGAAAGAGACATAAAACTCCTTGAAAATCAAGCTTTGTTAGTTCTATCACTCAAGTGTATTAATATTAATTAGGTCATTTTACTAATTACCTTTTCATCTGTATGTAAGGGGCAATTGATAGCTTGCTGATGGGTCCCAGCTGGAAACTGTAGAGCATGAGAAACAGACCTTGAGAGTCACGTGCGGGCAAGAGGGGGTTGATTATCACTTCCAAGAGCTCTTGTTTGCTAGGGCTTTAAATCATTTTGTCAATTCCTGAGGTTTCACGTGGGATGGAGAAGTGCAGTCTCTGATGAGGGTTAAACATGTGCGTTCTAAGGGAGAATTAGTGCATGTAAGCTATTCACTGGTGCGTGCTTGCTAAGAGTTGCTGTCAACATTTTGAGACGATAACAAGTAACAGCACTTACAAATATCATCATCATCCTTATGTTTTGTCTCTTTTCAGGCACCTCCCCAGTTGGGGATTTAAAGACGTTTTTAATTAGTCACCGTTTCAGGTTCTGGGAGATGAGAGTTGCTGAGCTCCATTGCAGAGATGTGTGTATTCTGTCCCTCCCTGGATCTTATGCTGGGATGAGCATTGTCTCTGCTCCCCTCATGAAGGTCACACACTCTGCAGTGAGTGCGAGGAGATAAAGCAGGGGACTGGAAGGGGAACCTTGTGTTTGATGTTTCCCATGGGCTTTAGGTCTCTCAGAAGGGAGACGGTCACTGAGGACTTACTGGCTTGTCTTGCACCATCAGTTGGACGTGCCAAGTGCTTTTTCTTCCTCTGCCTCGTCCAGCTGCAGGGGCACACAGATACTGTCTGGCTACCAATAGGTTTTCCAGCCCAGCTGTGTCTCTGGGTATTTCCATGCTAGGCTGGACAAGATTTGGTGGTAAGCAAATGTGTAGTCACTTGTCAGTCTCTCTAGACTGACTGTGGGAGTCTGGTCCTATGGGTGATTTTTCCAGTGTGTTTTTTAAAACATGAGTGGTGACATTTCCCACGTTTCAGTCATTTCATGTCTGGTATAATAATCTTTGGAGCCATTTAAACTATTTGTTACTCATTAAATGAAAATTGGCAGAGATGCTTTTAATTTCTGTACTTAAAATACTACGAATTTGGTGTTGGAAAACCGAATGGAAAGAATTCATCCGTGCCAGTCCCCTGAACAGACAACCTCCTTGGTTCTGCTCCCTGGAGAACCCTCCAGTCCATTGTCATTTTGAGCAGAAGAGATGTTAAAACTGGCCTCATTCTCCCCCAATTCAAGAGTATTTTGGTCGAAATCTTGCCGTTTTAAGGCAATTGTTCCTTTCTGGCTTGTCAACCCTTTTCTTTCCTATTCTTTGCAGCCTCCTGAAAGCTACTGCTAACGTCCCTGCTGATGGCAGGTTGATGTCTGTCAGACTTTCCTGATTCCTTCCTCAGCTCCCTGAGCTCAGTTCCCTTTCTCCAAGGGTTTCTTCATAATACAGCACAACACAACCCTCAGGTTCAGACTAAGCTGCCACAGAAAATGCTGTAGTCCCCGGAGGTTCCAGGTGGGAATCCTGATGGTGGAATGGGTTTGAACTACTGCTTTTTTTTTCTGTCAGAGCATAAGCAAGGACAGGGTCACAAGTTAATGTTGCTCTCAGAAGAGCCAATGAAGGCTTGGTCTGAGATGGGGAAACAAAGAGGGGGAAGTGTAGCCTTCCCTGAAGCAAGAGCTGCTGTTGCTCAGAGCAAGGAGTGAAATAACATTAAATATAATTGATGATGTAGCATAAGTGGTGGAGACAAGGCAAAGAGGTGGCTGCCTCTGGACATCTGCACATGAACAAACAGCTGTCTTGGGAAGAAATTAATTTGCCCTGGGAAGAAACTACTCTGGATGGGAACTGGTTAGGGCAGGTTTACTTCGGCACAAGGTTGCATCATGTAGCCTTTTTTCCCTCCCCTTAGGCCATCTGGGGATTTCCTGGCTGATCCTGTTCATGCTGCTTTCTCTGGGTGCTTGAGAGATCTCTAATAGGTGCTTGTGAACAGCTGTGGGGGACGAGCATCAGGCTGGCCTAGCTCATTAAGGGAAAACGTGTTCAGAGCAACTAAGGTGATCTGGGGGCATTAATTGGTGGAAAAGGAGGACAGGATTTTTCCTTTTCATTGCAGCAGCCTTCTGAAGGCATGCTGGGATCTGGGGAGATAGGTAAATGGCAGCTGTATTCATGGAAGCGCTGAAATAAGATTCTCACTGCTCTTGGCAAGGATCCTTTGCCCTGCTGTGTTGCCTCAGCAAGGCACACTCATCTTCCAGTCATTAGTCATTCGCTTGTTATTTCATTTTGTGGAGGAGATTATAACCAGCTGAGGCGATAGGGCAACGTGAGAGACCAGGCTGCTGTCTTAAACCGCTGTATTGTCCCTTTGTCTTCGCTTTGTCCTCCTTCCAAAACCCATGGCCATCCGGACCATACAATGGAGAGCAGGCAAGAGCATTCCTTAGGGTGGGAGGAGCAGACAGTTTGGATTTTTGCAAGTCAAGTTGCCCAACACTGGAGTTACATTATTCAGTGTGGAAAAAACAAGGGAGAAGCATTGTGATGGTGCAGTGTTGATTTCAGAGAACTTACAAACTGTGGTGAATTTATGGAGAGCAAAGGCTCAGGGCTGGAGGACTTAATCATGTGGCTGGTTATTTCAGGCCTCAGGAGGCTCCGCAGGAGCAGGTGGATTTGAGGGAGCTCAGCTTCAGGACCTGAACCCAAAGATCTGTATTACCTAATCCAGTCATGAAGCAGTGAGGTTAGGGGTGCTCACCCTTTCCCTTCGAGCCTGACTGTTGTTCTTTGGATGAAAAAGTCTTTAGGATACAAGATTATCTCTAAATTGTTCTGTTGAGCACATTGTGTACTGGGACTCTGCTGTCCTAGAGGAACCTCAGGTCAACACATTGATTTTAAGTGATAACAATAGCATTTGATCAAGTGGCTCAGGTGAAGAGTTAGATTTATCACTTCTAGGAGTCTGACCTTTGCTCCCAGGGTCTTACACTTCTTTCAGGACCAAATCTTGGTCCTTCTGAATCTGTTCACTGACTGGGAGCAGCATTCTCCCTATGAGTAAATAGGTTATTACTGCCTGACGTTTCTCAATGGCAAGTTGGAGATTACTGTTGCCTCTTATGTGCCTAGGCTCATGTGTGTTTTGGCACGTACACCTCTTTGATATGAAAAATGACTGGGTTGAGAAAATGCAAATCACTTCTGCAAAATTGCTGATTCTTGTTGTATGAGGGAGGAAGGAAAAAAAAAAAAGATGCACCCAAATCTTTCCTGAAATTTCCAAGTTTGAGGAGTGTCCGACCTCTGCCAGGCTTGGTAATCACAGTGCCTGGTGCCAAGCAAGAATAGGAATTTTTCAGCAGGTAAGAGGGTAACAGGGAGGTGAACTGTGTTTGGTGCTGTGGGGGAACATCTGTGTTCCCCCCACCCACCCTGCTGTGTGGCTCAGAGTGGGGGCCATGCCAGGGTAAGCATTCAGAGGCAGTTGTCTGTATCTCCTGGGTTTCTGCATGGGGTCAGTTTTGCTCAATCTGCATAGCCTGAGGAAAAAAATCAAGTCAAATGCACAGCTCAGGATTATTGTCTGGGGTTGTCTTAGTCTGGGCAGCTGCAGTGCATGAGGTTTTTTGTGAAGAGGCAATTTTTGGAGCAAGGCAGGTGAGGTAATTACCACAATCCTTTTTTTGGATTTTGCTAAACGCCTCCAGCCTTTGCAGGGCTGAAGAGAGAAAGAAATTGGGACTTTCCCCCAGTCTCCTGTCCCTTTTTACTTCAACCTGTATGTTCAGTAATAGTAGCATGACAAAATAAAGGGGAATTATTTATGTGGCACTAAAAGCACTGTCAGTGTCAGAGCAAGGGACTTGCACCTAAATATCTATTTTAGCTATAATGCCATCCTTGCCATAGTTACAAGGATTTTTTTCTGTCTGCTGGCTTGATGCTAGCAGACATTCTGTCAAGGATGGGATTTTTATGGTCCCTTTTTTAGAGATGTGTACTGCTGGACAGTGATAAAATTACTTCCTCAAGGTCTCTTAAGGACCGAGAGGCAGGGTAGGAGGGCTCGAATCCAATTCTCTTGAATCCTAGTTCACGAACTTGGCTCCGAGACTGTTTATGGGACCTTCCTGGTGTCAGGATTGACTTCCCTGAAGTCAGCTGTATTGTACCACCATAAATTACCTTAAGCAGATTATGGCCGGGGCCACATTAGTTGCTTTCAAGGACTTTACTGTGAAACAGAGCACACAAAAATTGGAGTGGGATCAGGGACAAAGAAAGTACTGAAAACAGAACTCTTTGGTCCCACAGTCAGTAACAGAATGGGCACTGAGACTTTCTTAGTCTACCAGAATCCATTTTTGTCTTAGTCTAATTCATCCTCTTTCATTTGCATTTCCTCTTTTTTTGGCTAACGTTGATTTTGATGAAGAAATGTGCCAGAGCCTGTGACATCCATGACAAGTCCATTCACAGTCCCTCATGTTGAGCCAACACTACTGACTCCATCTCCAACAGACCAAAGATGAGGCCACAATTAGCAAAGCCTTAAATGTTCTGCAGTGACAGGTTTTTGTGGTGGTGTTTCTCTGTGATGGTGTGTTTTGTTTTATTTGAGAGTATCCTCAGAAAGGAGGGAGGTCTGGGTGGCTGTGATCAGAAGTCAAGGACCCAGAATTGGTGATACCAGAAGCACTGGCATGTAGTCTATATGGACTGGTAGTGGTGCTGTCCTAGCTACAGTAGTGTAAAGAAGAGAAAGGCAACCTTTGTGGGGAAGGTGGAGTTAAAAATAAAAATTAGGGAAATTAAGAAAATGAAGGAAATTCTGTGGGGTGGCAGGGGTTGTGTGGATAAATGTCTCTGTAATGTTACTAGAAAGATAAAAGTTCCCAAAATAATATCGCTGTGGGAACTTAGGAATGTATCTTAATATCTAGGAATACACGTTGGCAAACGCATTTTATTAATAAGGTAAAACGTAGATATGCCTGGATGTGATAGCCCAGGCTTTTTCATTAAATAGAGCACCAGCAAGTGGAGGTGCTATTTTAGGTTTTGTTTTGGTAACTAGTGTTGATGTTAAGAGGGCCTGATTGTACAGAGGAATCTTGGACCTAGTGCTCATAAAATGGATTCCTTTTAAATTAAGTGGAAGCCTAAACAAAAGTAGATCTGGAACTAGGATACTTGTCTTTGAAAGGGCAAACTTTGAAAAATGAAAAAACCTGGTGGGTGAAGTCATCTGGGCAGAGAATTGTGAATGCAGAATGCAGAGGATACGGAGCCTCCAATTCAGACGTGCAGAAACCATCTGGAGCAGGGGTCCTAAGCAGAGGAGGAAAACAGAGCAGGAAAGGGCTCCTTGCTGAAGCTGGTGAATAGCCACCTTAAAAAGGATAGTTGAGATTAAACAGAGAGTCTGTAAGGAATGGAAAAAAAGACTAATTGGCAAAAAAGCAATGTCTTAGAGGTCAGGAAGGGTAGGGATAAAATGAGAATTGCCAAAAGTCATGCTGCGTTAGGCCTGGCAAAAGAAATTAAAACAAATAGCAACAGGTTTCTCAGCTACATAAATAAAATTAGACTCGAAGCTGCTGTGCAGCAAGGACCAACTGGAAGATCAAAGATGATGTAGGTATGGATCCAGTATTAACCAAATTTTGCTTCAGTGTTCAGTACAGTTGGAGGGGATGAGGACATGGAAATCTTGGAAACTGAGGGGAAGAACTAAAAGAATCAAAGAATCAAATTGATTGAAATCAGTCAGAGGGTAGGAGCACCAGCCCTGGTGGAAACTGTAGGTGCGAAGATGTTGAATACTTGTGATTGCACTGTTAGGCTCATTGCTATGAAGAGAGAAAGCCCAGAAGAACTCTTTGGGGTAAATGATGTGGATGGTTGAGAGGGTCAGGAATGGAATAAAACTGAATAGCACAGAGTGCTGGGATGGGCAGTGAAAGACCAGGCTGGAGACTTTGATGAATGGGACTGTTGCTAGTGAAACCTGCCAGTGGACAGCTAAGACCTGTGTGTGTTAATTGATCCCAGGCTGAGGGGGAACTTCCATCCTGCTTTGCAAAAATCACCCAGGCTCACCCTGTATCCAGAGAGAAGTGTCCCAAGGGGAGGGAAGCGTTAACCCCTCGGAAAGCAGCTGGCAAGCCCGCAGCAGCAGTCATGAGCCTGAAAAAATGGATGTAGGCAGGCACAGGTGCAGGGAAGAGCTCCAGGGGAGCGGGAACTTGTGCCGCGAGGAGGGCTTGGCAGGGGAGGGCTTGGCTGCTCTGACGAGTTACAGGAGGAAAACAAAGACAGGGAGGGGAAAGAGCACTGTGAGCGAGAAAAGAGTGTTGGCATGAGGATGTCATACCATAACTCAGCCCTAATAATATCCTGTCTAGAAAATATGGCATCTTCTGCTGGCTGGGGCACTGTCCTTCTAGGATGGCCTAGATGACATCTCCAGGTGATACCTCAAGGGCAGGGCAGATACTTTTCTGCTCCCAAGGAGGCTGCTGTGATGTGGCTGATGGAAAGTCTCATGTCCAGTGGCTCAGGAGGCCCTTGCACTAATCCCAGTGAGGATTTAATTTTTTTCCTTAAAAGAAGAATTTTTGAAAATGTTTTAGTTCTCCTCATGAGCCCAGCAGGTTTTGTCAACACACGGGGAAACACAGTGCTGAGCCTGCCATGCTAATGCTCCTTCAGCTTGGCAGAAGGCAGGTTTTGTCATGGGAGAGTGATTGTTAAAGATCAGTGTGACCAAATGATGATCAAGACCAAATTCAAAATAGAATTGTGCTCTCAGGAGTTTGGGGTTTCATTCACAGTACAGTTGGATTGAGGCTAAAGCAGGATTCCTGTTTCACAATAAGGTTTACTGTACTGAATTTTCAAAGGGAATGGAGAGATGGTTTTGCTGCTGTTGTTAATACTGGTTTTTAGCTGCAGCTCCCTAGTCTGCCTGTTTTTAAAATTGATTTTATTTTTAATTGTAGCAAACCAAGTGGCATGACATTCTCTGACCTAAAGCGAGTTTCCATCTATTTATTTATTTACTGAGATTTTATTGCTCAGCATTTCAGAGTAGCAGAAGTGTCTTATGTGTTTGTTTTCTTTAGGCTCTAGCGTTTACTCTGCAGCCAAGCCAAATTACTCCAGCTTTGGGGAGAGCTGAAATGAGGAAATCTGTACTTTGTGACCTTAAACTTTAAATGAAAGGGGATTTGACAAATGGAGCAAGTGATCGACAGTGGATATTTGCAACTGGTAAATGGGGGAAGGCTTTAAAACAAAGCCTTTGTACAATGCCAGTGACTAGATAATGTGGTAAAGTTGGGAACAGAGAGAGAGAGAATCGGTTGCTCAAGAGGAGGTATCAGGTATGTTGTCGGAGGCCAACAGCCCTGACAGAAACGGGGAAAAGGATAGCTGGCATTTCTGATACTTTAATTGCAAATGAAACAAAAGCTGGTAGGGGAGAAACTGAGAAGTGTCACATGCCTTTAAGGCCTCCAATCTTCCCCAGCTTACAGTGGGCCTTTCTAGACTGATTTATTCCTGTGACTCAGTGAGGGCCGGATTTTAAGCATTTGCTTCTCTCCACCTCCAAGCTCCCCCAGCATGGCTGTGCTGCCTTTGGGGCAAAGGAGCAAGATGCGCTTCAGACTATTTATGGCTCATTCTACAGTTTCATTCTGGGAACATTGTGGGGAGGCTGATGGCTGTTTTGATGCCAAATATTCATCACCCTTCTGCCATTTTCCAAGTTAATTTGTCTGGATGACTTCTCCGATGACTTCTCACATTTTCCACCACCTGATGCTCTATTGAGAGTTTGTTCCTTTGTCCATCTCTGGGGCTGTTTCGTTGTATGGATGCTGCTCCATTTTCTGTCCAATTTAAGGATTTATGCTGACCTTGTCAATTGTGGCAACGGATTGAGGCCACTTTTGTAAGGAATCGACATCTGGAGACCTCCATCCCAGCTCCACTGCAGTAGGTGTGATCTGAGCACTGTCCTTTTCTTTGGTGGAGGTTCTTGGTTAAGGGATCATTCCACATGGCGTCAGGTCACCTCTCAGGACATCCATCTCTGATGCTCTGGTTAATTTTTCCCAGCTTTACAGCCAGAAGGACAATGTCCCATTCTCAAGCCTGCTTCCTTGTTCTTCCAGTTCAGACCACAGATTTTTACTGTGTGAACAGCTGTTCTGACTAGAACACTACAAAAGACATTTGGTCTTGCCTTTAAAATCGCTCATAACATGATACACTATCACAACCCTTTTGTAAACTGTACCAGCGGCTAATTATTTGGATTGTCCATGTTTGTCTAATCCAGTAGTTTTCATCTCTGTAAAAGTTGCATATTTATAAGAGTTGTTAATTCCTCTTGGTCTTCCTCGACTTAACTATAGGTGTAGTCAAATTTTCCCTGGTTGCTCTTTTTCCTTTCTAGTATCTTAGCTGACCAATCTGTCCTACTTTCTTCTGTGGTCCTCCAGTATATGTTTTAGGAACAAGAGAGACGCTTGTGTGGAATTATCTCCACAGGTTTTATTCACTTTTGCTTTTCATTATTGATAAGCAGTTTCCGTTCTCCTCTTCTCTTACACTTCCTTAATAATAAATATTTATGTTGCCCCGCCAATTTACATAGTATTCTGCAGACCTCAGAAGAAGCAAAGTCTTGTCCCACCAATTTCTGGTCTTTTCATGCATCTGCCATGCTGCCGTGGGGGCACTGGGAGCAGAGATGATACAGCTTTGCAGGGAAGGACCCGCATACTGCAGAGGCTGGGTGTATTTTGCTCCTTTGGAGCTCACTGGGAATGGAGACCTTCCTAATTCCCTTTCAAAGAGGGGAGGACATAGCAGCTAGTGATATTCCACATGGAGAGAGAGTGGAAGTGCCCTGAAACTGGACGTGCCTATTCTACCTTCTCTGGTCCTGTAACAAATCCTATCTTTGAATGCAAAATCTGCATTACCCCTCCTGTAAGGTGTTAAATGCCACCAGTAACTCTTCCCTGCCGACTACAAACCCTTCCCTCCAGCCTTACCTGTTTGCTGCTCCTCCGGGCACGCTTTCTAAGTGATGTAGGAGGGAGTAGTAGTGAAATGAGTTGTTAACTCAGCTCTTGCAGTGTTAGGGATGTCTCTGGTCTGGAGGAACTTGATGATGAAGAGATCTGTGGCTGTGTAGGGATGAGCCAAATGAAGCTGGTAGAAATAAGATCAGCCCAAGGATTTTCTTACCCTGGTATTCAGTAGGAAGACTCAAATGTAAATATGATGATTGCAAGCACATGTGGCTGTGGCTGTCCATCTTGAGACCTGTTCAGTGAAAACTGGATTTATCCGTTTGCCAAGAGCAACATGCTTTTCCCTTTAACCCTCAGGAAGCCTTTCAGCTTTAGTCTGGCTGACAACATCATGGTTTATTTAGCAAGGCAAAGCATGGTGAGGCTGAGGGAGTGGTGTGAGAGGCCACAGCTGGGCTTTGTGAGACACAGGGATGGGGCAAGGGAGAAAACAATTCGGAAAAAGCAAGTGTTCTGGTGCAGAGTTTTAGAGTGGGACTTGTAATGTTCAGTGGTAAATAGCTGGTTAATCAATGCCAGATTGTCTCTTGGAAGTCGTCTTAATTACTTCAGCCTGTGCCAGACACTGATATCCTTGAAACCTGAAAAATCCCATTAGAAGGTGCTTTCATTGGTCCTCGGCCAACATGTTTTGCTGTGTGACAAGAGCGAGTACTGACGGGCTGGGGCCATCGGAGCAGCACCGGGGGTGGCACTGGAGGGGTCTCTGTGCCAGGGCACCCTGTGCAGCTCCTCAGGAGCTTGCGGTGAGTTCCTTGCTCTAGGGTGGTGTCCCAGCTCTCCAGTTAGACAGGCAGCAGTAGGAACTGCTGCTGCTGTTTTCCATGTGCTTTGGCTTTGTTCCTGTGCCCTCAGCTCATGCCAAGACCTTCTGTAGTTGTGAAAAGGCCGGGCATTTTTCTTTCTCTTTAAAGAAGAGGTGTCCTGGCTCCCAGCCCCTCGCCAGGGCTGTGGTTGATTTTGGAGGCATGTGTGGCACACAGCAGGTGCACTTAGCATTCTGAAGGTCACCCCTTGGCTAAGGGGTCTTCAAAACCTGTCTCAATGGGGTATAAAGGCCAGCTCTGTGGTGTTTAGGTCTTTCTGCTGACTTGTTTCTGTGGGCTGAGGGAAAGCTATGAAGCAGGAACAAGAAGATCACTATTTTTCAGTTTCATTTGGCATTCCATGAAAAGATCAAGCAGAGCACAGAACTAAACCATGAAGGTCACTGCTGTAAGAAGTTGGAAATGGCCTTGATATAAATGGCATCTAAAAGGAAGTATAGAAATTCACAGAAATATGGCTGGCTAAGAAATGTGATGATCCATGTGCAGCCTCTGGCTTGGAAAGTCCCTATGTCATTGGTTTCCAGAAGCAGAGGAAATGATCAGTCATTACAGTCCTCCTGACATCAGCTGCTGGTCACAGAGGAGCGGCTCATTCCCTGACTGCTCCCTGTTTCCCTGGGAAGCAGTGCTGCAGAAGCCATCTGCTGTCCCCTCTCTCTGTCTGGTCGAAGGGGGGTCAGTGTGGGTTGTACAGCAGTACCTAAATTCTCTGCCTTCCCTAACTTTGGAAGATGGGGTGTCCTTTTGAGGATAACTTGGTGTTCCCACAGGTAGAGTCCAGCCAGGTTTAACTGTAAAGCCTAAAGAGGGATTTTTTCATAGGAAGTATGTCTTTGTGCATACGAACTGTGCTGGAGGAAGAGAGGAGGGCGGGGAGAGGTTTAGAGACTGTAATTTGCTCACTGCCTTCCTCCCAAGGAATCCAGAAGAGTTTGTCTTGTTAAAGACAGGTTTGTTTTCCTCTCTAGTGAAACAAGAGTGCCTGATCATCCATTACCAGTTTGGGATAAGAAGTGCGGAGTTTAATTACATTTTGACTCTCTTTCACTTCACTATTCAGACATTTCTTTTCCTGGGCTTGAAGTCTTGTTGGACTGGGACAGGAAGGGCCAGGGGAGCTCATTCGGCTGCTGCTAGTACGCCTTGCTTTTTGCTCGCTTTGAGGATGGCTTTTGTGTTTAGACATCTGAGAAAAGATACCAGGCAGCAGGGATAAAGGATGGTTGGACTCAGCACTGCAGCATGAAATCAAACTGGAACACAGCATTGGGGGAGCTGACAGTGCTTCTGATATCTTATTCGCATAGGAGTGGGACAGGCAGGGCATTGATGCCTGCTTCTATTGGAAAAGTTGAAAGTCAGAGTTCACAAGATGTGACAGTGGCTGAACAGGATTCTCTTGTACATGGGGGGCAGAAGAACAAGGAGCTGACGGTCAGGGCAGGACACTTGGGGAGATGGCTGGTGGGGATGGGGAGTGTACCTGATGGGCATGAAAAGCAAGCGGTGGTGTAACTGAGGAGCTTCCTTCTGGGTGCCTGAAACAGATTGTGGGGATTGCTGCGTCACAGCCATGACGTGTGGTGGTGTGAGGAAGCATCGCTTCATCCAGCCGCTTACCCTGAAGCTGCAATAGTCCTGATTTCAGCAGGTCATCCTGCTTTTAGCAGGTATGGAGCTCCTGGGCTGCGTGTGTGGGTTGCATTCTGTGTGAGTATTAAGCAGCATAATGTATTTGTGTGCATTTGGTGCTCCATGACAGTCAGGCGGCCTGCTGAGCAGTCTCAGCCTCTGGCTGCAGTGAGACAAATACTGTCTGGGATAGTGCCCATCCCATATCATGGCCTGAAAGCTGTGGAAGGATGCTGGGCATGGGTCCCTGGGAGGATGCTACAGGCCAGCGAAGGTGCCCTAACTCCTTGCTGCAGGAGGCACCAGTCCTGTTCTCCCTGTGGCTGCGAAGTACTTGGGGTGGCTTAGTAGGCAAACAGCCAACTTTACAGCCAGCGCTCCTCTGTGTTCCCAGCTACTGTGTGCCTGGCTTCTGGTTTCACGGGGCAACAGGCATCTTCCAGCAGAGGAGCTGGCAAAGGGCATTTCGGGTAACCTCTCCTCAGTCTGGGGGCATGAAGGACCCTTGTACTTTCTGGAAGGGATTCAAGCGCTGCATGCATCGAATGCAGGCTTCCTGAGCTGGGCTTTTCTGTTGTTCAGGCCACCTGGAAGGATGTGCCAGAGGAGTCTCGCAGCATGATTGTTTGTGAGCGGTAGCTGGCACTAGCACAGCCTGCACTGTGTGGATGGAGGGGGACATGGAGGCTGTGTTTTGATTCTACTTTTCCTGTTTGTTGTAGCTTGGCAGAGGCAAAGTTTCAGAGACTGCAGGGGCAGCAAGATCCTTTTCTTTCTTCCTGACATGTACTACACCACCTTCTGCCACTAACTCTGATTTTTTGCTGGGGAAACAGGGTGGGAAGGGAGGATTGGTGGGGTTGAGGTCTGCAGTTTTGAAGCACATAAACCAGAATATTTAGGATGGAGTTTATGGTCTAGAGAGGAGGCTTTCCGAAAAGCAGCCCCAGAGATCATGAGCAGCTGTCACAGTGGCTTTTGTTCCTGCTTCAGGTGGGATTTCAAAATTTAAAAAGAAAGAATGAAAAAAGAAGCAAACTTCAACCACACAAAACTCTCTCCCCCAGGCCTGTTCAGAAAATGGAGATAAAGCAGCAATAAAGTCAAGTGCTCAATTAAGCCAGATGTATGTGCTTTAAAGCACTAACAGATGTGGCAACAGTGGCTCCAATGAAGTGGAGCTTTATGGGCCAAGTGTGGTGGAGGTGGGTGTGGGTGCCCATTGCTTCCCGATGGGGAATAGTGCAGCAGGGCTTTTGTTCTGGGGACTGATGAAAGGGGGTATGTAGCTGCTGGGGGCTGTTGTTCCCCACTGTCTCCATGGCTATTGCCCCCTTGCCTCTGGGATGGCTGTGGCAACAGTGCTTGCCAGTTGTGGTGGTCTGTCTGAGAGCAGTGCGAGTTACAGCACTCCAGGGCAATTCACCTCCTGACAGCCTCCCACCTTAGGGCTCCTGGGAGGGTTTAGTGCCCCCCTTGATGAGCTCCTTCCCCAGACCCTATACTTGGGAACTTACATGCCCTTAAATGACTGCTGCGTTTTGCTTTGAAAATTTGGGGGTTCCAAAATACGATAGATGAAGGCCAGGTAAAACCTGTTGCATGCTGTACAACACCAGCAGAGTACAGTGTGAGCCGTGCTTGCTGCAGAGCAGCTGGCTGGGCTGTGGCTGGGGAGGCTCACCCATGCCAGGCTTACACCATGGTCAGGGCTGGTTTGGAGAGGACATAAACATCCATATGCCACAAGCCAGCTTATGGCATTTGGCATTTTAGGGTGAACTCTGTGAGAATGCCAGTCCTCCTTGAAGCCAGGGGATTCCCTGCATTTCCTTGCAGAAGCTCAGTATTTCACTGTTTGGGTTGTTTACACAGGCAGGGGTGGTTTTCTCTAACTTGGGGATCATCCCACCCGATGTACCAGCAGATCCCACTTTTTGAGGGCTCTTTGCCACATGCCTGGATCTCTTCCAAGGCTTTAAATAGTATCCAGATCGTCCCACCAAGAAGGGGGTGCTGCGTAGATCAAGCGTAAGGCAAAGACACCAGGGCGCTTGGTGCTGAGCGTGCTGGCTGGCTGTGCACAAAATGCTTTCTGGAGCTCTTTGAGTGGAAAGCTGAGTGATGTGCATCCCAGCTTCCCTTCCAGTGGTTCAGCTGGCTTATCACATTTGTCTCCATCACTCTGTTTTGTGGTGGTCTGTTTCTTAAGCTTTGCAATGCCTCCATCCTCCTTGGGAATGCAGCTACTGATGTTCCCCTGTCTTTTCTTCCTTCCTTTACCACAGTTTTATGGCTCTCCCTTCCTGCCTTTTTCTCAGCAGGAGTCTGCAAACTCCTGAGGTTTGAATTTGGGCAACTTCATGGGTGGCCCAAAATAGAGAGTAATTTTCAAACAAAATGAGATCCAGCCCTTTTTTCTATAAAGGCAAGAGACCAAAGCAACGACATCAGAGTGAAGCAGCAGGCTGCCTGGCACTGCTTCCCTCCCACCTGTGGGGAGGAAACTTCCCCTTCTGAAGGCCAAGTGGCATGAATGTGGCCATGCTGTAGGCTCTGGAGGTTGGAAGTCACTGAGGGACTGTAAAGGTAACTTGCATTATTTGCATGTGCATGGCCCTTGTAATGCCACAAACAGTTACTGCAGATCAAATTGCTGCCTTCTGGTAGAGTGTCCATGAGTTTGAACCTTTCATTGTGTTCCTGCACGTGTGCATGTGCCAGTCAGTGGTGGGATGAATCTGCAAAGTCTTAATTTTGTCAAAGCTCCTGGTTATTTCAGTAGCAGTGTTGTATCAGCGAAGACTTTATGCTTAGCGAGTGGCAGTTGCCTTGTTTCAGTAAATGCACGTACTAAGATAAATAGTAAACGTGCATAACAAATGCACATGCAAGACCCGGTTCAGTCCCCCCTCAGGGAGTACTTGAACACAAGGGTTCAAATTTAGCTCTGCCTCTAGCTGGGAGAAGGGTTAAAGAAATCGAGCAAAGTGACTGCAAAACTGAGTGAAATACTGCCCCAAGAGCAGATGAACAAAGAGTTTTGACATAACCTGAAACAACTGCGATGTTGCTTTGCTTGGATGTTGAATGAGAGAGAAACACAATCTGGGAATAGCTCAACTTGTGGCTTAAATGTGGGGTACAGCAACTAAGTAATAGCCCTCATGAGGAGGGCAGGATAATGACTGTGAGTGCTGGAGGCAGCTGGGAGATGCTGGTGGGCAAAAAAGACTCAACTAAATTGCAGCAGATACTCCCTCTTTCTACCTGTGGTTCAGTGCTTTGGTTTTATTTGGAGGCACCTGTGCTTTGTCCCTGGGGGATGCAGGTTTCTGGGGAAAAAGCAAACAGGGTTGGCTTTGAGGGCTGGTGCATGGCTCGGGGGCTGCATGGGGACGGCAGGTCCAGCAGACCTTAAGGTGGCACTGGTGGTAGTGGATGCTGGGCTCTGGCAGGGTTTCTGAGAAGGTGGGAAGGAATTACTGTAATAATAATGTGTTTTGAAAAAGGCAGACTTTGAGGAAATGTGCAATGAGATTTGGGTGGGTGGTGAGGGGAGCCCTGGCCTGAGCTGCTGTCTGGAAAATTGACTTTGGAAAAGTGAGATGTTATTTAAAAACTAGTAATACAAATGACTGAAGTTCATTCCATTTGTGTGTATAATAACTGGAGAAGCCAATGTGGCTGAGAAGGGAGCAGAGCAATACCAGAGACAGGTGAGAGATGGCTCTCACAGGCAGGGTGAAGCACCTCTCTGGGTTTTAAGTGTTTTTTGCTTTGTGAGTTGTTTTTTTGTTTGGTTGGGGTTTTTTTATTCCTGGTTTTGAGGCTTTTCCACCTTTCTTGAGGGTGGAAGGTCAGACTTCTGGCTGTGCTGCACACACAGATGGTGCAGGACTCTGCCGCAGGCTCCTCTGGTCATGCCGTGTCCAGAGCCCCTTCCTCACCAGCCATTGATCCTGATGGGGGTTGTGAACAGGCGCCAAATGGTTACTCACAAATCAGTGAATTGCAGTTGGACTTCCAGAGCCAGAGGACATCTTTTTGGTGAGCCTTTGTCCGTCCTTGAGGAGCCAGAACAGGCAGAGGGCATTGTCAGAGACTATCTCCCTTAGCTTCTTATATGATAGAACCCACAAAATTTCCCTCAGCCACTTCTCCTTGAAGCAAGATGTCTCGTATTTGGCTAAAGCACCCTCTCCAAGAGACATGGACAGATGTGAGCACTTCCATTAGCAGTCCATCTTTCATTTGTGCAGGTTCATACTGCTCTTTGGCAGTCTATCTCCAGCTAGTGTGGTGTTTGCTTGTTGCTGCCTGCACCTAGAAAGGTAATAATTTAAAAATAGGAAATAGTCTGGAAAGGTCCTGTATACTGTAATTTTTCCCAAAATGTGTGAGGGAGGCAGAAATGTTCAGTGTGATTGTGAAGAGTTTCTCGTTTGTGATTGTGTGTCCATCAGATCATAAGTCCTTCATCAGCCCTTCCTGGCAGGCTGCAGAGCGTCATACCTGGGAATCAGCCTTGTTGAGATTCACAGCTCCTGTAATTCTGGCAGCCTTTGGCTCTCCTGCAGGAAAGAGAGATGCAGCAGCCCAATGCCAAACAGAGATCATCTAGATAGTAATGAACATGCAGGTACCCTCCTGGAGGCTGTGGTAAGGAAACTCTTGTGCTTGCACACTCTGGACTGTGGGATGCAAAAGCCCCAACAGATTTGGACTGGGGTTTAGAGATGAGCCCCTGTTTCCATTGGGGAAATACAGGTAATTCAAACATGGCAGTTAAACCTTTAGGAAATGAAGAAGGTGGTTTTGTGGTTTGATTTTATTCTGGAAATTCATAGGAACCAAGGATTTAGGTGCTGATTTTATACTAGAAGTTGGTTCAGGCTTTTTGGGGTGCCTGAAGACCACACGGATGCATGTGAGTGACTAGAGAAGGAGAGCAGAGACTTGGCCTGGTAAGATTAATGGCTCGTTTCATTCAGGCAGAAGCCCCTAATGACTCAGTAGTAGCTACTCTGGGGATTTTACAGACAGGGTCAATGTCAAATCGGGAAACTGCAGTGCAATTAATTTAAGCTTGGAAGTGTTTTCAAGTTAATTCATTTGGTTCTGCTGGGAAGGTTGGAGCTTTGCAGAGGGCTAATTGTAGAACTGTGTTGAAAAGGCTGAGATACGGTTCACTAACAAGGGGGAATGCTTTTATGGTGGCAGGGAGCTCGGCGAGCCTCACTCAGCAAAACCTTCCAAACGCGTTAAGGTCTCTCCCCTGAGCGTGCTGCCTTCACACATGTCGAGGTTAAGTACATGCACAAAAACACTGTCATCAGCCATGAGATGAGACCCTGTGGCTCCTCAGCCTCAGCTTTTAGGTAAGTCCAGAGTGTCTCGGCTGTGGGTGCGCACTGCAGCTCCGTGCTCGGGAAAAGTGGTGAAAGAAAAGCAGGATTGTAAGTGGAAGCTTGGTAAATGAAGGGACTTGAAGCAATCCCCTGCATTTTGGAGGGTCCTGAACAGCATTCTCACTTACCGTTCTTGGCGCACAGTGAACAGCTGGTGCAGGAGGGAGCAGGATGTTGCAAACAATAGGTGCAGGCTCACTGCTGGCAGGAGGAGGGCTGGAGCAGACCTTCCCCAGCGGTGGTTTGTGCTCTGCTGGGTCTGCACGGAGTGGACTGGTAATGTGCTACACGGCCCTTCAGTCAAATCATTTGGAAAGAAAGCTAACAAAACAAACCCTGCTATTTTGTCTCTCTTCAGCCTGGTTGCACATATTCATGAAATGGTGGAAACTTACTATTTTTGCGAATTGTGTTCCTGTTTGAGATGCAGTTGGCATTTGCTGACGTGTTTGTAGATATATTGGGAGGTGGAGAGGGAGGAGAACTAATAGGGAGACAGGCAGTCATACAAACATACGCACATGCAGAAACACATAGAGGCAGGCCGTGTAATTGCACAAGTCCGGTATCCTTGGGAAACCAGTCTACAAACATGGCTAAAAAAAAAAAATAAGACTGTTTGAAGTAAAACCCCAGGGGAACGGACATCTCGGTCCCTCTCCTTTCTTCATCTGACATCAGCTTCATGTCAGTATTGCTTCTCCCTTGGTGCTGGAGGGCTTTGCGTGCAGAGGTGCACAGGTGAGCTACAGAGTATGTGCAGTGGTAAGAGGTTTTCCTCTGGCTCTGGACCTAGGTGGATGGAGGAGGGAAAGTTGAGCTCTCCAGCCACCAGGAATAAGCAGGAAAAAGGGAGCAAAGCAGGCTGCTGAAAGCTGTGCTGCCCTGAGTCAGTGTCCCTGGCACTTTGGAGGAGCATAAAGCATTTCCTGTAGGATGCCTGAGTCAAAGGAAAGCACTGGGTGCCCCTTGGATCACCCCTCAGTGCCAGCTGCTCAGGGCAGGGAGAAGAGCTTGCTAAGCAACCCCTGGCCAGAACATGCCGTTCCCTCCCCAGTCCTGCCTTCCCTGCTGGTAGAGATGGGCTGAAAAGATCTCATGGCATAAAAAAAAAGGGTGTTTGCAGAGCCATAGGGCTTTTGGCCCCAGGGGATCTCAGAGTGCTTTGTGGACAGCTTATCACAGAGGTAAAACAAGCTCTTGGAGACCAATGCAGGAATTTTCTGGCCGTGGTGTGCAATTCCTCACTGATACTGAGCAAGTTGGCGTGATGAAATAACCCTGGGAGTGCAGGCAGGCAGAGAGGGTCCCGGGGAGCTCTTCAGCAGATGGAGAGATGCTCTGAAGTGATTGGTGTCTCATGGTAGCCTGTGTTTCTGAGAGATTGGGATGACCGGTCTTCAGGCCAGTCCTCCCAAAAGCTGGATGGCACAGATACCTCTGGGCTTGTAAGTAAATTACAAGCTTAAACATGACATGTTCCCTGTGCAGGACTGGATGAGGCTAAGCAGAACAGGCTCCTGGCTGAGGAGAGGAGACAAGAAGCAGTATGGGGATGTCCCTGTACTTAAATCCAGAAGGGGTCATGCACAGCTTTTCCCTATTTAGGTCTGTCATTGGCTGTTAAACCCAGTCTAGATGAAACATCTTTGGTTTCTGAACTGCTGATGGCCAGGAGAGCTGGGGAGGAATTGCTCTGTAATTGTCTTTTCTTCTGCCCCTCCCCTGAGCATCCATGGTTGCCCTCTGTCAGAGATGTTGTTCCAGGGCAGGTGATGCTGCTTCTCTGATGTGTGCCCTTCTCCCATCGCCCCCTCTCCTACACAGCCCATTGCTCATGCTCTCTCTGTGGCATTTCCAGATGCACTTTTGTGCAAAGTGAAGAGTGAAACTTGTGTGGGTGCTTTGGTTTCCTCTGCCTCTGGACAGCTGCATCCAGACTGGCTTGATGAAGCTTGGGGCCAGACCATGTACCAGTGCTCCCACATTTTCCCTCTGCTGCCAGCTGAGTGTGGAAGGATGCTGTGCCATGGCTCGGTGCTTTCCAGGTTGGCAGTGCTAATCAGCAAACCTTGGATCCTTTTTGGGGTGGGGTGTGGGCCAGAGGTCCTGGGTGCAGGGGTGGGCTTTGTTCTCGGCAGCTCCTGCTGTGAGGAAATTGCAATGCCAGTATAATCCTTGTTGGCAACGTTTTTCTGAGGTTTCTGAGCTCCAGGTCTTAACACACACACTAGAGCTCTGTTGCACCTTTGCCCAGGGCTCTTCTAGAAGTACTTTGCAGACTGATGAGACAGAGGTCACCGGGGCTGTGGTTGGGGTTTGTCTGCTCCTCCCCTACCTTTCTACAAGTAATTCTTCCACTGGGGCTGTTGTGCATATGAAAGGTCAGGCTTAAAGGCTGTCTGCTCTCAGGCTGCACAGGACAAGCACTGGCTTCCTGGCAGCCTGGGACAGGCATCTCTGCTGCTTAAAATAAAAAGTGGCAAGCAAAAAGTAATTTAAATTACCCTGAGATGGTAGAACTTGCAGACACAAAAAGCTAAAAGAGTTGGAGGCAAAACCCCCCCCCAAACCTAGATAAGATGGATGACACTGCTCAGGGTGAAAAATCTCTCCATGGATGCTGCATTCCTGCAACCCCAAGTGTGCTCACTCCTGTGCATGGTGCAGTGCCAGGCTCCTAGATTTGCCCGTATATTTCCTGCATGGCTTTGGGCAGCACTCTCAAATATTTCTGTGCCTTTTTTTTTTTTTTCTTTAACCATGTGCAATTCAGGATGAACACCTTTCTGTCTTCAGGGTAATTAATGAACTATAAAGCCTTTAGATGTGTTCAGAAGGAAAGTGCTGGCCAACCCAGGCTGTGATCGCTGCAGGAGGGAGATGTCAGCCCCGTCCAGCCCAGGACACAGCCGGGACCCCCAGTTAGTGGGGTTTCAGGCAGGGTGTTGAAGGCCACTTGGGTGAAACTTTCTATGGGTCTGGGACCTTAATCGGCATTTAAACACTGTACAAACACCCCGGACAGATAAGCAAATGCACGTGAAACCCTCTGGGCAAGCTGTTGATGAAGGAAAGCAAGTGCAGAGAGAGCAGGAGCAGCACTGGTGAGGGCAGCTGCAGTCCTTGGCATGGTGTGTGCTCCCCGTGATACAGCCTGGCCCTCCTGTGCTAAGTGAGTGCTACTGGCTCCATCCCGTCCTGCAGCCCAGATACGCTTCAGGGCTCTTCAAAGGGATAAAAATATATTTTTAACCTGAGGCAGCCGCCTTTTTTTGTGTGGTACATTTTTTCTCGTAACTCTGGAAGTGACAGGTTGTTTTTCAGCCCCTCTGTTTCTCAGCTGTCTCGGCTGAGGTGCCTAGAGGTCTCAAACCAGATTCCCGAAAATTTTAGCACTGGAAATTGGTAGTCGCTTTTGAAAATGTTGGCGAGACGGTGCAGCTCCCTACAGACGTTAACTGATGGCCATTTGAACGGGTTTTTTCCTCAGCCAAGTCCTCGCCCCATTGAAGCCAATGGGAATTTTCCTTGAAAAAGGCCATAAAGAAATCATTTTCTTGGCAAGGAGAGAGGTGTTTCATGGACTCTACATCAGTGTTCAGGAGAACTTCAGCTATCTGCTCAGATTCCTGCCACACTTGTCCCACCCTGTGCAAAACTCTCTACCTTTTGATCCAAAATAACACAGGAGATGTTTTCCACATGCCATAGGCAAGAACTATAAAACAATTGTTTTGGAGTTTGGCACCACTCCCTTACAGATACACTTAGTGTGAATTGAAATTGGTCAGCAAAAAGGCGTTGGCCAGGATGACAGACAGATTAGGGCTGTGTATCTTGAGGCTATTGCATACCTGCCCATCCCATGCTGGTAGGGGTGGTAGGTGGCTTCATTAGTTCATGGATAGTCATAAACAAGCGTGACTTGCAGCTTTTGGGCGGCATGAAAAAGCATTATTGGGCTGTAAGAGGGGTTGTTTGGCTTGTGGCATGCTCTGTGCTCTCCTGACCTTGAGTCTTTATCTCTGCGCTCTTCTTGTTGCTCCCCGGCCCTTTTGCTCTTTCGAATGCGGTCCATCGCACCTGGTGCTCAGCCTCCTCCTGTGCATGCAGCTTGTCCTGAAAGAAACACCGGTGCTCTGCACATGGGGCCAACCTCTTCTGTCTCATCTCCCTTCCCCTGTGATGAAGCCACCCCTGGAAGCTCCGAGTCAGGATAGCTTCTCCTAAGAGCAGCACCAGATTTGGGAGAGGGAAAAGCTGCGATGGGGCTCTGGCATCAGCCCCAGGTGGACCAGTCCAGCTTGGCAGCAGGGTCAAAGGCATGGCTCACCGTGGCTGACTTGGCCTTGGAGAGGAGAGCTTACAGTCAATAGCAGCTAGACCTTCCTGGCCTCCGATCCAGTCTTGCTCCTGTGACGGTGCCTGGGGAGCCAAGACCAATCTCTCCTGTCCCTGGGTGTGTTCATGCACATTGGCTTGCACACTCCACTCCCATCGGTGGTTTTCTTTGGGCTGATATTTGTTAACATTGGAAAGTGAGAAAAATGAGCAAAAATATTATCAGAAGCAGGTTTTGTGAATGAATCAGCCGACAAGAGGCTTACCAGCTCGCCTGCATTTACTAGCACAGTGCTTATTTGGGCAGATGTCTATATATTTTAGTTGGAGGCAGGAAGGAGTGAGAATGGATGGGGGAAGACATCACTTCCAGTTTGCTGCTTTTCTGTCAGTTTGTACCATCTTTTTCTGAATGAAACAGGGGACCGCAGAATGTCTGAGAAGCTGCCCTGCTGCTGCCCTCGTTCTGCTGTTGTTGACAGCTTGGGGGACACCAAGGAGAGGAGCACAAAAGAGGTCAGAAGGCTAAAACTCTCCTAAGCAGCTTGTTGAGGATCAGGGCCTGGCCAGCCTTGCCCATCTCTTCATGGTGCTTTTTTATTTCATCCTCTCTAAAGGCAGCCTCATGGCCTTCTCTCTTCTCACTATGTGTTTCTAATTAACGAGGAGACTGGCGTATAAACAGAATATTCCTGCTCAAAATACTGCTTGTCTGACTCCTAGGATGATGGCCAGATGGCAATCACCAGATAGCAGCCTAGACTTTGAGCTCGCCCATCTGGCTATCAAACCTGGTCTCAGTTCTCATCTGGAATCAGACTTGAGGAAAGTAATGGACTTTGCCAGATTGGTTTTGCCCCATGTTTGCTTTTCAGCTGCTACCTAAGCAGCTAAAAACCTGCAGACCAAATGCATTGAGTATTTCTGGAAATTGTGAAGAAGTTAAAAAAGATACTGGACAAATCCACTGAGGGATGGGTCTTTTGGTGGCTTTTAAATCCTGTGGGTCAGATGCAGTCTTCGGCCATGAAAGTGCTTTTACTGCTGGTCTGCATCACAGACTGGGAATGGTCCTTCTGCTCCCAAGCAGCTGCTGAAAGTCTCTCGTGAATGGCAAGCTGGGCTGGATGGCTCTTTGATCCAGCCCACCTGGGCCACCTTGGCATCAGGCAGCTGCTGAGGAAGTTCAGACAAAACTCTTCTCGCAGTTTCTCCTTTGTGAGCTTGGGGTTGTAATACCTGAAAAGAGCTTAGAAAGCTGTGGCAGAAATAAAACACTTTCTATTACGATTTTTCACTCTGTCATGACAGTAGGGCTATACCCTGACAAAACATCATGATGCAGGTTCTGAAAAAAAGGAACCGTTAACATCTGTAAATGCTCTGTATGCTTGGTCCTCTGAGAAGCAGGAGAGATCCATAAATTAAGTACTGTTACATGAGCTAAAGCATTGCTTGCCCTGCATCATGCACAGTTTGATATGGTTTCTTTACCTCTAGATAAGTGCCTGAGTTCCATAATGCTGGAAGGCTGAAATTGGAGGTGCCGGAGAGAATTCTGATGCTGGGAGGTTGGGTGCTACAGTTCTACTTTGGTAATACTGAAAGACACTTCCTGTTTGTCACCACCACCAGAACAGCCTGGTCTGTCCCCTGGTGTGGTACCGATGGAGCTGCTGAAGAGGTCTTATAGGGAGAGATACATACAGAGATGTACAAAGCCTGGCCTGGGTTATTGCACTGAGAGGTGATGTGCATGTGTGGGTTCAATCCTAATTTGGGCTGGAAGGGACCTCTGGAGGTCTTGCTTCAAGTCCCAGCTTAATGCAGGGTCAGCTTCAATATTATATTCAGCTCTAGTATTAGATGTACTTGCTCAGCCAGCTCAGAGTAGGCAACAAGGAGGGATGAGCTGTCACCTTCTGGGCATTTGGAGCAAACAGCAGGAATTGAAATCTGTCCTCATTGCCACTGCAAAGTCCAAAGAGACTGGTGTCTGCGGCACTGTGACCATCGTGTCCTGCTGTGGCAAGGTTTGCTCTCACAAATTCCCGGTGAATTGGGAAAATGCATAAGGCACAGAGCAGAGGAGATGGAAAAAGTCCAGAAATCCCCAGATTTCTGCTAACTAATTTTGAAATGGCTGAACTAGCTGGGATCTTGTGGCTTTCAGCAGTGGCACAGTTGTGACTGTTCCACTGTCAGCAGAAGTGGCCAAATGCAGAAGTAGGTAGAAGCTAAATGAGTAACACAGTGTATGACAAACAGTGGGAAAGATGGTATGGCAAGGATGATGATCACTGAAATAGCAGGATCTCCAAAGGATGTTAGAGTGGCCACAGAACAGAGGCCAGGTATTTTTGAAAGCAGGCCTGAGAATTTGTTTTAGCACATGAATATTGAGTCAGTATTCCTGGAGATACTGTGGGGGATGATAGATGGACTCAAGGTATTGTTACTAATCACTGTGGTTTTAAGTGTTGGAGCTGAAGTACACTTGGCATCTCTAATCCAACTGGACTTCTGATGGGAAAATTGCATTCTTGGGAAGTAATTTAGAAGGTCACCGAAAAGCCAGAAAGAACTTTAGAGAGCAGCGATTTCCCCTGCTCTCTAAACCGTCTTTTAGAGTGGCAATAACTCCAGAATGAAAGGATCTTTTCTCACCTTCCAGATGAAAGGGCTAATGCAATTTAAAATTTTTGCATGCAAAGATTTTATGGCTTGGTAACCAGCCGTCTGGTTAAATGATCCAGGGCTGAACAGGATGAACACGTGAGGCAGCGCCTGACTGAGCTGGACGCTTTCCTTGTCTGCCCTGTCTCCTGCAGATAATGGTGATGACCGGTCCGAGAGCATTCTTGCTGAGAACCACGTGGATGGCACCGTGGGGATCCTGAGTGGAGCTGGAGGGAGGAAGCCCATGAAGACGGGCATGAAGGAGCTGGCAGTGATGAGGGAGAAGGTGAACGAGCAGCAGCGGCAGATGGGCAAAGTCAGCAAGGTCCATCACAACCATGAGGACTCCAAAAAGTCACGGCTGTCGACGGGCAGGGTGAGAGGGCAGGGCTGGGGGGAGCTAAGGGGGCAGCAGTGGGCTCACTGGGAAATGCTGAATGCAAAACCAGAATGGCATCTGCAGTAAACGGTCTTAAAAACAGAAAAAATAAATTGAAAGAAAAAAGCGGGGAGAAGCAAAAGAGGAAAAGCAAACATTTTTGGCCTGATGCTGGGGCCAAACAGCTGATGAACTTTGATGTGCTGTTCAGGAGGCATTATTTTCAATGCAGCTTCACCTCTGGAAGGGGGGCTTCTGCTGGCTCAACACCCACCTCTGCAGGGGTGCAGGCATGCCCTTTGCCTATGGACTGGCTTTCTCACACCCTTTTTCCCTAAGCAGGCATGGCCCAAGGGGATTTGAGGGAGCAGAAGCAGGGCTGTCTGCCTGCTGCAGGGCAGCCCCAGTCCAGGTTAAGGGAGGCCACAAGCCCCGAGGATGAGCTGTGTGACTGTCCTGTTGCAGGGAGAGCGCTCCAAGTCCTCCCTGTCTCCTTGCCTGTCGCTGTCTCTGTTATCCAGTACTTGGCCGTGGCTTCCCTCTAGTGGGAAGCTTGATCAAGGCAACTAGATAGAATGCGAATGGGGATGGAGATGGAAACCCACCCCAAAGGGTCCACAATATACATCCCTGTAAACATACAGAATATTAATATCTGGGGAGAACAGGGACAAAAAGGAGCTTTAAATGAGTCCTCATGCCTTCCAAGGACTAGGCAAAACAGAGGTTCAAAATACAATGCAGGCACCATCAACTTTGAGAGCTCAAATACTGCTGCTGCTCCTTTGCAAAAAAAAACCACCTCACCCACTGCAAAAGCAGAGAGGTGTGGACTCAGTTTGGCTCACATCAGGCATATTTCAATCAGACTGCCTTGGCTGGAAGCCCTGTCTGGGAGCTGCTGTGGAGCAAGAAGGATGCCTCCCGAGGCTGGCTTTGGGTACTCTTCATTCCCAGGTCTTCCTCTCCACTCCCATGGAGTCTCACATGCTTTTGAGTTGCACTTCTGGGCCAAAACTCCATCACAAGTGTGTGCTCTGGGCTATGCTTATGGAAATCCTCCTGGTCTGTCCGGACTAGCCCTGCTTCATGTCACTTGTTACCACCAGTGGGAGCCATGGTAGCCTCTCTCATGTTTCTCCTCCTCTCTGTATCCAGGACTTGGGACCTGGTATTATGTTGGCTCTTGGCCACGTCAGGTACATGGGAGAGATGTGTATGTCTATACACGACTTTGATTTTGGGTGCCTGGAGGTGAAGTCTGCAGCAGGACCCAGTGGCAAACCTGTGTCTTTAGGGATGCACACGTGTTCATCCCTACCGATGTTCCCATTGTCCGCAGTGTTGATGCTGAATGGTACCGTTGTCCTGATATATTTTTTTTTCTGCTTTCTGGGCTGTTTTCAGACCCCTTGTCAGCAGGAGCTGGATCAGGTCCTAGAACGCATATCCACCATGCGGCTGCCAGATGAGCGAGGGCCCCTGGAGCACCTCTACTCCCTTCACATCCCCAACTGTGACAAGCATGGCTTGTACAATCTCAAGCAGGTAAGTGGGGAGAGTGGGAGCTCTGGGGCTGTCTATGCTTCCAGCAGCAGCCCTTGGCTCACTGTCTGTCCCCACCATGTGCAGACACAGAACATACACAGTTCAGGGCTGGGTTGATACTCTGCACATGATGTGAGGTGTGGGGTAAACAGCAAATGCTGCATGTGGCATGGATGGGTTTAGTTACACCCAAGTGCAACTGCAGCCACAGGTTTGCAAGTGGAGATGAAATCCACATCCACACATGGCTGTGGGCAGTCCAGAGATGGAGAATCAGTTTAGTTCTTCTTCCCCACAAGAGCTGCTTATCTGTCCAAGTCTATTTTCATGAACTTTGAGCCTGGTCTTGTCCGATCTGGGCCCTGCTGCAGAAGAAAAGCAGAGAGGGACTGAATGCTGGCCAGTCTTGCAGACAAAGCAAAAAGTACTTCTGGGAGTCGGGAAGGTTTCAACTGCACTTTACGGGTTTTCCTCCACAAGTCAAGGCTGGTCCCACAGCTCCAGGAGGGATTCCTTCCAGGCAAGGTGGGGGTTGGGGTGCAGCATGCTTCTGAAGGTATTTATGGGACCCAGAAGGACTCAGACAACTTGTGTGTCTGAATTCTAACTTCTTGGCTTCATCCGTGCAAAACCACCAGGTGTCAGTGGCTGAGGAATGGGGGAAAAACTGCCAGGAAAAACAGCAGAACCACCAGCTGGTGCAGGGCTGAGTGGATTCACCTGTGAATAGTACCTGGACATGAGGATCCCTTACAGATGAGCCTTTGGAGGGGACTCATGCTGTTTTCATGGCTAGGCCTTTTACTCAGGGCTACTTCTACCCCTTGGTCAGAAGCATGAAATAAAAAAAAAATGGGATGCTCTGAGATAATCTCCCTCTGTCCCTTCTCCTGTCTCTGTCCCACCTGGACCCTCACCCTCTGTCTCCCCCTGAAAAGCCCCATGGGCTGGCAGGATCTTCCAGCATGAGCACACTTGGAAGGGCTGGATGGAGCAGAGCTGGCACATTGCCTGTAAGATGAGCTGTGTCTGGGGAATGAGCCCGGACACTGCAGCAATGCCTTGTGTGCTACAGAAGAAAAAACAGTCTCTGCTGCTCCTGGTGTCTGGGGAACAGGTCAACCTGCACTGGCCTGCTTGGAGTAACCTCTCCACCTCCCACTACACCCTGTTCAGAAATGTATCTGCTGGGGATGGAGGGATGAACATCAAGTTCAAAGTGCCTGCAGCACTACAGGGCAGGAGGAGGACAACAACCGTTAGGCCAAGAAACTTCTCTCCAACAAGACTGGGAGGACAGAGTCCAGGTCCAGATGCACCATAGTCCCTACCTCTGTTCTGAGATTAGTGAATCTGTTTGGTCTGGCTGTGGGGGCCTTGGTCTGATGTTTGTTTAGCCTAATCTGCAGGTGAGAAGAATCTTATACAGCTTCTCTCTCAGTCTGTCTCATCCCTCTTTCCCAAGGGATCTTTGTCTCTTTGGATGCTTTCATCCACGGTTGACAAAGGGTGATGCATTTCAGGGACAGTTGTCCTGGTTCATTAAAATTGGCTTCTTGGTCCCTGGCACAGCCCCTGGGGAAAGAGGTTCAGTCCTCACGCTGGACTGCTGGAGAACAGTGCTGGTACAGCATAGGCCCTGGGGGGTTTGAGTACAGCATCCCATGGATCTTGCCTAAATCCAAACTAGTGCCAGATCACCGGAGAAACCCCAGCTCTGCCAGTGTTGGGGCTTTGGGCTGGCTGACCTGGGAAATGTTTTTTTTTGTCCCTCTCTTCACTCTGACACCTGTCGTGTTCTCCACACAGTGCAAGATGTCGGTGAACGGGCAGCGTGGCGAGTGCTGGTGCGTGGACCCCATCCATGGGAAGGTGATCCAGGGTGCACCCACCATCCGCGGGGACCCCGAGTGCCACCTCTTCTATACCGCCCATGAGCAGGAGGACCGGGGAGCACACGCCCTGCGGAGCCAGTAGACAGATGTGATCCTGCGGGCTGGAGGTGGCTCACTGTGGCCCCGGTGCTGGATTTTACATGGGTTTCAGCGTGTCTCTTTAGGCTCTAGAAGAGACTGGGGTTGGGTCCTGTGTGCTGCCCTCCTTCCTCAGCTGCCTGGTTCCTGGGGAGGGGAGGGATAACGGGAGGGGAAAGGCGGTGGGGGGTTTGCAAGGAGAAGGGACTGCTTTCTTAGTCTTTCACCCAACATAAACCAGAGAACTGGTCTTTTTTGCTCCTCGCCCTGCAGCCCTGCCCTCCCTGCTGCTTCGCGGCATCTTTCTGCACCCTCCAGCACAGAGTGCCGTGTGCTCCCTGACCCCTCCCAGGGGACAAACCCCCTTGCTATGGGTGGGAGAGGGTAAAAAACCTGAAAGAGCCCAGCCTTTTCCCCTCTTTTTCTCTCTTCCCCAAGACCAAAGACTGTAAATACTGTCACCTGCCTCTTGCGTCCTGCCAGTCAGTCCCCTGTGCCCCAGCCCAGCCATCAGTCCTGGCATGGGATGTGGTGTGGGAGGGATGGAAGGAAGAAAGACCCTGGATTCCCAGCTGGAACACACCACCACAGCTGGGATGTGTTCCCCAAAGAGGTAGCAGTGAGGGAAAGGGCTAAAGATGAGACAGCTGCCACCCTGCCCCCTAACAGCACTCCTGGGTGCTTCCTTTTCTCATGCTGGGGCACAGCCAACTCCACAGGGACCCAGCTTCAGCCTCTGGTCCAGGAGCATGGGGCCTTTGGGTGACAGCAAAGCTAAATGCTTGCTTTTCCAGGGGATTTGAAGGGCTTTTGCACAGTATTTCTTAGGATCAGCTTATGCCGAGGGAGCTAAAATGAACTTGCTGAGGCTGGGTGGAAGGATGCCTGTGTAGTTTTAGGATAACAAGCCAGGGAATGTCTCTCTTTCTCTCATTCATATTTTTCTTTATGTCTAGATAGGAAAAAAAAAAAACCACAAAACATCTAAAACCTGCGTTCCCAAGCAGCTGCCCTTGTCCCTCCGTTTTTGCTTGGGACTGAAGTGAGCATCTGTTATTCAGCACATAACTTTTTCTTTTTGTAAGTAAATTACAGTATATATCTTGCTTTGTGAAGGCCCTCACACGCACGCACACACACACTCCTCTGCCCACATACACATTTGTATAGATGAAATCCAAGTGATTCCAGGTGCTCTGAGCGGTTTTGTGCTGGACATGCTGACAAGAGATGTGTCTCTGCTGTTAATTCACCTGTTGATTTCTTTCTGTACAGAACACACTGATGCTGAGAATAAATAACTTCCCCATTGCCTAAGCAAGGAGGTTTTATTATATTCTTCTTCTTCTTTTTTTTTTTTTTTTTAATATGGCTGTCCTTTTTGGAGCAATTGCAAAAACCCTCTCCTTAAAGTAAAAGTCTTGGGCTTTCCTTAAATGGTTTGTTGTTTCTTGTCCCCCTTCTTGGACCCACATTTCAGATCTCAAGTGTGAAGGGCACAGGTGGGCTCTGTAAATTAAGGCGCTCGTGACTTTGCAGGGGTTTGGACATGGCAGTGGAGGAGACAGGGGAAGGATCCCCTTTGGAAAGTCGGGAGTGGGTGTATGAGGATGTGTATGAATGGGAGCACATGAAAGAAGAAGAAAACACACCTCCCTGCAAAACCAAGTAACTGTAAAAATGATGCTACCTGTTTTCTGTTAACATCTGAGGGTGTTCTGCTTTTTCATATAAAACTTGCACATGCTGGCTCTCATCTGGTTTGTAATTTGTTTAGGAATAGGGAAGTTTTCTTATGTGTTTGCCATTTTTTCTTTTGAAAAAGCTGAGCTACATAAAGTTGGAATAAATTAAATAGGATGCCAGAAAACCGTTGTCTTTCCCCTCCCCAGTGCTCACAGGACATGTTTCTTTTCCTGATGCATCGCATGCAGATTTGTCCCTGTTCATCTTTTGTCCATGGCCGACAGGCAGTAATGGGAGTTGATCTTTTCATTGTCACTGGCCCTGGTTGTGTGAGCGGGGAGGAACTGGTGTCACTCATCCTTTGCCTGGCTGTATTCCTGCTATACACATGGGTCCTTGTGAATCTCTTGGGAAGGTGCAGGGAGGTACAGGCTCTGTGCGCGACCAGAGTTTAGCTGAGCTGCTCCACTCATGGGGCTGTGGAGAGAGGTCCTGCACCTTCTCCCAGGGGGCAAAAGTGCTGCCAAAGGGAGCGTAACAGCAGAGCTTGGTGTTTGGACATCACAGGGCGGCAAATAATAATAAAAATTAAAAAAACCCACGCTACATTCAATTAAAATGGCAGCACTGAAGGAGAGGCCCTGTGTCGGCCCCAACATCCAGCGTCCAGGTGGCTGTCGTTTCCCTTTGCACTCCCCAAAGGGAGGCAAAACCACTGGGCTTCTTCCCCTTCTGCTTTCTTGTACCCCCTGCCAGGAGTTTGGGACTGACTGTGTTGAGGGGCTGGCGGGTGGTGAGGAGCACCAGGAAACTGTATGGGGACAGGGGGCAGTGGGCGCACGGGGCTGCAAGTGAGGGGAAAGAGGACAGGCACGATGGGGGAGTGTGATGTAAGCTGAAGAACATGGAAAAAGGAGCAAAATTAATAACCTGTTTTGCGCCTGTGGGGGGAGCTGAAGGTGGCTCAGGTGAGGCCGGGGGAGGGGGGAGGCCGAGTAGCAGGGTGAGGCACAAGGGTGCTCCAAGCCAGCTGCTGCCCAGAGAGGACTGGAGGTGACAGAGATGCCCAGAGCCCAGCAGTGCCTGGAGCCGCCCTCCCGTTCAAGGGCTGGAGGGGAACAAACAGAAGTTGTGACACTTTCCACTAGACCAGGCTGCTCCACGCCCCATCCAACCTGGCCTTGAACACTCCCACGCTTGGGGTTATCCACAACTTCTCTGGGCAACCTGTTCCAATGCCTCATCATCCTCACAGTGAAGAACTTCTTCCATAGTATTTTTAGTATAAAAACCTGTGCAATGGTATAATATAAACAACGATACTTAATATAAAGCACATCATTAATGTAAGAACATATGACCGTATCTGTGTGCACCTGTAGCTACTTATACACGTGTACACACCTCCAGCTGTCCTTAGGGATGTGATTAGTTAGCCCGTAGCTGAAGGCGGGAGGCACAGCACTAACTTTTTGGATGGAAAGCCCAATTTCGGGGCCTCTGGAAGCGGCAGCGCCGCGGCCCCGCCCGGCCGGGCGGGCCCTGAGGGTAACGCGGGCGGGGCGTGGCGCCGCCTGNGCTCAGCCGAGCGCGGTGTCCGTGAGGGACGGGGTGTCCACGGGGGGACAGGGTGGCTGTGCCAGCCCCATGTGCTGCGGGATGGGTGCGGGATGCGTGTTAGCACAGCCCTGGCAACCCACGGTCTTCAGTGCAGGGGCAAAGGGGATGATTTCGCCTCCTGCCCTGCTCAGGGTGCACGGGGTGATGCTGGCAGGTGAATGGAGGGGAAGAGGGGCACAGGAGGAGGGAGATCGGGGACGAGTGGGAGAATGAAGGGTGATGGCTGCCTGGGCGGTGGGACAGGGTCAGCTCCAGCACCAGGGAGGGCAGTGGGATGAGCCACCAAGAGCTACCACAGAGTGTTTGAGGAGCACGGCCTGGCCGGGCTGAGCAGCTCCAGGGATGTTCCTGCACACTGGGACACCGGGGCACATCTTCTAGCGGCCCCAGGAGGTCTGAGGCTCAAACAGCACGTCTGATCCCAAGCTGTGGAGCTCCGTTTGAGATAGCATTTGGGGGCTCAACGTTACTGGTTGCCAGGTACTTTACCCTGGTAAGCCTGTTGAATATGTATGCTGTGCCCCACGGCCGCATCCATGCAAAGAACAGTCTAAAAAAAACCCCTGTAGCTCTGCTTTCAAGAAGCTGTAAAGTTAAACTTGCAACTTTTACCACTAACCTAGCAGATTGCTCTAGTATCAAAACCTTCCCCTAAAGCATTGCCACCATTTTACCCCATGCCTTGTACCTCCCTGAGCACCCTTGTGGAGCTGGCTGAGCCCCCCAAGGGACCCAACACAGGTGGCCGTGGGATGCTTGGGGCTGGTGCAGCTCACTGGCAGGCCCCGGCACACAGATGCTCCACGAGGGTCAGGCACAAACTAACTGAATGCATAACTTTATTAAATAAATGCTTTGTCATGAGAAAAGACAAAGATCAAAGAGTAACATAAATTATAAGTTGAATAAATAGTATACAGCAATCTTCACTTTTTAATAAAATGTGAGATTTTTTTTTTTTAAGTACAAAATGCTAAACAGAGCATTAAGCTCTTCTTCCACTGTCAGTTTTTCACAAACTGCTTTTTTTTTTTCCCACCAGTAAGATTATGAGTATTTCTTGTTTACTGGAAAAAAAAAAAAACAAAACAACGAAACCAAAACGAAACAACAGAGCTACCGTATGTATGTAAAGCTATAAAAAGCTACCGTAAAATGTGTAGTGAGTATTGCTTAAAGATAAAAACCAGGCAGGAAACTCGGAATCTGGTGTGTTTTAACAACTGTGTTAGAACGGTGGGTAACGCGCGCGGTGACGTCTGTCCCGGTGGCAGTGGCGGGGGCTGGTGGGGCTGGGGAGGGGGCCACAGCAGGCAGGGCTCCTAGCCAGGGCCAGGACAGCAGTCTGGAAGCGAGGTGAACTGACGGTTCTTTAAATATACAATGCTCCATTTGGGGGGGAAAAAAATCAACAACAACAACAACAACAACGAAAAAAAAAAAGAAACTAAACCAACAGCAAAGAAGAATTTTCATGGGGAAGGCGGAGAAAAGGGGAAGGGGGGAGAGAGCGGAGAAATAGTGCAAAATGCTCTTGTACTAGTGGTTTTCGAAGTCCACTGCAGTACAGACAAGGGGTAGCCCAGCCACTGAGCGCCGCTCCCCGGGCAGATGTGGTGGAAGGGCTGTCCTGAGCCATCCTTGTCCTCTCCTTCCCAGCTCGCGTCCTAGATACTGACATGGGCTCGGCGCAAATACCGTAGCCAGAGACCCCTGAGCCTCACGACCCCCCAATGCACAAATTGCCAGCATCTCCTGGTGTTGCCTCAACCCTCCCCAGCTTCCAAATCGGCCCCTTTTGGTTCTCACCCTAAATGCAAAGGGGTGCTGCTGGGTGCTGAGAATGGGAGCACCTCATCACTGCCACCCCAGAGGGTGACCAACCCCTCCTGAAGTCACTCTCATTCCCAGCCCGACCCAGGCTCCAACCCCGGTCCTAAATATTAGTGCAGCCTGTAAACAGCCTCGTCCTGCTGGGGATCCTTAAGGGAGTGGGCAGCTGGGGGGGATCAGCTGGTGCCCCATCCTGGGAGCCGAGGTGATCTGGGGGGCGAGGGTGGTGCAACCCAAATGCCCATCATCCTCCCCCCAGGTTCGTGGGGACAGGACAGGCAATGCCATCCCAGCACGGGATGCGCAGGGGCGAGGGGGGCTGTGTGGGATGGATTTTGGTACTCTGGTCTCCCAGGGCCATGTAGACTTGCTGTGTAGGGAGAGGACAGAGAGTCGCCCTGTGTCCCCTTCCCAGTGTCCGTGGTGGCCTCACTGTGACACCACCATGGGGCCCTGTGAGCTAACCCACACCCTGCAAAAGCATCCTCCCCAAAAGGCAAGGTCCATGGGGATCTGCTGCCCTCTGCCTGCTCCCATCCCACCCCGGGGACACGTCTCCTTTCTCTGCAGCCAAAGGCTTTCAAGTTTTGGGAAATTAAACAACAAAACAAACAAACAAAAAAAAAAGCAAGAAAGAGGAAGAGAGAAGGAAGGAAGGGTCCTGGGAAAGGTGGTACTGGCCTATAACAATCAGGAGGTTTTGCACAGGGATCAGCAAGCGGACAGTGTCAACAATGGTGACCAGTGGCCCTTGGGGTGAGCACAAGCTCCTCCTCCTCCTCCTGCTGTCTTCACCCCACTTGCACCCCAGCATTAACCCACCACTCTGGTTAAACCAACCCTGCTCCATCAGTCCTGCAGAGCCTGGAGGGGTCCCTCTCTCAGCCCCCACCATGCAACATGGGGGTTACGCCACTCCGACAGGCTTTTCTGGGGGCGGATCTACATTTGGTGGCACGCTTCCTTCTTTTCAGCACGGGGAGGTGCTTTGTCCCCAGGTTGAAATGTGTTCCGCTGGGTCTCTGTGGAAGTCCATCGGCAAAACTTGCCCCCACTGTCACTTGGAGGGAAATAAACACAGGCGTCCAGTCCTGCCGCCCTCCATCAGGGTACCATCCTGGTGGAGGGCCCACGGGGTGCTTAGGGGAGCGATGTCATCTCATGGGAGGCTATGAGGGCTCCCAACACGTGATGGCAAGAAACCTGCACCAGAACCCCTTAGTGCTGAATCCCCCTTGTCTCATCCCCATCACTGGTGGGGCCCCAGTGGTGCTGTGGACCTCCATTTTTCTCTGCCCAGGTCCAGGAAGCTCAAGGGGATTTGGGGGTGCAGGAACCTTCCCCCTGAGATCAGCTGTGTCCTTTGGCCAGGGCTGGCTGCCAGCTCCAGCCATGGCAGTAGGATGTGGTTCCCAGTGGGTGTGTTTCCCCACCGCAGCACCCAGACCCCACAGCTCCCTTTCCTTTCTTTCCTTCCCTTTGCTGCAGGATCTCCTCCCAGCCCCAACATTGTGGAGACCCTTGTCATGGATAAGCAAGAGGCAAGAGTCCCAAAATCAAATGCAAACATTAAAAACAACAAATGAGTCAGGAAGGCAGCCCAGGGCTGTCCCAGCATGCACAAGGCAGTGGGTCTCCATGGTGCGGTGGCTGCTGTCACTCAACAAGGAGCTGGGTCCCAGGTTAAAGGCAAGGGCCCGTCACAGGATCACACTGCAGGGTGGTGGGAATCAGCCGTGGCAACGTGAGCAGTATCCTCAATGCAAAAGGATGGAGACTGGCGTTTTCCTACCCACGGGGAAAGCTATAAACCAGCCTTAACAAAAAACCACGATGAAACAAAGTGGAGGTTTGGGGTTTTTTTTTCCCCTGGAGCAAACCACATTTTTGGCTGTGAGGAAAAAAAAAAAAAAAAATCTCCATAGTTGGTCGTCTTTGTGGTGGCAAAGGGTGGTGAAGAGTTTTGGCCCTGATTCCCCTGTCCCCATGTAGGGATACTTCAGTCTGAGCAGTGATGCAGCCCTCAGTGTTGAGGAGGCCCTGATTCCACAGGCACCGATGCTCCTCCATAACTCTGCTTCCGTGCTTAATCCAGCAGGTTATTATTTGTATTTGGGAGGGGCAGCATATCCCCCAATTGCATATTACATCGAAACCTCCGGATTTCAAGGTGAAGTGTTGCAAGGGGGGAAAGCCACGTCAATGCACACACACGTGCACACAGGTTGACGAACACTTTCCCACCTGGATGGACAAAGGTCAGAGTCCTGCTGGTCCACAAAGATTTCTGACCTTCCATTCAAGACGAACTGGACAGGGAAGACTGTATTTCCTTTTTGGGATGATTTTTTTTTGAAGTCCAAAGATATTTTCTGGGGGTATTTGTGCCGTTGCAGGATCTGTGTTTCCCTCCCCAGCTCATCTCCCGACACAAAGCCAACAGCGCCATGCCTCCTCCCTTGCTGAAATCTGCCTGGATTGGGGGCAGTCATTTGAGATGGAAATCAAATCAACTCAACTGAGTCCCAGCAACATGGGGAGGACACTCTGGAGGACTGCAAGGAGAATGCTGGTGGCCACAAGATTTTCTCTCAAGACCCTTCAGAAATCAACTAGCTAACACGAAAAAAATATTAAAATAAAAATGAACCTGCCCAAAACCCGTACTGGAAAATCACCAACTTGGAGAGCTTCCTACATCGGGGTGACCTCTGCTTGTGGCAGAGGGGTGCAGGCAGCGTTAGGGAGAGGTGCAGGTTGGCAGAGCGGCCATGGCTGGTTTGTCTCTGGCTCTATCCTTTCCTTGCTGAGTCCTTGTTGTCAAAAGGCTGTTGTAGATTCCGAGTCCTCAGTTTCTTCAGGGTTTATTTTTCGCTCTTCTCTTTTTTCCTTTTCTCTTCTCTTTTTTTTCTCTTCTTTTCTCTTTTCTTCTCTTTTTTCATTTTCTTTTTTCTTTTCTCTTTTTTCTTTCTTTTCTCTCTTTTTACTTTTCCTTTCCTTACCTATCTTCTTTCTTTCTTTCTTTCCCCTTCTGTTTGTTTCATTTTCCTTCCGTTCTCTTTTTTCTTTTCCTTTCTTTTTTCGTCTTACATGAGATGAAAGGAATTGGAGTCCCGGGGCGTGGGGAGGTGCAGAGGGGAGGGTGGAAGGGAGTCTGGGTAGATAGTGATGGGGCGGAGGGAGGGGATGCGGCTTCACTCCACATTGCTGCTGTCAAACGCGTGGCACTGCAGGTCTCCGCTCAGGAAGTCAGTCCCCGGCAGCTTCATGCCGTACTTGTCCACACACCAACACAACCCACGCTTCCGGCCTCGGGAGGGCTTGCACTGGGGAGACACCCAAGGGCAGAGATTAGGAGTTGGCCACCAGACGGTGTGTGGCTCCCTCCCTGGGGATCAGGCCTCGCCCCTTTCACACCAGGGATGCAATCCCCTGGGTAGGATCTGGCTCCTGCTCTCTGCTTTCAGCACATCCCCATCCCTGCTGCTACCCTAGCCCAGGGTTCTCTGACTTTTCCCCCTCCCTCACCAGCTCCTTCAGGATGCTTGCTTCAGGCCAGATGGCACTTGGAGCCATCAGCAAGGCCACCCACCACCAAATGTGTCTGGAGATGCTTGCAGCAACATCCCGACTAACCCAGCAGAGGAAAAACCTCCACCCTTCCCACCCAGGGCAGCGGCAGAGAAAAGCCTTCCTGGGTGGGGAACATCTTACCTGCTTCCTCTTGTAGAAGCCCTTGCGGTCGCAGTTGGGGAGGTGGACAGCGCGGGGCACCATACGCTGGCTACTCTTCAGCTCCTGCAGGGACGCCTCCATGTGCCTGCGGCACGGGCCCTGCACACAGGGAGATCAAATGTGAGAAGGGGAGCACCTCACAGAACCTTCCAGCTGCAAAAGCCCCCAGGTCCCTCCCCACTAGTATCCATTTCCCAGGGGTAAATGCCCTCCCGCAGTCACCTTCCCATGGGAGCCCCATGGAGGGAAGGTGAAGGCACCCACCAGCTCAAACTCCTGCCGGAGCTCGGGGATGACAACACGAGGGTGAGCCGTGTTCTCGGCCATGCCCACGAACTTGGCCAGGGTCAGCTTCTTCCGGCGGTCCTTCTTCAGGGCTTCGGCCTTGAGCTCAGAGAGGCGCCCGTGCTTGGGCCGGTAGGCCTTGGGCGGGTAGGTCTCCTCTGTCATCTCCGACGTGGTCGGCTCCTCATGCTCTCGGGACTCCCGTTCTGCAAGGGAAGGGGTACCGAACTGTCAGGTCTCCATGAGATGAGTGGGGCTTGATTTTGCACAGAGAGCCTCCTGCCCAACCCCAGAGGAGACCTTTGCACCTGGCAGCATGAAAACAAATAACCAAAGAAATCCCTTTCCCAGCTGCTGCCTACAGCCCTGGCTTTATCTCACTGTGTGGGACTTCACAAGGTTTTTGTGTGACCTCTGAGCTCGGGACAGGAAGGTGTCTAGAGCGCACGGAGGAGTTGGAGGTCTAGGATGCATTTCTACATACAAGAGCCATCATTGTTTTTGTGGAAAAAGACCAGTGAGAGTGTCATCTTACCTCCAGGAAGGGCCAGATGACACATAAATGAGGCAGAGAAGCCCCTGTTTATCCATGCTGAGAGGATTAAGTAACGAATTCATACTTCACCCTGCCTTGAGAAGGCAAGAGCAAAAGCCAGGAATGCTTGAAGATGAGACAACTCCAAAGCCAAGGTCAATCACACAGCACAGCCACCATGTGGCTGGGCAGGCACTTCAGCAGTGATACCAAAGATGCAGCTCACAAGTGCTGGGACCTCCCGGGTCCTCAGCTTGCAGTCCCACTCATGGGACCAAACCAGCTCCCATCTGCTGGCACACACCAAGCAGCCAGCAAAGCCAAGGGTAACGCTGCCAAGCAATGCTGCCTGACTGCCACTGATGGTACTGACAGCAAAGGGGGACCATGTTTAGGTCCTGTCCATGGCACTCATCTTCCTGTAGACCCCCCAGCATAACCTCTGCTGGCAGGATGCAGTCAGAAGCCCTGTGCAGTTATATATAGGAGCAAGCTGGTGACAGTCTAAACTTAGATGACTTGTGACATTTAGTACAACCACCAGAGTGAAAAAGGGTTATTCCTTGATTAAATTTGAATACAGTTTAAAGCTCCTGAGGTTCCCGGTCTCCTGACCCCTGGGTCCCCAGAAGTCCAGCGCTGATGACAAGTCTGGGCTGGGACCAGCAAGTGACCATGAGGAAACTCACTGCAGCAGAAGGAAAAGCATCACAGTAGCTGAAATCTGTCCCTGAACACCATCTCTTGCAGTTTCTATGCCAGTGAAACTCAGCTCATCCCCTCCTACAGGAGGGAAAAAGGCTCAGGATTAAAATAAAAGCAGATATATGCCCCCAACAAGGCAAACAGGATTCTTCCTGCAGACCGACTGCTTCCTGGAGCCCAAATGCAGCAACAGGAGGGAGAAAGGTGAAGAGGATGCCACTGCTGCCCAGGGATGCCTGAGGATGCCCAGCGGGGGGGACAGATGAGATGCTCAGTGGCAGATGGCAGCGCCAGACTGACACACACACCTCAGCTGTGGGGTTTGGAGGTGACCGAGTGGACAGGCTGGTCACTGGGTGCCCAGGCCAGCCACAGGTACCAGTCTCCTATTCCTCCTTGCCAAGGTGACCTTGCACTCTCCCAGCAAAAAATGGAAAGTTTCTCATGGCCACTTATTTATTACAGTGTCCCTTTTTTTTTTCTGTTTCCACAAGAACGGCACTGGATCAGCATCCCCAACTCGACACTCTCCTAACTGCTCAGAGCAACATAAACAACCCCCTGCACCATCCCCAGGACTCACATGGCTCCCCAGGATGGGATCATTTTGCTATTTTGCCCCATGATGCTCATATGCTTGGGGTTTTATTCCTTGCTGCAGGACTCAACTGCCTGCACAGATCAGGGCTCCTCTACTCTAAGAGGATGACAGACAGAGGATAGAGAAGAGATGGAGTAAACTGGGAATTGCTCCTCAGAGAATGAAACAAGGTGCAGCTGAAGCACATCCTTTGCCTCAAAAGATATTGTGGCAACTCAATAAAGAAGAACAGAGGCACCTGCCGTGACTAAGCCCTTCTTATGGCAATGAAACATGCTGTGTTCTGTCCCAGGAATCCCCTCTGGCACCCACATCCAGGGCCGGAGAAGGTGCTGCCAGAGTACCTCCCTGGGCTGCCTTGAAGGGATCCCTTTCCTCCACCCTCTAATGTTTTTTATAGCCTAATTTCCTTCAACAACAAAGCTGACACAATCCCTTCTTCTAACAAGCCAATTTTGACAAACCAAAGGGCAGAGGTCTCTGACAGAAACTCCTGACAAGCTCTGGGCAGCTGGTAAGGGACCTTCCCAGTGCCAAGAGGAGAGGGAAAGGCAGAGCTGGGGCATGCAGCACCCATGCAGCCCCTCCCTTCTCTTCCTGGCTGGCCCATCCACATCCACCTGCAGCTGCCCACTGCCACCAGGACCAGACACTCATGTCAGCATCTCCAGAGCTCCTGCACCCGCCTGCCCATCCTTGCCCACCAGCTCATTCATTAACCTCTGTCTGCCCCCAGGCTCGCTCATGGCAGGCAGCATTGGCATCGCTGTGCCTCCATGCCCGAGGAGATGCTGGCAGGAGCAACGCCCAGTTTCCCCAAATGAGCCCTACTTGTGTCTAAGACTCAGGAAGGAGGCTGGAGTTCCTCCTCCCTCACTATCAGGTTCTGGCCTGCCACACAGCCCCTTCCCGCCTACTCCCGTCCGCCTGCCAGCCTGGCGACTGTCTGCAGAGGCAGAGCTGCCTCTCTGGGGGCACAAGGCATGGGCAAAGCACGCTGCATCCCTGTGGGCATAGAGCATGGGCAGGAAGGCCCTACTCACAGTGTCCCCAGATGAGGGGACAGTGGGAAGCAGGGCAGGAAGGCCCTACTCACAGTGTCCCCAGATGAGGGACAGTGGGAAGCAGGAGGTGGGTGGCTTGCACAGCTCCATTCCTTCTCCCCGCAACTCAGGAGGAGATCACCTCTCAGTAGAGGCCCCAAGCTTACTGGCACAGAAAAATGACACAAAAGAATTATATCGCTGGCCAAGCTGAGGATGCCTGGCTAACTTGGAGGTGGAAGCCACCTCAAAGGGATGTTGACCCTACAGCCAAGGCAGAAGACTGAACTCAACTCAGAGCCACCCCATGGCTTCACGTCTGGTCTGATCCGCTGTTGCCCAGGGAAAGAGAGGCAAGCATCTGGAAAGGCTCTTGACCCAGGCCAGGCCCAAAGGACTGTGCTGTTGATGTCTTAATCCATGAGCCCTGGGAGGCAGAAAACACTCACAGCAGAGCGTGGGCTGTCCTCTGCCCTGGGTTGAGGGCATAGTGTCTTCTCCCCACTCCAGGCTAGCCAGAGGAAGCTTCCTAAGAGGAACCATTTCCAACCGTTCCCTGCAGAAGGGAAGGGGAGTAGCAAAATACCAGGCATTATTTCTGGGAAGCCACAAATTGCTCCTGTCCGGCTGCCTGCTGTCCTCAACAGATACCACCCAGAGCAGACTACACATCATCCTGCCCCACATCAAAACCCAGCCTGGTGCTCCTGAGCTTCAGATGCTTTGGACCCATGTGAGCTCCCAATAAGGTAGTGGGTGCATTCACATGGGGGAGCGGAGTGTGTGGGAACACTGCATCCCCCTGCCTGCTGACATTACGGAGTGGAGCACGAAGCTTCTTCCAAATGGCTGGGAGGCTTGAGTTTTTGTAACACAT
This sequence comes from Mohoua ochrocephala, assembly GCA_013398855.1. Taxonomy (NCBI): domain Eukaryota; kingdom Metazoa; phylum Chordata; class Aves; order Passeriformes; family Acanthizidae; genus Mohoua; species Mohoua ochrocephala. The sequence continues at coordinate 165,912 of VZTA01003887.1, forward strand.
TTTCATTGGTTTCTGGCAGAAAGGATCTATTGACCGCTGCTCCTAATGATCCGTGCTCCTTACAGCCACAGCCTGCTGCTAGAGGACTTGCTGTCCTGTTCAACACCACCCCCAAAAGCCACATGCATCTAAGAAGTACATACACAACCACAGCACAACCTTGCTACACAGCCCTCTTGATTATTATCAAGATCATTATTATTTACAGCATAGGCACTAACATAATACACCACTTAAGCAGGAAAGTGTTGGAGAAAGACTTAATGGGGATCTCAACTAAACCTCTAGCGCAGGAACAACACAAATGTCACTGGTGGAGACCTTGAGGATTTGCCCAGTCCTTCCTCTGTCCCCGAACTCAGCCATCTCTTTTCAGAAGTGCTCATTGCATATGGGGTTTATACAGGAATTCTGTTCTTAGGTACCTGGCTGGTAAAAACCCTGAGCATTTTCCCCAGCTGCCCTTCCCATTTGTTGCCACTCCAGAGGAGAGAACATGCTCGACTTCCACAGGTATGGGCAGGCAAATTCCTCCCTGTGGCCTGCATGTGTCACTTGTGGCCATGATGGGAAAACAAAAATTCCTCCTTCCTGGTCAGCACACAGAGACAGCCACTGTGTTTGCATTCTCAAGAGGCAGGCAGGGAAGGGATAATGCAGGCAGGGAAGGGATGCAAAGTGAGGAGTGTCATCTCATCTCGCACTCTCTGGCAGCTGGAGAGTACAACTGAGCAAAAGCATTCCTGAGCTCCCCAGAGGCCACCAGACTCAGCCCAGGCAAAAGCCCAGGAGCTTTCACCCGCCTAATGAAGAACAGCTCGTTTACATTCCTGTCGCAGGCACAGCCCCCGGCCCGGTGGTGACCGGCCCCCAGCCCTGCTGGGGTGGTCAGTGGAGCGGCCCAGGCGCTGTGCCTGGGCTGGGGTCACTGCTGAGACCACCGCCCTGGTGAGGTCAGGCAGTGAACTCAGGCAGCCGCCCAGCCCGAGGCCATCTGGCACCCACTGGAGGCGGAGCAGCCAGGGCTGGGGATGGAGGCTCCAGCCAGTCCCTCCACTAGCCCAGGGTGTTGTCTGCTGGAGAGCCAGCTGCAATGTGCCTTGGACTTTGAACAAACTTTTGTGCTTTGGTGGGGTCTTGGCATCAGGCCGGTGCAGTCTATCTGGTAGGGACTGGCGAGGGAGCATGCTGGTAATACTTGCAGGTGATGAGAGCCTCAGAGGAGACACCACGCACCAAGAAGGACACAAAAACAGCAGCCCTGCTGGGACTGCCACTCCACCTCCCACAAGTCTCAGCAACGTGCAACAGACACTCAGAACAAATCTACGTCACATAACACCCAAACGCTAACACTGAGGTGTTCTGGATGGCCAAACTCCATGTGTAACTCATTGCAGAGATGCTGCACCCTCCAAAATGTGACCAGCCCCATCACTTGGCTTGGGTGTTGATTTTAGGGTGGAACGACGTATCTCTGGAAACTCCAGTCTCTTCTCCTGTGACTCAAATGATCACGCTTAGGCCTCCAAAGGTCTGAAGTCAAGAAAGGTAACTCCCACCACCTCTTCGGTCTTGGTCCCCTTGCAGCCTGTGATGCAGTTCCCATGGGCCAAGCTGTTTTGCAGACGCAGGAGCAGTAGTAAGAAAACACAGACCGTATTTCCTTCCCTGGGAATTAGGAACTTCAACAGCTGCCAAAGGCAGCGAAACACTTTCGTGATTTGCAGAGTGTGGAAGAAAGTCTTTAGCAGTCAAAGCACTGTGAAGTGCTCCCAGGAACTCCCACTCTGCCCCACCACACCCAGTCACCTACCAAAGACGGATGATCAGAATCCAATCAGTCCATGGCTCAAAAGCCACACAAGCTTTTGGAAGAGGGGCTCCGGGGTATTCCAGTATCTTACACCCCTGTGACAACATGGTGGAAGTTGATGAGACCTCACTCCCTTGTTCCACTGAGACACCTTTTAAGGGAAGGATATGGATCAGTAAGGCCAAGCTCAGAGAAGAGATGGAAAAGCATCCAGAGAGTTGGCTTGGAAGGCTAGGACTTATCTCCATTTCATTAAGCCAAGAGCCAGGAGGATGCCTGGGAACAGCTCAGGAATACCTGAAGAGCCTCAGAGAGCAAGCACTGATGGCAGAGGGATGTGCTACTCTGTGGCCTTTTTTTAATTTTAAGTTATTGTTTGGGCTTTGCTGAACTAGCCTGGAAGACCAGCTCTTTCTCAGGTGATTAATGTCTCCTCAGCAGAAACCTGCGGATACAGATTCTGCTGCATCAGCCAGGGCTCACCTGCAGAGCGTGATTATCAGGTGCTTGGGCTGCCCCCAGGTTCACACAGGATTCATGGGAAAGGGAGATCATCATCCTGATGACCTCGGTGTCCTCATACAGAGCTGGATGGGGGAGAAATGCAGCTCGGCATGTGGGAAAGGAGCTCTCAAGGGAACCAGCTCATGTTTTGGTCTGCTCTGGAAGTGTAGGACCTATCTGTAGGAACGGATCTCTGGGTCAGCACGACTTCTCCGCAGTGCCAGCAAAAGCCATGGAGGTGGGAGAGGTACAGCTATGAGAACAGGAGGCTTAAGGAAGGATCTGTGTTGCTAGGTGCCAAATGGTGCTTTCCTGAGCTGCCCTTCCTTGCTGCAGCCACAAAATAAAACTCTCTGAGAGCAACACTGTAGAGCAAGAAGAAAAGCAGGTTTGGATATGGGGAGCTTCACGATGGAAGCTCCTTCCCTACACGTTGCTAGCTGTTAGTTCAGCAGTCTCCAAGCACCCATGTGGTGCTGGAAGAGCCAAGCTTGGGCACCAGCCGGTGGGCTAGACTGGTGCTGCCTTGAGATGTAAAAGCAAAGACTGGGGCTGAACAGGAGGTGTTGTCTTTGTCTCTTTCCGAGGAGTTCCCAAATCTGTTTACAATCAGTTCTCCACGCAGGTGTGGGAGTTTGCAATGCACATACAAGACACACCAAGACCAGGTGAGGGTCTGAGTCAACAGGCAGCATAGCCAGAGACTCTGGGTTCTCATGACAATGATTTCTATCCAAGAGAGAACCCAAAATGTCTAACCAATAAAAGAACTGGGAAACTTTCCAGAGTTTTGCCCTCCGGTAAGATGATGAACACACGTCCATCCATTTCAATTAAATGATGCTGATGTGCACCATCTTGCAAAATTGCAGGCACTCTGTTGCTAGATAGCTGCTTGTATCAGCCTGACATTTCCTGAACAAAGTTATCTTCCAGAGAACTGAACTGGCAAGTGGAGGGGAAGGAAGTATTGCAGGACTAGATTTATATCAAGAAGCTCCTGTTGCTGATGCACTGATGATAGGAAGATAAAACGTATTTCCTTCACATCATCTGGAGACTGCAGATGTTCCCCATTCCATATGCCGAAACTGCAGAAGAAGCTGAGAGCTGAATTATGACCCACAGAAATCTAAATAAATCATCTTTCAGTATCAGAGTGACCAAGATATATTTTTCCTTCCTGGAAAGGATGAAATAATTCAGCCTTTCTGAGTCTTGCATCTTTTCCAATAAATCCACCCTAGTGGCAGATTTCATTGGTTGCAATAAAGGAGGCAAAACCCATACCAAACTGCCAAGAAACTAAGAGCAGAAAAGAGCAAAGAAGGAAAACTCCAAGAAGACTGGACGACAGTCTCTGCCTAACTGACAACAGAGGTGAGGAAAATCTGGATTAGCTCCTGAAAGGCATCACTGAATTGTTTACCAGCAGTTTCTCCACGGAGTTTATTTGTGGCAAAAAGATGAGAACACACATGCTTTAAGATTTTCTGAGTGAAAACAAAAGGTTGTTTGTTTTGATCATCTGGCCACCAGAGATGACTTGGAAAAAATCTTGCTGTGCCTGTAGAAATGAAGGAGGTGTGATGGGTTGGAAGAGAACCCTAGCAGTGTCCATCAACTATCATTATTGTATGAAAAAGAAGCAGGCAGGGAGACTTTTTTGGATGCAGGTAGCTCAGAGTCAGCAATGGAGGAAGTGTAACTAGGGAGAAGGAGTAGGTAATTTGCCCTCTTGGACTACGTGGGGCTTGCCTTTAAAACTCAGGTGAAGACTGATCGATATACATGAGACATCAAGAAAGCTGGACTTAAAAGCACGTGCTTCCAGGATGCTGATGCTATTTTGGTTTCTGAAATCCAGGTATTACAAATCATAGTGAGTCAGGCCTTGGAAGCTGACCCATAACCAAAAGAGTGCTGCTGGTGGCTATCAAGAGCTGGGAAGTCAGTGTGGGTATTGTAGCTTTTTACCTTAGGAACAGTACGAAATTAAGAGGAAAATCCTGTATTAAAGGAGATGATCCTGAGAAAAGGATGTCCTACCAAAAATGCAGTCGCTACAGGTTATGCTAAGCTCTCTGGCCTGCTTACGGATGAAGGCAGCTTTTGCCCTTTGGGCAGGGTTTTGAATCTGATTTTGTTTCATGATGAGCAGAAGTTTTAACAACTGTCCTACTGGAGCTGAATCTGAGAAATGCTGCTCCTGCCAGAGGCTGGTGGTCTCCATCCCCAGATCTGTCCTCACAGTTGGTTACTGAGGGTCTCTGTTGGCCTCAACAGCAGCCAGGAACTGGAAGAGCCAAGAAAGTCAAACCCCTTGCCCACCACAAAGAGAGAAGAAAAGGCACATTAAGGTGGAGGGTGGAGATGCACCTGTGTCAGGTGTTGGACAACAACTGGTACAACACCAAAAGTATTTCAGGTGTGCAGCTGTGATTGCAAACTCCAGCCTAGCCTGGATTAACTCCTAGGCCTTCAGCCTCACTTTCAGAGTTTTGCCTTAAACCAGATGGAAAAGCTGTGTGAGATCATCCTTTGCTCATCTCTGTGTCAGCACCGGGTGACACATCATCACATGTACCGTCCATCCTGACTATTACCACCTCTGAGGGATGAAATTTCCAACCTCTGCCCTCAGGACTCCTTTCTTTCCTAACGGCTCCTTCTCTCAGAAGGCCTTTGCCTGCAGTAGGCCCGGCTGTTATTTAATCTCTCAGTCCACCTCAATCAGACCACAAAAAACTACCAGAAGCGTGACATTCACACTCTGCCAATATTGATAAGGAGAAATTTGCCCAAGCTTGATCCTAACGGATGACTCTTGCCTCTCTTAGCCATTTTCCACCCTGTACCACTGCATACATTAGCAATTTCCCTTGGGCCGACACAATGCAAAGATGCTTTTGAATGTTAAAAAACCCCCATGGGTCTCTTGATGTAGAAAAGGGTACAGACCTCCATTTTGGGGTCTGAAATTCCATGAAAGACAACTAATCACCCCTTGCCACAGGTCTGGAGCCTTTCTGGAATGATAAAATCCTTGTTGCACTTTGTTGTTTCTCCTGCAACCTCAGGCCACCGCTGCTTTTACAAAACCAAATAACTGGATGCTGAAATGCCTATGAAATGATGCAGAAAATTTCACCCACATCTACTATTTCATCAGGAAAGAAAGAAGCACAAGTGAAAGCAATGACTGTATGTCGCTTTGTATTTAGATATAATTAAAATATCTTAAGACATATACGTAGCTGTGGCAGCACCGTAATTGACTGCTGGACAGGTATAAAACGTGCAATTCTTCCCTAGTAAAACTTTTCTTCTTTTCCAGCATCTCCTCTAAATTAGGAAGTGAAAGCCAGGTTCCATAGTTTTCACTGGCTTATTTAACTACAGATTTTCATCATTAGTCTAACACATAACATCTGATTTCTTAAGCATGAATAATAAATGGCTCTGTTGATTTAATTGTCTTCTGATGAATCCCATCTGTATTTGGAAAAATAAAATATTTCTACTGTTTTTCTACAAAAAAGAATTATGAACATTGGCCAACTTTGCCCCCAAAGTTACCTTTCAGAAACATTCCTTCTTCTGTTTAGCTAGGCAATCATTTCCTTAAGTATCTGTCAGGATTACCTTCTTGCCCTTAAATAGCAACCAGACAAGTCATCTCCATCAACATAACAATTATCTCCATCAGCCAGCTAGCCGTGTCCATCCAACAAGCAAACAAACCAAACTGCAACAACAGCCCTCGAGGCCTGAAGCTGCAAAGAGCTCTCCAACTCTGCCAGAGCCAACAGCCTTTGCGTTGGCCCCACAGTCCTTCGAGGACTGAGGCAGCTGGTTCCCATTGAGGGGAGAGGTGCCCAAAAGCCTTCGATTCTCTGGCCCTCGAGGAAAGGTGTCCAGCATCTTGCAGGATCAAGCCCTGCCAGGCTAATACGAAACGGTGTGCCAATTTAGTGTGGGAAATATTGACCCCACATTCCCCCATTCTGCATGGAAGAGACAGTACCACTGGGGGGGAGTTACAGTGAAAAATGATGGACTATCAGAGGGGTCTGGAGAACACGGGCCATAGTGAGAGCAAGGCCTTGTGCACATGCGCACAAGAAATGCCCACTGACTTCACAAGCATAAATTTAACATGCCTCCTCAGAGTTTAACCTGTTGACCAGAGTCTCTCTCGCACTTGTCCTGGAAACATCATACACAGACAGAAGACTTACCAAAACATGCTGAGAAATGGATTCCTTGAGAGCAAATTTGCCCACGTCAAATCACCGAGAGTCCCAAATTTCTGCAAACACATTGTGTTGGCTCCTGCTGGGATTAACTTCAAGCAGTGGATTGACATGAACACTAAGGGGTCTCCTCAGATCACTAGCATCAAAGAGCCACCTCAAAAACAACATCTTGCTGAGAGTTGCCTTGGCTACACAGCCGAAGGAACACAGAGTCTTGTGGGGGTTGAGCGGCAAGGGGATGGGGGATGTCACCAGATGTGACGGGACCCTTCCAGGATGACCCCAGGCATGAATCATGAACCATGCCCAGTGATGTTAAATGGGCAGCCTCAGGATCCAGGAGTGCTGGCACAACTGCTGCCCCACTCCACGTCCCACAGGCAGCCCCACGTATCGCCCTGGGGAGATCCAGTGGGGAGGCTTATGCTCACTGGACCCAGCGGGCCAGGTCTTAGGGGACTCCAGCATGGGGGGTCAGGTATCCCTCTCCTTCTCATTAGCAGAGCCTCCTCATAGTTTTGGCTATTTCTACGATCATCTGGGCACAGGAGGATGCTGCTGCTGCTGCTGCTGCTGCTGCTGCTGCAGTATCGACACAAGGAGGCACAATGGCCTCCTCCAGCATCCCTCAAGTTTGCAGAGGCTCCCGTTTGAGACCAGCCCCTGCTCTCTGCTGTGCTGGTGCAGGCTCTGGAGGGGCTCCCTGCACTGACCTGGAGTGGGTCCAGGGCTGTGTGGAAGCTCGGGGCCAGTTCTAACACTCATTTCTGTCCCGACAATAAACAGATAATACCTAGTTTTTCCCCGTAAAAACCTCCTTATAAATGACTAGGTGGTCATCAGGCTGGCTGCCAGCGAGTTCACACAGGCCAAAGATGATCTTTGGATCATCTCTAACCTCTGTGTGCATCATGTCTTTGGGTCCTGTCGCTTCCTCTGGTCAGTGCTGCAGGCTGTTTCTCCTGCCCTCAGCTGCTACATCTCAGCAAATGTGCCATCTTTTCCCAATTCAGTTCTTCTTTCGCACTTTCCTGAAGGCCAGTGGTTGCTGCCTGGGCACAGAGAAGTTTGCAGGATCCCGGAGACCTCAGTGCCCCTGGCACCATCTCCTCCACCTATAACACCAGGCACCACTGTCTTGGCAGGTGGACTGGCTGTCCTTTGCAAGTCACAACTTCACACCTTCGCTGTGGAGAATTTGCTTGTTTGACATGGGAAAATCTGCCCTCAAGAAATCTCTCAGTGTATTATCTTAGTCTAGCCAGAAGATACAACCCATCTGCAAGCACAGGGGGTGAGTTTGGATCCACACAGCTGGCTGAGAGGAGGATAGATCTTGCATCTATCTCCTTCCTCAACTCCCATTGTTTGATATGCTCACCTGGTGCATCTCATTTCTGAGCCCTCAGTGGGAGGACAGGGTAGGCTGATCTGTATGCCAGTATCTGATCTTGATGGCAAAATACCGATGTGCCAGTCATAACCAGAACCGGTGCATCTAAGAGAGGTTTGTGTGTGCTGCCTGGAAACCATTCTGCCTCCAGAGACAAGAATGCTCTGTGTGTGTGCTTGCACACATTAAATGTTTATGCAGGCGTGTGTGGGTGTGTGAACACGGGTACATGTGTGCGTATGCTCACACGCATATCTTCCCTGTGCATATTAATCCTGCTGCTCTGCAGCCCACATCGAGGGGCAGGTGTGTTCCAGACAAACTCTCCACTTATGTCTGGCCTTGAATTTGCACTACTAAGTGCTTGGGTAAAGAAAAAAAAGGGGGGGGGAGGGGGGCAGGATTTGCTGTGCCATGGGTGCTTTTATCTGCCCCACAACTGTTCTTAGCTCACCCTGCTGAGCAGGGGACGGCAAGCCCCGGAGGGGCTGAGGTTCCCGCCACCCTTCCCGGGCTGCTCCCAGGCTTTTCAGTTTGCACGAAGACTTTAGGGAAACGCTGCTGTAGCAGCTCCCGCAGCTGCTCCTGCATGCGCGGCTCCTTCGGCCCGGGGCGAGCAGAGCTTCCAGCGGTCGTTAGGAGGAAGCAGAGCACCGCGCTCCGTGTGCGGCAGCGCCGGGTGCCGCCTCTCCTCCTCTTCCTCCCCCTCCGCCCTGACACGTGTGACAAACTAAGCGACAAAAGACACTGGGGGATGTCTTGAAGCTGGCACAGGAGGTACCCAATCTTTCCTACCCCCTTCTGTCAAGCCTGAGGGTACACCCCGCAGTCAGGCAAACGCTTCCAGTCGCACATGACTGTGCTCATGTCACTGACGTGCCAAAGCCGCGACGATCATCCTGGCACAGGATGCTGCTGCTGCTGCTGCTGCTGAAGTATCGACACAAGGAGGCACAATGGCCTCCTCCAGCATCCCTCAAGTTTGCAGAGGCTCCCGTTTGAGACCAGCCCCTGCTCTCTGCTGTGCTGGTGCAGGCTCTGGAGGGGCTCCCTGCACTGACCTGGAGTGGGTCCAGGGCTGTGTGGAAGCTCGGGGCCAGTTCTATCACTCATGCACGCACGCACACACGCACAGAGCCACGTCTTTTCTCCGGTGAACTCTGCTGGCACTCGGCAGGAATTTCATTTGGATCAACTACTTAATATTCTCCCTCCTTCCTTAGAAACCAGGCTGCCGAAAAATCCTTCCAGCCAAGGCCCCTCCTTTCCTGTTTGAACCACCCCATCCCGTCCTCCCCCGTACACACACACACCGCAGAAACCCAGCTCTCTTGCTGGCACCTGATGGATTTCACTCTCTCTTTTTTT